>SJYV01017599.1:126339-137458 GCA_006410875.1 Neotragus pygmaeus | reverse complement strand
CTCCAAAATCACTGCAGATGGTGACTGCAGCCATGAAATTAAAAGATGCTTACCCCTTGGAAGGAAAGTTATAACCAACCTAGATAGCATATTGAAAAACAGAGACATTACTTTGCCAACAAAGGTCCGTCTAGTCAAGGCTATGATTTTTCCTGTGGCCATGTATGGATGTGAGAATTGGACTGTGAAGAAAGCTGAGCGCCAAAGAATTGATGCTTTTGAACTGTGGTGTTGGAGAAGACTCTTGAGAGTCCCTTGGACTGCAAGGAGATCCACTCAGTCCATTCTAAAGGAGATCAGTCCTGGGTCTTCTTTGGAAGGAATGATGCTAAAGCTGAAACTCCAGTACTTTGGCCACCTCATGCGAAAAGTTGACTCACTGGAAAAGACTGATGCTGGGAGGGATTGAGGACAGGAGGAGAAGGTGACAATAGAGCATGAGATGGCTGGATAGCATCACCAACTTGATGGACTGGAGTTTAGGAACTCCAGGAGTTGTGGATGGACAGGGAGGCCTGGTGTGCTGCAATTCATGGGGTCGCAGAGTCAGACACGACTGAGCGACTGAACTGAACTGAACTTATGATAGTTCTGTTCTTAGCTTTTAAAATTTACTATGAAATTATTACAATTTATTAAATCTTAATACTGCTTCCCATAAGAGTTGATAAACTTACATTCCCAACAGCCGTGCAGAAGGGTTCCCTTTCTCCACATCCTTGCTAATACATTATTTCCTGTCTTTTGGTTAATATCCAGTCTGACCCGTGTAAGGTGGTGGCTCATGTGGCTTTGAGTTGCATTTCTCTGATGGTGAGTGATGATTAGCATTTTTTCATGTGCCTCTTGACTCTCTGTATAATTTTTAAGAGAAAATTAGATTCAGATCCTCTGCTCACTTTTTAATAGGGTTGTTTGGTTTTGATTAATACTGAGTTGTGAAAGTTCTATATGTATTTTGAATATTAACTTATTAGATTTACTGTTTGAAAACATCTTCTTTTATTCAGTTGCCTTTTCATTTTGCTAATGGTTTCCTTTGCTGCATTAAAGGTTTTCAGTTTGACATAGTCCCATTTGTTTATTTTACTTGTGTTGCCCTTAGAAGGACAGATATCCAAAAAATATTGCTAAAATTGATGCCAAAGAGTGTATTGCCTATATTGTTTTTTCTAGAAGTTTAATGATTTCAGATCTTAGTTTTAAGTCTTCAATGTATTTTCAGTTTCTTGTGTACATGGCATAAGAAAGTGGTCTAGCTTCATTCTTTTGCAAGTATTTGTCCAGTTTTCCCTACACCATTTATTGAAGATACTGTATTTTCTCTAATTTATATTCTTGTCTTCATTGCCATAGGTTAATTGGCAATATAAGTGTGGGTTTATTTATGAGCTTTCTATTCTGTTCCATTAATCTGTGTGTCTGTGCCAGTCCCATTCTGTTTAAATTACTATCGCTTTGTAGTATAGTTTTAAATCAGGAAATGTGATACCCTCAGCTTTGTTCTTTCTCAAGATTGCTTTGCCTATTCAGGTTCTTTTGTGGTTTCATACAATTTTAGAATTATTTATTCTGTTTCTGTGAAAAATGCCATGGATATTTTGATAAGGATTGAATTTGTAGGTTGTTTTGGGTGGTATGGACATTTTAACGATATTCATGAACATGGTACATCTTTCCATTTATTTATGTTGTTCTCAATTTCTTTCAATAATGTCATATACTTTTCAGAGTATAGGTCTTTTACCTTCTTGGTTAGATTTATTTCTAGGTATTTTATTCTTTTTGATGCAATTGTAAATCAGATTGATTTATTAATTTCTCTTTCTGATAGTTCATTATTAGTGTATGTAAATGTAATATAGTTCTGTGTATTAATTTTGTAAATTCACTGAATTCATTAGTTCTAATAGTGATTGTGATGGATTCCTTAGGATTTTCTATGTATAGTATCATGCGATCTGCAAATAGTGACAGTTTTACTACTTTCTTACTAATTTGGATGCCTTTTATTTGTTTTTCTTGCCTGATTGATAAGCTTGGACTTTCAGTTCTATGTTGAATAGAAGTGGTATGAGTGAGCATCCTTGTCTTATTTCTTATATTAGAGGGAAAGCTTTTTAACTTTTCATCACTGAGGTTAATGTTTGCTGTATGTATATCATATATGGCCTTTATATGTTGAGGTATGTTTCCTCTACACCCACATTGTTGAGAGTTATTTTTAAATTATAAATGGGTATCGAATTTAGTCAAATGGTTTTTCTGCATCTATTTAGATTATCATATGTTGAATGTTAGTTGATCTTGAAAAGCAAATGATGTTACTCTTATCATACACAGCAAAATTAATTAATGGATAGAAGTGTCCAAATTTTATGTTTTTCCCTATGAATTTTTCTTAAAACGTTGGTGATTTTGATGTGATAATGTGTATTAGAATTATGTTTTGGTTATTTAAGAAACACATTGAAACTGACTTAAGAAAACAAAGAGGGAAGTTAATTGGTTCACTTACCTGACATGGCTGGACTTTTATTATCTTTAGCAACTTACCTCATTCCTTATCTCAACCTGCTTTCCTCTTAGTGGCTTAATTCTCAAGCAAATTCTCTTGGCAACAAGATATTTTCATATCCTTAGGCATATATTTTACTAGTTTGAAAATATCAGCTGGAAGACAGAGATGGTGTCCCAATAATCTAACTCAGATGCTGTTGTATTATCATTTGTTGGTAGATAACACTATCATCCTTGAATCCAGGAGTGAGGATAAGCATTCTGTGAATAGACAGAGTGGAGTAAGGGGGTTCCTAAAAGAAAATTGGGATGGCATGTACAGATGATAAGGGAAAAGGGAATAAGTAGGCAAAAACTACAAATGCTCAGCACATATTTAATACAGTAAATAATAATTTAAGAATTATAAATTTGCTCTATGAAATAACAATTCTGATTTCTTGATGTTAAGCAAAATTATTTTTAAGCATTTTCTAACTGAAACATAAGATGAATTTCTAACTAGAGTATCCATTCAAACAACTTCTTCTGAAGCTCCCTTTATGTACATATGAGTAAAAGTTGTGGTTGCCTAAATTGATATTTTTACTCATTCCAATTGATTGTTTAGTTTCCACCTTCTCTACTACACATTGACTGATGGCTTCTATGTACCAGACGTTGTGTCTTACATTGAGAATAAAATGTTAAGTAAGTAAACCATTTCCATTTTCATGGAGGTTATAGCTACATTTAATTAATTTATAACTTGTGACTTATTAGAGTTATTGCCCTAATGCAATGAAGTTGTTATATTTTCAAAGAATGGATATGTAAATATATCCATTTTACATAAGAGTTTAACGGTTAGCTGAATAGGTTGAATAATAATTATTTGCTTTAATAGTATTGGGCATGTTATACTGATGGTCACTTTTATACTTAAAATCATTCTATAGTTCCTTTTTACAGATAAAGTGAGAGAAATTGGTCCACTGGGATGAGAGAGCTATGTGTTCAAACAGGCTTGACTTTGAAGCTTTTCAAGGACATCAAGACTATATTGGATGATCTATGACTTCTTAAGTTACGAGCAAGAGTCACACTTAGAAATATATACACATATACAGTATATTTATAATAGCCATTGGAAAAAATTCTCAAGAACTTCTGGGAAAGTTGTGATGACAATATCATTAGTTGGATCCTGTGCCCTTTACAGATTCTCTATACCTTCCTCAAGTCTCCTAGTCATGTTTTCTTCACTCCTAGAGAATTATAAATATAGCAAAAGGACGTTCATGTGTGTGTTTACTTGCGGTTGTAATAGGGGGCTGGTGGAAGGCTGCTGGCCCCAGAAGCTGTGAGCAAGTTCTTGGTAAGGGATTTGTGGCCTACAGAGAGAGTCCACGGCAAGAGCGAGCAGTGCTGCCCAGATGGAAAGGCATTGGACAAGAAGTCCTATGATCTGGCTTTGAGTCCTATCTCTATCACATAGGAATTGCAGTTAGGTAACACTTCAGATTATATTTCTATTACTGAAAGTAAGAATCTACTTCCTGATATTTCATACCTCCCAGGTGTTTTGTGAGAATCAAATGCAACAATACCTGTGAAAATTGCTTTACGTAATGTAGAGAGTTGTAATTTGTAAGACTTTATTTTGTGTATCACTACTCTATCTGCCTCTGCTTGTCCTCTCCCACACATATGCCTTGTGATTTCCAGCATTACAGAGGTAGCATAGCTCATGCATAGTATAAACAAGTCTTTGCTTCCATTTTCTGCTTTTTAAATTATTCTTATCCATCAACGATTTCCTCAAGAGTCTTCTATGTTCTAGATACTGTAGTAGGTGCTAGAGATAAGGGGAGAAGCATGAATTGGGGAAAGAGTATGAAGTTTGGACTTGGACAGGGTGTGAACTCTGACTTTTTCGGTTGCACCATTTTGAATAGTCAACTAACCTAAGAATTACATTTCCTCATTTTATTTTATTAATATTTATTTGGCTGGCATTGGGTCTTTGTTGTGGCATGTGAGATCTTCATGGTAGAGCATGGGCTTCTCTAATTGTGATGCCTGGGCTTCTTTGTAGTTGTGGTGTATGAGCTTATTAGTTGCCCTGCAGCATGTGGGATCTTAGTTCCTCAACCAAGTATCCAACCCACGTCCACTGTATTGGAAGGCAGATTCTTTACTGCTGGACTACTAGGCAAGTCCCACATTTCCTCATTTTAAAACAGGAATTATAATCATGGTTTATAGAGGCTTTTCTGAGTGCTGGAGGGAACATGCTTCCTAAGGCCCACTTGACTTCACACTCCAGGATGGCCAGCTCTAGGTTAGTGACCACCCAATTGTGGTTATCTGAGTCATTAAGACTTTTTAAAATTTTTATTTATTTTTTGTTGAAGGATAATTGCTTTACAGAATTTTTCTATTTTCTGCCAAACCTTATGTAGTTCTTCTCTTTATTCTTGCCACTGCTTCTTAATTGCTTCTGTTAGGTCCTTGCTGTTTCTGTGCTTTATTGTGCCCTTATGTTCATGAATTGTTCTCTTGATAACTCTAGCTTTCTTGAAGAGATCTCTAGTCTTTCCCATTTCCTTGCATTGCTCACTTAAGAATGCTTTCTTGTCTCTCCTTATTATTCTCTGGAACTCTGCATTCAGTTGGGTATCAGTTCAGTTCAGTTCAGTCACTCAGTCATGTCCTACTCTTTGTGACCTCATGGACTGAGCACGCCAGACGTCTCTGTCTACCACCAACTCCTAGAGCTTGCTCAAACTCAGTCCATTGAGTTGGTGATGCCATCCAACCATCTCATCCTCTGTCATCCCCTTCTCCTCCTGCCCTCAATCCTTCTCAGCATTGGAGTCTTTTCCAATGAGTCAGCTCTTTGCATCAGGTAGCCAAAATATTAAAGTTTCAGCTTCAACATTTGTCCTTCCAATTAATATTCAGGACTTATTTCCTTTAGGATGGACTGGTTGGACCTCCTTGCTGTCCAAGGGACTCTCAAGAGTCTTCTCCAGAACCACAGTTCAAAAACATCAATTCTTTGGTGCTCAGCTTTCTTTACAGTCCAACTCTCACATCCAAACATGACTACTGGGAAATCCATAGCTTTGACTAAATGGACCTTTTTTTTTTTTTTGCAAAGTAACGTCTCTGCTTTTTAATATGCTGTCTAGGTTGGTCATAATTTTTCCTCCAAGGAGCAAGAATCTTTTAATTTCATAGCTACAGTCACCATCTGCAGTGATTTTGGAACTCCCAAAACTAAATTCTCTTAATATTTCCATTGTTTCCCCACCTATTTGCCATGAAGTGATGGGACCAGATGCCATGATCTTAGTTTTCTGAATGTTGAGTTTTAAGCCAGCTTTTTCACTTTTGTCTTTCATTTTCATCAAGAGGATCTTTAGTTCTTCTTCACTTTCTGCCATAAGGGTGATGTCATCTGCATATCTGAGATTATGGATATTTCTCTTGGCAATCTTGATTCCAGCTTGTGCTTCATCCAGCCCAGCATTTCACATGATGTACTCTGCATGTAAGTTAAATAAACAGGGTGACAATATGCAGCCTTGACGTACTCCTTTTCAGATTTTGAACCAGTCTGTTGTTCCATATCCAGTTTTAACTTGACCTACATGCAGATTGACCTACATGCAGATTTCTCAGGAGGCAGGTAAGGTGATCTGGTATTCCCATCTCTCGAAGAATTTTCCACAGTTTGTTACGATTCACACAGTCAAAACCTTTGGCATAGTTCAATAAAGCCGAAGTAGATGTTTATTTGAAACCCTGTCTCTTTTTTGATGATCCAGTGGATGCTGGCAATTTGACCTCTGGTTCCTCTACTTTCTCTAAAACCAGCTTGAACATTTGGAAGTTCATGGTTCACATACTGTTGAAGCCTGGCTTGGAGAATTTTGAGCATTACTTAGCTAGCATGTGAGATGAGTGCAGCTGTGTGGTAGTTTGAGCATTCTTTGGCATTATCTTTCTTAGGGATTGGAATGAAAGCTGACCTTTTCCAGTCTTGTGGCCACTGCTAAGTTTTCCAAATTTGCTGGCATATTGAGTGTAGCACTTTCTCAGCATCATCTTTTAGGATTTGAAATAGTTCAACTGGAATTCCATCACCTCCACTAGCTTTGTTCTTAGCGATGCTTCCTAAGGCCCACTTGACTTTGCATTTGGGTATACATAGTTGGGTATATCTCTCCCTTTTTCTCTTCCCTTTTGCCTCTCTTCTTTATTCAATTATTTGTAAGGCCTCCTCAGACAACCATTTTGCTTTCTTGCATTTTTCTATCTTTGGGACACTTTTGGTCACCATTATGAACCTCTCTTCATAGTTCTTCAGGCACTCTATCTGGAGGCCTAGTAAGTCAACTATTATTCTCTTCAAAACATTTNCACTTGGAGCCCATTATAACCCTGGGTGTGTGTGTCCCCGGCTGCTAAGTCACATCCAACCCTTTGCAACCCCACGGACTGCAGCCCGCCAGGCTCCTCTGACCATGGGATTCTCCAGGCGGGAGCACCGCAGGGGGTTGCCACTTCCTCCTGCAGGGGATCGAACCCACGTCTCCTGCGTTGGCAGGCAGCTTCTTTACCCGTGAGCCACGTGGGAAGCCCCGTCATGACCCCATCTGCAGCCAAATCCCGCCTACAGTCCAGCCCGGCTGCGGCAGGCACAGCCACTCTCCAGCCCTGGCAGGCACCTTGGCATCTGCACACACCAGTCTGACCCTGAGACGGGGGCAGTGCTCTTGTGCGACCAGTTACCACCCCTCATCCTTTTACACTCGGTTTGTTAACCCGGCTGACNGGCTGCGGCAGGCACAGCCACTCTCCAGCCCTGGCAGGCACCTTGGCATCTGCACACACCAGTCTGACCCTGAGACGGGGGCAGTGCTCTTGTGCGACCAGTTACCACCCCTCATCCTTTTACACTCGGTTTGTTAACCCGGCTGACGCCCGAAGGCAGCTGCATTTGTGACACCTGAGCGCTGAAGAACAAAAGGAAAAATTCTGCACGGTTTTGCCTAGACTGAGTTCACACATTTCAAGGGAAATGAACTTCACTATCCTGTTGACTGTGACCCTAAGGATAAACAGCACAAGTTGCAAATTTCTCTGAAAGGTTTAGGCACTGTCCCAAAGATGGTCTGTGTACAGAGCTAGCCTTTTATTTTTTAAGTCCAGTTTAATCCTATGAGCCTTGATAAACTCATGAAATAGTCATGTTCAATTGCAAAATTCATCAAATCTACCTTCCCAGTGCTGTATGTTGTTATGGTTCCTAAGTGGCCCAGATGAAATATTTGCCCTTCTGAGTTCATAGTCTTGTAAAGCAGATGGAGAAATATTTAAATACAAAATAATAGAAATATGGAAAACTGCTTACTGAGAAAATTTTTCCAAAGGAGACAGTGTCTGGGCTTAGTTTTGATGGGTGAGGAATTTTCCAATGAGACAGGGAGGGAACTTTGTCCCAGCAAATCCCAGAGGTTAAACACCTAGGATTCTACCAGGACTCACCATCCTTCCACAGGATGAGGCACTTCTCCAGTGCCCCTCATGTGTCTGGCATTGTACCGGGGCTTTGGAATAAAATAGTGAAGAGATCAAACAGGGTCTCTGCTCAAAGAGCTCAGGTTCAGGGTGGAAGACGGGAGGTTGAAGAGGGAGGGGACATATGTATTATCTATGGCTGATTCACGCGGATGTATGGCAGAATCCAACACAATATTGTAAAGCAATTATCCTTCAATTAAAAAAAGAAAACGGAGCTCTCAACCAGTGAGTACCTCCTAGAGGAAAACAGGGGTTACCACAAAACTCCAAGAACATGCTGTTGATGCTGTTAAAGGTGTCAGATTCGGTCTTGCCCTGTCCCATGGGGAACCAAAGACGAATGCTGAGACCACTGTTTGTACCTGATTCAGCTCCCAACACCACTCTGCTACTCCTGGCTTGAGAAGAGTGACTCAGACAGCTGAAACGCCATCACCGAGTGTGAACAGCACACTTTGGGAGTCTATTTGAAGTTTTCCCTTCTTTTGATAACAACTGCACTGAGTATTCGGATGCAAGCTGAGAAGCAGAACCGCTAGGTGTCAGCCACGTAAGCCCCCCAGAACCTGACCTCACACAGCTGCAGGAGTGAAGAAGCAGCCTCGGGAAGGCGGCTCTCATCAGGTGTGATGTGGGCGCTCGGCGTGCACACCACAGACATTCGGGGAGAGAATATGGCCGTGGGGTGGGAAGACCGAGAATAAGCCTGGGCTGCAGCCACGCGGACAGACTGTCACGTGCCTCTGACCTCGGTGGTGAGGGTGACGTGCGGAAGCCAAGGCCTGTGTCCCAGAGCCCTGCACACAGCTGGCCCAGGAGGAGGAGCTGATAGACGGCCGGGGAGCGGAGCAGCTGCAGGGCCAGCACGCGCCTCGGGCAGCCCGCGGACCAGCCACGAGGCGGGCGTGCACAGCGGCAAGCCCAGTCCTCCGCCCGCAAGCCTCCCCCTGGACCCCGCTGTGGCCACCCTCCCCAGAAAGCTGCAGGGGAGCAAGTCGCCCTGCTCAAGTCAACAGGTCGTAAAGCCACCATGTCCTGTGGCGACAGTCGAAAATGCCCATGCACGGAGGGAAAGACCCAGCGACCCCAGCTCAGCTTACCTGAATCCCCAGCAAGAGAGGGCTCAGCCAACAGTAGCCAGTCCTCCGGATCCGAGACAATGTCTGCTTCGGCTCCTCTAGTATCTGGTCAGTAGTAACAACCGTATCATAAACGGGAGAATCGAACCATTCAAGGAAACGTAAGCGCTCGGCCAAGTACAGCTGGGCCTCCGCCTCAACAGATCCCAGTTCATGTGTAAACAAGGTTCTCTGGCTTTCCTTGATCCAAGGCAAAGCCAAGATTTTTCTTAATTAGCATACTCATTTTCCAAAAGCATCAGATTGCTGAACTGACACCTATTGTCCAGATGTTCTAACCACTCTGACCCCTTTCCACTTTTCCTGCCACACACAGACACATTCACAGACAGACAGACAGACACACACACACACATACATACATTTCATTCTGTAGTTGAGGCCTCAACTACACTGGATTGGAGACCTGTATTAGGATTCTCCAGAGAAAGACAACCAATAGGACATAGATATAAATATCTTGTTTATTGTGATCCACACAGTCAAAGGCTTTGNCTACTATTTTGAATGTTACTATGAACATTAACATTTTTCCATAGTCATTTAATATGTTTTTATTTTAAAAATTAAATTTTTGTTTTGCAAAATGAAAAAAATTCTGAAGACTGGTTACACAACACTTAGTATATTGTACACTTAAGATGGGTAGGATGACAAATTTTATATGTATTTTTCCACTATTAAAAATTTTTTTTTGTTTTTTTACATCTTTAAAATTAATTAATTAATTATTTTCCATGTCATTATTGTTATTTTATTTTTAGAATTTTTTTAAGTTTATCTGTAATTGGAGGGTAATTACAATACTGTGGTTTCTTCCATATATCAACATGAATCAGCCATAGGTATACATATGACCCTCACTTCTTGAACCTCCCTCCCACCTTCCTCCCCATCTCACCCCTATAGGTTGTCACAGAGCACTGGCTTTGGGTTTCCTGCACTATACAGCAAATTCCCATTGGCTATCTACTTTAACATATGGTAATGTGTCTGTTTTAATGCTTTTCTCTCCAATCATCCCACTCTCTCCTTCCCACATTGTGTTCAGAAGTCTGTCCTTTATGTCTGTGTCTCCCTTGCTGACCTGCAAATAGAATCATCAGTACCATTTTTCTAGATTCCATATATATATATGCATTAATACACGATAGTTGTCTTTCTCTTTCTGACTTCTGGCTTTCTCAGGTATATGCCTAATAGTGGGATTTCTGGATCATGTGGTAATTTTATTACTAGTTTGTGAAGGAACCTCCATACTATTTTCCACAGTGGCTGTATCAATTTACATTCCCACCAACAGGGCAAGAGGGTTCCCTTTTCTCTAAACCCTCTCTAGCACTTCTTGTCTGTAGAATTTTAGATGATGGCCATTTTGATTGGCGTGAGATGACACCTCCTTGTAGTTCTACTTTGCATTTCTCTAATAATGAGTGATGTTGTGCATCTTTTCATGTATTTATTAGCCATCTGTATGTCTTTGAAGAAATATCTACTGAGGTCTTCTGTTCACTTTTTGATTGGTTGTTTATTTTCCTGGTATTGAGCTGAATACAGCTCCTTCTATATTTTAGAGATTTTAATCCTTTGTCAGTTGTTTCATTTGCTATTACTTTCTCCCATTCTGAGGATTGTCTTTCTCCCATTCTGAGGATTTGCTTATAGTTTCCTTCATTGTACAGAAGCTTTCAACTTTAATTAGGTCCTATTTGTTTATTTTTGCTTTTATTTCCATTACTTTAAGAGATGAGTCACAGAAGATCTTACTGTGATTTATGTCAAAGAGTGTTCTACCTATGTTTTTCTCTGAGTTTCAGTTTCTGGTCTTACATTTAGGTCTTTTATCCATTTAGAGTTTTTTTTTTTTTTTTTTTTTTTTTGTTTTT
>SJYV01017599.1:61325-126202 GCA_006410875.1 Neotragus pygmaeus | reverse complement strand
CATTTAGAGTTTTTTTTTTTTTTTTTGTATATGCTATTAGGAAGTGTTCTAATTTCATTCTTTTACACTTAGCTGATCAGTTTCCCCAGCAACCTTTGTTTAAGAGACTGTCTTTTCTCCATTGTACATTCTTTCCTCCTTTGTCTAAGATAAAGTTCAAGAGCACAGGAGTCTTATGTTTACGCATGGCTGATTCATGTTGCTGTGTGGCAGAAACCAACACAACACTGTAAAGCAATTATCCTCCAACTACAAATAAATTAAAAAAAATTTAAATTGTAATTGCTTTACAATGTTGTGTTGGTTTTTTGCCATACAACGACATGAATCAGCCATGAGTAAACATGCGTTTCCTCCCTGTTGAACATCCCTGCTACACCCACCCCATCCTACCCCTCTAAGTCGTAACAGAGCACTGGGTTGATCTCCCTGTGTTACACAGCACCTCCCCATTAGCTATCTATTCTACACCTAGCAAAGCATATGCTTCACTGCTACTCTCAGTTTATCCTCACCTTCTCCCCCTGCCCCCTCGCTGGGTTCACAAGTCTGTTTTCTGTGTCTGCATCTCCATTGCTGCCCTGCAAATAAGTTCATCAGTACCATTGTTCTACATTCCATCTTATATGCATTAATATATGATATTTCTTTTTCTTTTTCTGACTTACTTCACTCTGTATAACATCTTTAGGTTCATTTGCCTCACTAGAACTAAATAAATGATCTTATAAAATAAGCCCATCCACTTTCCAATAAATCATGAGAGACAATATGTGATGAACTGAAAGGGTCCTTGGAATCCACCCCAAATTTCCATTATAAAGTTGGGGAAACTGAGATGCAGGCAGAGAGGGTACTTGCTTCTGATCACCCAATAAGTGAATAGTATAGCTATTACCTAATGCAAGATTTGAGCTTCTTGTTTTAGCCAAGTGTTTTATCCACCATAGATAAGGGGACATAACTATGAGGATTTCTGACTCAGGAAGTAGATATGAGAAAACCTACTTAAGTTGAAGAATATGATTGCTTTTGAAAGAAAAAAAAAAAAACTGCTATATATACTGATAAACTATTAATAGATAACCAAAAAGAATCTATTGTAACACAGGGAACTATACTCAATATTTTATATTAACAATAACCTATAAGGGAAAAGAATCTGAAAAAAAATAGGCATATATGTATGTATAAATGAATCACTTTACTGTACATTGAAACTAACACAACATGGTAAATCAACTATATACTTCAATAAAAAAAGAAACGCATTTTCAAAGCTTCAAAAAAATGAATTATGGTTTGGCCCCTTTACTCTAGTTAACTAAGATAAGGTTCAAGCGGATAGGAGTCTTGGGAATAGGAGAAGACAACAACCTTTTCTTCAAGAAGGAAATGTGATTGGTAATTGAAAAAGACCCTGATGCTAAAAAAGATGGAAGACAAAAGGAGAAGGGTATGGCAGAGGAGGAGATGGTTAGATACTATGGCTGACTCAATGGGCATGCATTTGCGCAAAGTCCAGGAGGTAGTGGAGGACAGGGGAGCCTGATGTGCTGCAGTCCATGGGATCGCAAAGAGTCAGACATGACTGAGTACCGAACAACAACAACATGTCTGACTTGGAAAGATACCCCTGATGCACAGCTGCAGTGAGTTGTGTACATTCTGGATCTCGGGACCTGCCCAGAATTCTGTTTCTGCCATTCTCTAGCTCTGCGAACTTGGGTATGTGACTCTCTGGGAGACTCTGTTTTCTCAGCTGTAGAGTAGGGGTAGTAACAGTACTTGTGGGAGACTGTTGTGAGGATTAAATGAGATCCTCATTTAAAGTGACTCACCCAGTGCCTGGCAACTAATAGAGGATCCATAAATGTCAGTAAGTATTTTGTATTATCAAATAAAGAGTAAGTTGAAGCAGAGTATACAGTATTTTATCTTTTAAAAGTTTATTTGGTTATTTTACAGTGACCTTGGAATTTCTTTATTAATCAGGAAAAACAGTAAAGATGAAGAACAGGTCTGACTCACAGGGAAAGAGCCTGTCATGAGGCACTGGGGCCTTTGGTGCAGCCACTGCTGAGGCTGTTATCAAACTCCCAGAGCTGATGGAAATCCTCCGACCTCTCTTCTGGGAAATGCACAGTTATAAATGTACATTTACATAAACACGAATACACAAACAAGATCAAAGACCGCTTGATCCTTGAGGAGTGAGGTGAGCTCATTCCTGTAACTCTGAGTTACACAATGCCCTGAAGCTGTCTAGAGTCCTGGAGATGGTGGTCAGGAGACTGGACTCCAGCCCCAGCCCAGCTTCTCTGACATGGGCAGGTCAGTTTTCAAGTCTGTGTCCGTATCTATTCAATGTACAGACTCCTTATGAGGCTTCAATAAGGTTAATTACTCAGTCAAAAGAAAACAAATCCAAAGGGGATCCTATTACACACCCTATCAGTTATGCTCAATAGAGTGTACCTCTGAAATATTTCAGTTCTTTTCATTCTGTTAAAAGGGTTCCTGTTGAATTCACTTCTCATTGCTTCTCTCTTGTCTATTATCATCTTAACTGGTCTTCCTGATTCTGATTAAAAAAAATAATAAATTCTCTTCTCTTTCTCTGTCTTTCTTTTTGCTACCATGCATGACATGCAGAATCTTAATTCTCAGACCAGATATTGAACCTGTGCCCCCTGTGTAGAAGCATGGAATCTTAACTGTTGGACTGTCAGAGAAGTTCCTGGTCTTCCAGATTCTTTTGTGGCTTTTCTCTATCCTAACAATAATCTTCCTTAGATACACTTTCTGCCATGATATTTCACCTGTGCATTTATCTATAGCTCCCCAATACCTGCTATTAGAAATGCTTGGCCATAGAAGATGAAGGAAAGCTTTTGTCAAGATACAGAGCCACCTGTTTTAACTGAACAGCCCCAAAGAGAGCCGTGAACTTTATTTTTCTAGTCTTGTTATTGCCTTCTTCTATGCCTGTCCTTTGGCCCCTAGAGGGGAGTTTGAGTGACCCACCCTGATGGAAACAAAGGCTCTGGGTCTTCTCCCCTCCCCTGGGGTCCTACTCCTGGCTCCTAGCCCCAGTTTAGACCTGACAACAAGTGGTTTACATCATCTGACCAGCTGCTGAGCTCTTGGTCATGTTTTTGTACTTCTCCCTGGCTACTTCTGATAAGTCTCCTTCTGACTGGTGGGTTGACACTCTCTGACCCTGTCCAGACTTCTTCACGAGGAAACTTTTTGTTCTTTCATTCTATATATGTCTTGAGTGATAATGGAAACTAGGATTTATGCTAGTTGAATATGGCCCCTGCCTTCATGGAACTTGGTAGTGGTGGTGGTTTAGTTGCTAAGTCGTGTCTGACTCTTGTGACTCCATGGACTATAGCCTGTCAGGCTCCTCTGTCCATAGGATTCTCCAGGCAAGAATACTGGAGTGGGTTGCCATTTCCTTNCTTGGTAGTGGTGGTGGTTTAGTTGCTAAGTCGTGTCTGACTCTTGTGACTCCATGGACTATAGCCTGTCAGGCTCCTCTGTCCATAGGATTCTCCAGGCAAGAATACTGGAGTGGGTTGCCATTTCCTTCTCCAGGGGATCTTCCCGACCAAGGAATTGAACTCAGGTCTCCTGTATGGTAGGCAGATTCTTTACCAACTGAGCTGTAGCTTAATAAATAAAACAACGATTGAAAAAGCTATTATGAAAATGAAGACTATTACTAAATAGGAAGAGCAAGCTGTTGTGGGATGAAACCCTAATTTAGATGGGAGATGTCAGGAAAAACTACTTCAGAAAATGACATTGAGCTGGAATTTCAAGATGAATTGGAGTCAAATGCCAATTGGGATCAGCATATGGGAAGAAATGGAGTTTTGAAATATTTAACACCTGTGGTGGATTCATGTCAATGTATGGCAAAAGCAATACAGTATTGTAAAGTAAAAAAAAAAAAAAAAAAAAAAAAAGAAAAGGGACCCTCGCCTTACTTCTTCCACTTACCCGGCTCAGATAGCCTAGATCATCCCCCAGAATGTTAGCAGGTACCAACTTGCAGATAAAAATCTGGGCTGGCTGGAAGCAAAGGTGTGAACACTAAATCATCATATTCTATCTCTGCCATCATGGGCTGTGGGACGTTAGGTGAGTTACTTATCCTATCTGATCCATAGTTGCCACATCTGGGAAACACAAATGATACCCCTTCAAGGCCATTGTGAATGATTAATGAACACGAAAGCAGTTTAGAAACTGACAGCCATGTGAATGAGAAGGAGGAAGTTGATCTTAGGATATCTGACCCAGCACTGAGATGGAACAGGAATAGAAAATGTTGACCCTGTCAGGAGCCAGTCCTTTTAGTCTTGTACTATCTTGAAATTTCAGAATTTCCATATATGTTAAGGATACATGTGCCCTCTATATTTTATTTAAAGGGATAAGAGTAGTTTTTTATAATTTCTACATGGCTAAATTGTCCCAAAGGGGACAGCCCTCTCCATAAACGATATCAGTGGAATTTGGGTTGCCTGGCTTATTGGAAACCCGTGCCTCTGTAAATCTTTGGGGCTGGATGGCTGTGTCCTATCCTAGTAGTGTATAATGACTTGGGTGGATTGTTAATGCTACCCTTTGACAGCAAAAGCCTACAACTTTAATCATACCTGACGGCCAGTGATAGGTTAGCAGAGAACATCTGGCTTGGTCTTTAAAGAAATCACTCTGCCTTTGGAGGAATAAAGCTATATCTACTGATTATAATCTGTAGCCAAGAGTGCCGGGCATCACAAGGGCTCTGGAATGACTGAACTTCTGAGAGATACCAGGCATTAGCAGTATGATGAAATGGCAAAGTTGCTAGTCAGTCCCATAGTCCCTGATCTCTGGATGCCCACTTGTTACTTTTTGGGAACATTTATGTCAGTAAGATTAGCACCCATGGTGTCCTTTGGCTGGCTAATCACTTGTCACTTCCAGTTTGAGACACAGTTGCTCTTCTAACTGCTAGTGATCAAAGCTGGAGTGAGGATTCCAACTGTTGGATGGAACCTTGGCAATAGAGAATATTGGGGGTGGCTGCTCCCCCTGAAACCTGATTGATTCAGAACTGTATCTGATTAGATGTGTTGCAAGGGTTAAATGCATCCTCTAAGCAGTGCACCAAGATGGTGCCTGATAGAGGGTGAATGTCTTGTATACTTTACTTATTAGTTATTTGTTAGCAACCATCACCCGTGGGCATGGGAATAGGGTCTAAACTCACCAAAGAACAAAAGGCTTTAGAAAAAACAGCACATCCCTTTTCCTTAGGTTTCCCACAGCATTTCTCAGAACCTCTTTGGACTGACCACCAGGAGTATTTTCCTAGTTACAAAGGTCAAATCACAAGAGGAGACAAGAGCAGTGAAGACACGCCATCCTTGGAATCTGAAATGGCAGATGTCCAAATGCCCAGTTTAGGGTGTGTGTGTGTGTGTGTGTGTGTGTGTGAGTGTACTAAGCATTTGAGATGGAATTTTCAGATCCATCTCCAAAGGCCTTTCTGGCTGTGAGTTCTATGTTTGATACCATTAGTGTTACACAAGTTCAGACAAAAGAGAGATTAACAGTAAGGAGGACAGTCTATAGTCCTCCAACCAGTTCAGAATCAGTTCCCATGTGGTGCTTGCTATATTACATAATTTAACTTCAGAACTATCCTCTGAGACACAGATGTATACTCCTTTTTTTTTTTTTTTTTAATTTTAAATCAGTGGGAACACTGAGGCCAGGAGGTGAATAGTTATCCAAGGTCATATAACTAGTAAGTGATAGGGCCTGGTGTGGATAATAAGTGATAGACATTGACTGGTGATTCAAAGTCAACCTGTACCTGAGAAAGTGAAGAGCTCAGGGAATGGGACTGTATAAAGGGGGCTACAACCAGAGGAGGTAGTAAAAAGTTGAGAGTGAGGTTTATGGGCGGGTGTGAGACCCTGGAGATCCCAGCAGAGGTCTTAAGGGAATAACATTCTTCAAAGCCCTCTTATTTTGGCCTTCTCGGAAGACTAAGGGGGAAGAATAGGAAAATGAGCTCCCAGAAACGAATCATTCCAAATCTGTATTTAGCATCAATGGGTTGATGCAAGTGAAGAATATTTGTGATTAAATTCCCTTGGGTGTCACTTTCCAAGGACAAGTTTTAGATTCTATATCGGACAAGAGTTTAGACTTTTTTTTTATTGTTACGACCGGACTTTGATTGCTATCTGCAAGGGAAACAGACAGTGGAAACTATTTCATCAGGTCTGATGGGAAAAACACATTTTCACAGTGCCCTGAATAGCAATGCCTGGTGTTTGAAGTCATTATCATAATAAAGGGTAAGCTGGGAGGAGGAAAAGGCACTACAAATGACTTTAAAGAGAGACAAAGCAGAGAAAAAGATAATCAGGAAAGTCAGATTGTGTGTTGATTGTTGGTGAGAAATTTCCAGTGAAGTTTAATCTTCTTCAATAGACTGTCAGCCTCATTTTATTTGTTCATCTGTGCTATGTTAGCACTAAGTTCATAACCTGGCACTCAGGAAGTGTTGAGAAAGTATGTAATGAATGAAGAAATGATTAAATGAATTAATGAATAAAAATAAAGAAAAGAATCCATGAGGTATTCAGTCTATCAGGCGGCCCTGGCAAGTCTTGATTACGCTGTATCCAACAGGTGTCTAATAAAAATTTTGTGCAAATGGAGTAGGTTTCTGGTTTCAAACTAACTGACACTTAATTCCACGATTTGCCACTTAAACCATATTACCATCCAGTCCTCGTTGCTGTCTTTCATCCCTCAGACCATCCCAAAAGACTTTATTCAGTGTAGAGCTATTCATATATTAGGCCCGGTCTAGTAATCTAGTGATTTTATCAGCTAGAGAGCAAGACTAACCGAGGATTGTTTGATTTTTCTGAATTTCTGATAACCACATTTCCTTTTGTTTTGGGTCATTGCAAAACATGTTCTACACTTCTTTCATCAAAGTGTCCAATTTTGTGTGAGTTCTTAGTGATAATAGTGCTATTTGTAAAAACACTCAACTCTTCAACACTAAGGAACTATTGTTGGTATGGAACTGAGTCGCCACTTAGTTGAAACACTCATTTCCCAGGAGGGGATACCTAGACCCCACAGAGTTTGCAGCGGAGCTGGTATTGCCATCTCGTGCCCTCTGTCCCATCTTGGATGCACTTTGCCCATCTACTGGCCAAACCCATTCTCCTTTTCCTAAGGAAAGAGGCTAGGGGATATGTGAATTGGAACTTTTCACGTCAATCTGGTATTACAACACCGCCCTCTGATGAGTTAAGTGCAAATGAATCAGAACCAGATGGGTAAATTTTCCTGAAAACATCGTGGTTAAAAAGTAGAGGAAGAGAGAAATTTTTGGCAAAATTCTATGATATTTGGCTACATTAGATGGACAGCACTTTGCCCTGCTTTCAGCTCCTCCCATCATTACCACCTGGAGAAAATGACATGTCAGAGCTTCCAGGGGGAAACAGAGCAGTCAGAGGCAGAAATGGTACCCACAATCCTATAACTAGCAAGGCTGTCTTCAGCCCTCATTTTTTCAGAGGTCATTCTTGGCAGGCAAATGAGCTTTGGATGAAAAAAAGCAATCATGAGGAATTAATTCTGGAAAAAAATCTAGGCTTAGATTTTTAACCTGCATTTCTCTTGGACTGCTGTGAGATTCACATTTTCAGATTTGACTAAATTCTCTTGAGTACTTATTAAGTATAAGATTTTGTGCTAGGCACTCTTGTAGTTCTTTTCTCACCTTGTCAGGCCAGTGAAGTTGTGAGGTGACTGGATCAAGAACAGATGAGTGATATCAGGCTCAGAGAAATGAAGTGACTTGTTCAAGGTCACACAGCTAGGCAGAAAGAGAGCTGTACTGTCCATTTCAGTAACCACTAGCTATGTGTGTTCATTTAAATTTAAATGAGTTAATTCTAACTAAAATTGAAAGCTGAGTTGTTCCGTTGCACTAGCCACATTTCAAGTGCTCTATTACTGCACATGGCTAGTGGCTACCAAACTGGAAAGCACAGATATAGAATATTTCCATCATCATAGAAAGTGCTACCATAGAAAAACTGCTATAATGCAGTTAAAATCTTTATGACACAGTTCTGTGCTCCTTCCATTATATCAACCTGAGTTCTCTCATGTAATACAAGCATCTAAAATGGAGGACAGTTTCTCTTAAGCACACTAGAAGCTTTTCCTCCTCACCCTGGATGAAGTATACACTGAGACTCAGGCTGTTTATTAGGTTTGTTCTGTTCTGTATGTGGCCAGTGTGAAACAGCTCTGGGCCAGGAGTCAAATGGGAAGTCGGATGGTGGTACTGTGTCCCTGTTAAACTCATCCACATTTCAGAGGCATCCTTGGACAGCCCAAGGCTGTTGCTATGGGATGTGCTAGCATGCAGCGAAGATAGGAAGGGAATCAGCACCATGGAGTGGAAAGATGGTGCAAATCGGGTTGGAAAAACTGGAGTCTGAATTCCACAGCCATGTGGGCTAGAGCAGTTATGAAGAGGATGGTGTCAGCTCCCTTAAGTGTAGATGTAAAACACTTTTCATAGTAGGTGTCCATAAAAGTAGCCCCTGTAGCCAGCCGCATCTTCCTCTTTCTGTTTCTCCCCCAAGCCTTTTCCTGGTGGGAGTTACCACCAATCCATAGTTGTCAAAGAACACTCTTTGACGTCAATGCTTTTCTCCCATTTTCAAGACTAGTTATCAGAAAAAGTACAGATAATTGTTTTTTATAATATGTATGAATTAAAGCAACCTTCCCAGGATGTATCTTCCCTTTTGTAAGATGTTATTTAATCTTATAAAAGCAGGTATTTCTATTTTAATCCTCACACTATGATAGGTTTGAAAATGACTTGAGATTTACTTGGAATAGATGTAGACAAAACCAGTGAATTTTAATCCTGGAGGATTTCTCTCCACTCTTACTTGTGTGTTAATATATCACTATCACATCCATTCGGTAAAGTATTTGCAGCAGCTTACTCAATGTGGCTATACTAATTGGTCAAGAAGAAATTTAACATATTTAATATTCAGAACCTGGGAAAACATAAATTAGAATAGAAGTTTACATTTCAGATTATAATATAATCTAGAAAACATTTCTATTCTAATTATAGTATAGATTATATTATAGTGTAATCTAGAAATGTAGATCACAGGAAAATATACTGCCTTGAAATGATGACATTTTATAGTTTACATAATTAACCAGTACTGCAGTAACTAGTCAATAATATAATGTTTATACCTTATGTTTGGATAACACTAACACTTTGCAGAATGATTCACAGAAACCTGCCACATAAGGGAGGTTTTGTGACTATTTCTTGAGCGATGTGAGGGAAACGAATCTCCAAGAGGTAAATCATTTGTGAAGGTCAACCCAGCCACTTAGTGGCAGAGTCAGGATTCAAGCTCTGTGTCCCCTGGCTCTAATTCACTGCTCTTTAGAGTGATGACAGCTCATATTTATTCAACATTAAAATTATAAAAGGCTCTTTATTTCTGAATTACTTCTATCAAGCTTCCCAACAATCCTGCGAGGTGGGCATCATTACCCCATATTACAGGTGAGAAGTGACTCATGCAACATAGCATAGCTTTTGTGGGAAACAATAAGTACTTAAGTTCTGATAGTTTCACTTTAAGTCCAGTGGTTTGCTCCCCCCCCCTCCCCACACACAGCCCAGGCCTTTCACCCTGTTCCCAAAGGAGCAAAAGTAAAAATAAAAAGTAAAATACAATATTTCCAAATCAGGATGTTACATATCCATGGGTGATCTGATGAGTGACAGTTCCATTTCCCAATAACAGAAAAAGAAACACAAGGGAAGTCCCCACTGATTGGTAACTCTTGCAGACTCTTGGAAGCAATGTTCTGGTATTTGTTTAATTAAAGGGCANAAAAGTAAAATACAATATTTCCAAATCAGGATGTTACATATCCATGGGTGATCTGATGAGTGACAGTTCCATTTCCCAATAACAGAAAAAGAAACACAAGGGAAGTCCCCACTGATTGGTAACTCTTGCAGACTCTTGGAAGCAATGTTCTGGTATTTGTTTAATTAAAGGGCATTTAGGTTCTGAATGTCACTTCAGGGCTGATTCAAGGAAAAACCTTGAATAAGCCTTGAATATTCAAGGATAAGCCTTTCCATATACCAAGCCTTGTCTTGGTAAATGGAAAATGTGAAAGGACTCAAGAAACACTCATGGCTCATGGCCAGCTCAAGGTTGCTCAGTGACTGCATCAGATCAGCTCTTCCCAACTGGTCGTGTCTTAAAGGCGCTGTTGGGTGGGATGTGCTAATGTGCCTGTGTATATGTGTCTGTGCATGATTTATGTGTGTCTCTGTGTGTCTAGGGTGATTTTTTCCAATGTGTGTTGTGCTTTTTATGATCTTCACAAATATAAGACTTCTCCATAATAAGACTGGGGGTGACTATTTTGGGGGAGCTGAAGAGAGAGGTGAAATTTAAAGGAGGCAGGAAATAGAACTGTGTAGATCTTATTGTCCTCCTTTAACAGCATTTAGCTCTGTTTTTGGAGAAGAAATGACAACCCTCTCCAGTATTCTTGCCTGGAGAATGCCAGGGGCAGAGGATCCTGGCAGGCTACAGTCCATGGGGTCACAGAATTGGACACAACTGAGTGGCTAAACACACACGCACAACTCTGTTTTCATGGAGTAGCAATAAAGAGGCTCATAAACATAAACCATTTCTCACTATTACTGGGCTAGGAGAGAAAGTTTCATTGTTATTCTTCCTTGGAGCTCACGTGGCCATGCCAATATGGACTCCATCCTGCCTCATGGATTCAGTATGTCAATGAAATTATCTGACTATTGGCTGAATTTATAATGATTATCCCACCTATTTACAAAGAGATTCAGTTTACAAAACATTGGTCTGTGTTATCCCACCTGCTATGTTATCTCCAGTATAATCTCATGAAGTACCCAGTGCAGATTATTATTCCCATTTTCCTAAGGAGAACACTGAGGCTCAGAGAAGTTAAGTGACTTACTACAATCATAGGCAATACCAGACCTAGAAAGGAAGAGTGAGCGTTAATATTTGTTGATAATCAATTTGTGCTTCTTGTGTGCTGAAAGAGAAGCCAAATCTCAGAGAAGGGTCATAATTGACCTAGTTACTCAATTTAGGTTCCACCAGCAACTTGGGGTGGAGAAGGCAATGGCACCCCACTCTAGTACTCTTGTCTGGAAAATCCCACGGATGGAGGAGCCTGGTGGCCTGCAGTCCATGGGGTCGCTAAGAGTCAGACATGAACTGAGCGACTTCCCTTTTCACTTTTCACTTTCATGCATTGGAGAGGGAAATGGCAACCCACTCCAGTGTTCTTGCCTGGAGAANGCCTGGTGGCCTGCAGTCCATGGGGTCGCTAAGAGTCAGACATGAACTGAGCGACTTCCCTTTTCACTTTTCACTTTCATGCATTGGAGAGGGAAATGGCAACCCACTCCAGTGTTCTTGCCTGGAGAATTCCAGGGATGGGGGAGCCTGGTGGGCTGCCATCTATGGCGTCACACAGAGTCGGACAGGACTGAAGCGACTTAGCAGCAGCAGCAGCAGCAACTTGGGGAGTCAGAATCAGAAACTGAGACTGCCTGTCTCTAAAACTAGTGGTCCTTTCTATTACACTGTGGAATCTCTTGTGTATAATAGCCAGAGGGCAAAAAAAAAAAAAAAAAAAAAAAGATGTTGGCATTGATTATCCCAAACCACTGACAAACCAGACATTATGCAAATCAGGACCCACCATGTGAATAATAACTCACATGTGTAAGGCACTTTCAGAAGCACTCTGTGTAGATCTTTCTTTAACCCTCACAGCATTCCTGTGAGCTAGATATTCTTATTATTCCCATTGTGCAAATGAGGAAGTAAAGGCTTGGGGAGGTGAGGAGCTTGAAGGTCACACAGCTAGTGGGCAGCAGAGCTGCAATTCCAACACAGATCTGATTGGAAAAGATTGCCCCCTGTTCTTGTTAACCTGTGGTCCATACAGGCTAATTCTTCTGGCATTTGTGTCATTTTATGGTCACATGTCTTAAACCAAACCTACTCCATCCCATTATTATTACCTACAGCACAAAACTCAAATTGCTTAGCTTGAAGTTCAAGATACCCAGTCACGTTTCAGTGGATGCTTTTCCCTGACACATCCCATTGCTCTCCAATCTTTCCATTGTGTGAAGAATGGTGTTGTCATTCTGCCTCCCCTTTGAAGATCCTTCTCTCTTTCATGGACCATCTGCTGCTGCTGCTGCTGCTGCTGCTGCTGCTAAGTCACTTCAGTTGTGAAATGCCATCAATTCCAAGTACTCTTCCAAGAACACTGATTAATCGACTGTAATGTCCCCACGGTGCTCCTCTATGACTTACAGCATCCTTATCTTGCCTTCCTCTCCCTCCGCAGATCCCACCTAGAGTGCCCTGGCAGGGTCTAATTCACTGCTTCATCCTCAGCATGGACCAGTGTCTGACTCATGCTGGGCATAGTAGATTAGGAATGAGCATTTTCTTTAGACATGCAAAAATTGACTTCTACCTTGAAATATACAAGTTGCTTTTCTTCATTCCTTTGATGTAGGAGAACAACTCAGGGCTTTGGAACCAGGCAGGCACACACGCACACATGCGCACACGTTTGTGTGTTGTATCTCTTTGTGACACTATGGACTATAGCCCGCCAGGCTCTTCTGTCCAGGGGGTTTTCCAGGGAAGAATACTGGAGTGGGTTGCCATTTCCTTCTCCAGGGGATCTTCCCGACCCAGGGATCAAACCCNGTATCTCTTTGTGACACTATGGACTATAGCCCGCCAGGCTCTTCTGTCCAGGGGGTTTTCCAGGGAAGAATACTGGAGTGGGTTGCCATTTCCTTCTCCAGGGGATCTTCCCGACCCAGGGATCAAACCCACATCTTTTGCATCTTCTGCATTGGCAGACAGATACTTTACTACTGCATCACCGGGGAAGTCCTTGGAACCAGGCAGATCTGGCTTCACGTCCCAACATGTTTACTTCTCAGGTACAAACTTGGGCATTACTTAGTTAGACCTCCTGACCCTCAGCCCTTCCTTGTGTTAAAATAGTGATAGTGGTGCCATTTCCACAGAAAGAGTGACTGTTAGGATTGAACATGATGGAGAACAAAGCACTCAGGACGGCAGTGAGCACAGGGAGAGCTCAGGAAATGTTAGTTGTTAGGCAGGAGTGTTATTATTAGAGTAGTTTATAATGTCTCTCAGCAACATGGTTAGATTTTCTTTGGATCTGAGTATGCCATCCTATTGTTTAATTCCTCACCTTGACCAATGCTCAACTCTTTTGCCATTTTCCACGTTTGTTTGTTTTGCTGTTGCTATCTATTTAGAATTGTGGTTTTGTAAACCATTTCTTAAAATGCCCCTGTCCTTTAAGAGAGAGTATATAAGGGAGAGAACAGCAGGCAGAAGGGAGGAGAGGAGGATGGGAACAGGGCTGGAATCTATTTCTCAGCAGAGCCACGCGGCCACTCTGGGACTTCTTCCCACATGTGCCAGTTGAGGAGTGATGGCAAAAGTGAGATCCCTTAGTGCTTAAATGCACTGTGTGTATAAACCCTCTGCTCTTCAGTCCTGGGACAGTAGGTGCTCTTCAGCAGAGAGATGTACGTTAAGGGCACATCTCCCTGAACACACACACCCCCCCTCGCAAATGCCCAGAGGAAACCTGCAGTTCTGTCCTTTGAACATGTTGTTTTCTTCACCGAGTGGTTGTTTGCAAATGTTTTCTGATTGTAACAGCAGTGAGGCCGCCTCCCCTAGAGGAGATTGAGTTCTTTCTCTTTGAAAGATACTGTTTACTGAAATAAATTCCACCTCCTCCTTTGTTTGGCTTTTCCTCCTTAAGCAATCAAAGCCAACTGGCTGAACCGGCAAGCTTGCTCAGTCCCATGCAACATCTGGCTTTCTTTTCTTTTTCTAAGTTGAAATGCAAGTTGTGTTGAAAGCCTCACATTTCTTTGCAAAGGCAATTAGTTTTGTAAGTACTGACCAAGAGTCCACCACACAGAAAGACCCATGGGAAAAAGAGGAAAAAGTGTGGTCCTGATGCTGGCTCAGGATGGTGGAGGATCAGGGGCAGGTAGGGAGAGCATCAGTGATCACCTAGTCCTATGTCCCTCAAGTGTTTTCACACAATCCTTTTCCCACAAATAGTTCCTCAGAAAAACGCCAGGTGGCAGATGAAATTGGAAAAAGAAAAACATAACAGAGCTTCTAATCTGGATTCACAGTGGACCCGCACATATGGAAAGTTCTGACACTTGAAATTTGAAAAATTGTATTTAATTTTGTTTAATTGAATTTCCCAAGTTTATATGACTAGGTGATGTGTGTGTTTGTCTGTATGTGTAAACACATGTGTGTGAAAAGTGTTAGTCTCTCAGTCATGCCTGACTACTTGCACCGGTTATACTCATGGCAGCAGCAACTTTACACCACGGTATTTTGACCTCAAAGCCCAGCTCTCTTGCCAGTAGTTGCCAGATTGTACCTGCCAAGTAATTGGCCATTCAAGACAGGCTTATAAATGAGCCTGCAGCATCTGGCTCATTTCTAAGAGTTTGATTGGGCCCTTATAGTATTTACCTCAGAGAGGTTTACATTTTTAAATAATTTATTAACATTTCAAAGTTAGGGGTTTTCCTGTTAAAAGCCAAGATTCTTGCTTTTCTTGAAAAATCAGAAGAGCTGGCAATATTTGATTAGAGTCTATCAGGGCGACAGCAAGAGTGCAGTTGTTTCCTTGGATGGGGCCCTGGCTCTCCGGTTCACCACATTCCCACCCGGACTGATTTCATTCACTGTGTCTCAGGTGTGGCTTTGCTGGCATTTGAGCTGGTTCAGAGGACACCCTGGTGAGGCGACCGTTGCTTCTTGTACTCTCCCCCTCCTCTCTCCCAAGAGCCTACTCCAGCCTCTGAACATCTTTGACAGGTGAAACCCGAGCATGCCTGGCATACGTAAACCACTGCATGTTAACAACAAAGTCAGTGTATATTGAGTGTTTTTCTGGAACAACCTCTGTTTTTTAGCATTCATCAAGGATTCCTTTATTTAATCTTCATAACAATAATCTTAGGAATTATTATGACCCTTTTCAAAATTTTTTTTTTTTACTGGAGTATAGTTGATTTACGATGTGTTCATATGTACGGTGAACTGAATCAATCATATAATTTTTTTTAGATTCTTTTTTCATGTAATGACATTCATTTTCGAGATGAGAAAATTGGAGCATAGAATGATTAGTATAACTTCTTCAAAATGATACAAGTAGAAGAATCAGGGTTTAAATGGAGAGAATATGCTCTTCGCCACTATACTACACTTCAGAAAACATTGTTTTATATGAGTGACATAATAGTTAAAAAAAAAACCATTTTATTTTGAACTAATATTAGACTTACAGAGAAGTTGAAAAAAATACAAAAAAGATTTCCTTATATTCCTCACCCTGCTCCCCTTAACATCTTAAATAACCTTAGCACAGTTATCAAGTACAAGAAAGTAACATTGTTAACTCAGTTACAGACTTTTTCTCATTTCACCAGTTTTGACATAGGTGTTTGTGTTTGTTCCAAAGTTCTATTCATCATCTCACATTGTGTCTCTTGTTATTTCTCCTTTGTCTCTTCTAGTTTTTAACAGTCCTGCAGGTTTTCCTTGGCTTTTATGTCCCTGACACTTTTGAGGAATACTGATTAGCTATTTTGTAGAACATTCCTCAATCTGTGTATGTCTGATGTTTTCTCGTGACTGGAATGAAACATGTATTAGATTTTGGCAAGAATATGAAAAAATGATGCGTCCTTCCTAGTGTATCATATCAATGAGTTAAAGATGTTGATTGCCTTATTGCTGGAAATGCACCTTCATCACTGGGGTAAGTTGGTATCTGCTAAGTTTCTTTATTTTAAAGTTACTATTTTTCCCTTTTCAGTTGATAAGTTTTCTGGGGAAGATAATTTGAAATTATGTAAATCTGTTTTCTCTTCAAACTTTTGTGCACTAATTTTGGCATCTTTTAGTTGTTCTTATCTGCCACTATGTGCTTCTTTTGCTTACTTACAAAATAAATAGACAATATTGGAAGATTATAGCACAAATCACTATTTTAATGCAAAATGTTTGGCGGTGACTTTTTAATAATCAATATTGCCTTTTCATTTTATCATGGAGTTGATATAGCCTAACTTCACATGTGTGAATTTTGTGACTTTGAATAAGCACCGGCCATTCAGACTTTCAGTTTCCTTATTGTTAATAGGGACAGCAAAGTGGGGCTGTATAGATGGAAAATCATAAGAATGGATTGACTGCTCCAGTCAGACTGGCTGGCCTAGATGCCTGAAGCTGTTACTCATGAACTGTATGATTTTCAGTGGATCATATAACCTGGCTATGCCTCACTTCTTCCTAGAGCCAATGAAAGATTAAATGAGATAACAGATGTCAAGTGCTCACTTAGCACAGTAATGGCATTTGGAGAAGGAAATGGCACCCCACTCCAGTGTTCTTGCCTGGAGAATCCCAGGGGTGGCGGAGCCTGGTGGGCTGCTGTCTCTGGGGTCGCACAGAGTTGGACACGACTGAAGCGACTTAGCAGCAGCAGCAGCAGGACATTTAGTAAGTGATCACTGCGTATTTGTTGAATATTTAAACATTTCACCATATTTGATACATTTAACCATTAAGCTTAGAAGTAACACTTGTTAAGGATTGTAGGTCTAAGACTTTCTTCAACCTCCAAGCGAATATACAGGTTACTCTGCTGCAGTTTCATGGATGCTGACAAAAGTCATAAGACCCCTGGGTCAGAGACAAGGGATGCCATACGCAAAGGACAACAAATAGCATGATCTTTTGTTTTCATTGGCTCTGCTTGACTCCCAAATCCCTTGAGGGTGATGTGGCATGACCCAGATGGTTTGCTTCACAGCTGAGAAATCCTGAGCCAGGAAACCTTTATATTTTATATTGAACAGCAAACAAACCTGCTCCCCTCTCTAGAGAGAGACACTCTGTCTATTTTCTCAGGTTGTTTACTGTATAAATATCCTTGATAATTTAGTTCAGAACAAAAGAAGTCAGCTCCTCTGCTCAAAAGATGTACAGAAATGGGAGAGACTCAGGGACAACTGTCTCCCCTCCAAACACTGAGTAATAGTGCTTCCTTTTGGAAAAGAACAAACAGATCTATAGACTTTTACCAGGGTCTCAGAAAGTAGTCACAAGGACTTCCTTTGCGGCTCAGCTGGAGAATCTGCCTGCAATGCAGGAAACCTGGATTTGATCCCTGGGTTGGGAAGATGCCCTGGAGAAGGGAACGGCTACCCACTTCAGTAATTCTGGCCTGGAGAATTCCATGGGCTGTATAATCCATAGGGTTGCAAAGAGTCAGACATGACTGAGCGACTCCCACTTTCAGAAATTAGTCAACTCAGTTAATTTCATAACTCCCCCTGGTTTCTTAAGACTCTGTTGCCACTATAATTCAGTTTCTGTAGGGCTTCCCAGCACATAAATCCTATATTAAAGCTTTTTTTCCTTCTAAATAGGCAGCATGAGATTCCAGCCACTGTTTCAGGTCTGAGTATTAATTGTATTTCAGAGCAATCAGCTCCTGAACCAGTGTTTTTTCTTGTGTACATAGACAAAAATGATCTTCTCCATTTATTTGGAATGGGGGGCAGCAGCAAGCTTTCTCTTAGTAAGAGCAGAGGTATGTCTATGGAAGTATACTGTGCCCTTCAACCATGCCCCAGCCCCATCTTTGTCTCTTTTCTGCTTTTTACAATGGAAGCTTTTAAAATGTCACATCTGTTTCCAATCACTTCCTTTGGTCTTCACTGTATGATCAACTCAGGAACCTGATTTGTAAAGGGATCCAGACTGTTTTGCAAGACAACCAACATATGTTAAAGAAAATTGCCCTTTTAATATTCCAATTGCAAAACAAACAAATAAACATACAAGAAACGTTTTCTGTAGTGTTTATACTCAAGACAGAAAGAATGAACTGCTCTCTTATGACAAAGGGTTTACTGCTTGACTTAACCACAAAGAAAGATGTCTAAAGTAATATATTATCCCTTTTAAAAAGAAAGTATTTTTAAAATTTTGAAACACTTTATGCAAAGAAAATAATCCGGCAAATACTTATTATCTCTCACAATGTTTAAACACATCTTAACATTTTGGCATATCTGTTTCAGCTCTAAGACAAACAAAAAAGAAAAAAAAGGAAAGAAACACAGCTAACTCCAACCCTCTTCCTTCCTTTTTCTAAAGGTACAACTTCTATTGTGTATGTTTTAAAATAATCATAATTGATATATTGGCAGTATGCTAGAGGCTTTTAACATTCAACATTATATTTTAGGCATTTATCTCTAAGTCGCTTCAGTCATGTCCAGCTCTGTGCAACCCCATAGATGGCAGCCCACCAGGCTCCTCCGTCCCTGGGATTCTCGAGTCTGAGCACCACTGTTAACTAAGCACATGAAGTTGGGCAATTTATGTAATCTTCAATTTATATATCTTCATTTCCTATATGTCATATGAGAATAATAATATCAATATTACTTAATTGTAGTAAAGATTAAGGAGGTCATGAAGTTAGTGTATATTTTTAGTTCTAGAGCTGCCATAACAAAATACTAAAAACTAAGTGCATAGACGGTGGAAGTTTGTTTTCTCACAATTATGGAAGCTGGAGAGCCTGCCAGGGGGCTCAGGTGGTAAGGAGTCCACCTGCCAATGTAGGAGATGCAGGCAGTAGACTCGGGTTTTATCCCTAGTTTGGGAAGTTACCCCAGAGAAAGAAATGGCAACCCACTCCAGTACTCTTGCCTGGAGAACCCTATGGACAGAGGAACCTACGTGCTACAATCCATGGGGTCACAAAGAATCAGACACGACCTAGCAACTGAGCACACACACATGGAAGCTGAAGTCCAGGATCAAGGTGCCTGTAGGTTTGGTTTCTGCTGAGGCAGGAGGCTGTCCTTTTGTGTTGTCACATGGTCTTCTCTGTGCTCACATGTTCCTGCTGTCTCTTTGTGTCCAACTTTCTTCTTCCTATAGGGACAGCAGTCAGATAAGATTAAGGCCCAAACTTAGCTTAGACCTTGGGCTTCCCTGGTGGCTCAGATGGTAAAGAATCCACCTGTAATGCTGGAGACCTGGGTTCGATCCCTGGCTTGGGAAGATCCCCTGGAGAAGGGAATGGCTACCCATTCTAGTGTTCTGGCCTGGAAAATTCCATGGACAGAGGAGCCTGGCAGGCTATGGTTCCCTGGAGAAGGGACAGGCTACTCACTCCAGTATTCTGGCCTGGAGAATTCCATGGACAGAGGACTCTGGCTGGCTCTAGTCCATGGGGTCGCAAAGAGTCGGACGTGACTTAGCAACTTTCACTTAACTTAGAAGACCCTCATTCTAAGTTAACCATCTGTCTAAAGGACCGATNAAGATCTATTTACATATTTTAAATAATGATTGTTGGTTAGTTAAATATGTTGTGATTATAGTTTTTGAGTACTTAGCTTGCATTTTTATTTTTTGATATCTTTTGTCATATGAAAGGTTTTAATCTAAATGTAGTGAAATTTTTTAATTGCCTCATTAATAGTTGGTAGTTTTTTGTTTATCTCAAGAAATCTTTCCCTTCCACAGTTCAGCAAGATACTCTCCAGTCTTTATATGCAGCAAACTGAATCCTGCTTCTTTATTTTCCTTCTTCTGCTTTGTTTTGGTTATACTTTGGCCATTTATTCTTCTGAATGAATTCTATGATCAGCTTATTAAGTTCTTTGAAAATTCATATTTGGATTTTGATAATAGCTAAGTTTATGACAGTNCAGTCTTTATATGCAGCAAACTGAATCCTGCTTCTTTATTTTCCTTCTTCTGCTTTGTTTTGGTTATACTTTGGCCATTTATTCTTCTGAATGAATTCTATGATCAGCTTATTAAGTTCTTTGAAAATTCATATTTGGATTTTGATAATAGCTAAGTTTATGACAGTGTATAGATTACTTAGAGTAAAAGTTGCTATTTTATACAAATTTTCAAGGCTTGCATTTTCAAAAATGAGTTATGAAAATTTTCAATTTCTTATTAATCTCTGGAATTCTCTGGAATAGTTTATGAGATACAGTTAACCTTTTTCTTGAAAGTTTTGTAGAAGTTATCTTTAAAATAGATCCATCTTGTTTATTTACTTTGTTATAATTCTTTTTTTAATCTGTTAAAGAAATATTCTTTTTCTCACTTTTGTTTGTTTGTTATATTTTCTAAGTTGTCTAATATTTAAGTTTTAAAATTATATTACTCTTATGATTTTCAAAATCTGTTTCAGTAGTTACTTTTACTTTTATTCCTAACATTTTTAATGCATTTTTTTCTCTCTCTTTTTAAATAAACTTTGCAAGAACTTTGTCTATTTTGTAAAGATACTTTTTTTTTTTTTTAACAATTACCTCTCATAAGGGATATAAAGTTGCATTTTGGTCCCCATGACTTAGAACACATCCATAATAAATTCTTGGCAAGTAGTTAATCTTTCAGTAGACATACTATAAAGATTCATTCAATTAATTTTAAGGACTGTCTACCTTTGTTAGGTTTTTACTCACAGCACTTCTGACATGAAATGTGTGTGGATTTTGTCACACTAACCAATTCTCAAAATTTTCAGACAACAACAAGGTGTCCTATAATTCAACTGAATTCTGACACTAACTACCCAGAGTTAGTGTCAGTAACCACTTTAGATGCCAGTGCCAAGTACTGGCTTTTCAGGTTCAGTTCAGTTCAGTTCAGTCACTCAGTCATGTCCAACTCTTTGCAACCCCATAAAGTGCAGCATGCCAGGCCTCCCTGTCCATCACCAACTCCCAAAGTTTACCCAAACTCATGTGCATCGAGTCGGTGATGTCAACCAGCCATTTCATTCTCTGTGGTTCCCTTCTCCTCCTGCCCCCAATCCCTCCCAGCATCAGGGTCTTTTCCAATGAGTCACCTCTCCGCATGAGGTGGCCAAAGTACTGGAGATTCAGCCTCAGCATCGGTCCTTCCAATGAACACTCAGGACTGATCTCCTTTAGGATGAACTGGTTGGATCTCCTTGCAGTCCAAGGGACTCTCAAGAGTCTTCTCCAGCACCACAGTTCAAAAACATCAATTCTTCGGCAGTCANCTCAATATGCCAGCAAATTTGGAAAACTCAGCAGTGGCCATAGGACTGGAAAAGGTCAGTTTTCATTCCAATCCCAAAGAAAGGCAATGCCAAAGAATGCTCAAACATTCCTTGTAAATCCCATTTATTGGTGCTAAATTCCTACTTTTTGCTTGTTTGTAAACTCTTTATGTCTCCTTCAAATCTAAATTATAGCCTTGTGCCATATTCTTAATTGTATGCTTTTAAACTTTCATTACTTTGAATGTATCATGCCACTCCTTTCTGGTCCAAAGTTTCTGCTGAAATAGTTAGCTAATGGTTTTATGGAAGTTCCCTTGTATAAAATCTTGTTGCTTTTAAGATTCTCTTTTTATTATTAATTTTTTCATTTTAATTATAATGTGTCTTGGTGTGGACCTCTTTGAGTTCATCTTGTTTCAGATTATCTGTGCTTTCTAGACTTAGAAGTCTGTACCCTTTCCCAGGTTAGGGATGTTTTCAGCTTTTATATTTTCAAATAGAATCTCTTCCCCTTTCTCTTTCTCTTCTGGGACTCTTATAAATGTGAACATTGGTATGCATAATGTTGTCCCAGATGTCTATTAAACTATCTTCAATTAAAAATAATTATTCCTTCTGTTCACTTGAATAATTTCTACTGCTCTTTCAGTTTGCTGTTCTGATCTTCTGTATCATTAGGTTTACTGTTGACTCCTCCTAGTGTATTTTTAACTTCCATTATGTTTTTCTTCAGTTCTATTTGCTTATGCTTTGTTAGAAAGACCTAATCCATTCATCCAACTTCATTGAGCACCTTTATGATTACTACCTTGAAGGAGTATTGCTTATCTCCACTTTGCTTATTTCTTGTTCTGGGGTTTTGGCTTACTCCTTTGTTTGGAACATATTTCTCTGTCTCCTCCTTTTGCCTAATCCTCTGTGTTTATTTCTCTATATTAAGTAAGTTATCTATGCTGATGTTGGAGAAGTGACTTTATGTATGATACTTACAGTGGGGCTGGCATCACACTCTTCTTGCATCCCCAGAGCTATATGCTCCAAATATCCCTCAATGTGGACTGTGTGGGCCATTCTTTTGTAGCAGGGCTGACTACGATGGGTGTACTGGCAGGCAGGACTGGGCCCCAACCGGGTTGGCTGCTGGGTTCTGTCTTGGTCGTAGCTTCTAGGCCACTGGTGGGTGGGTCTGGGTCTGTGCATGTGGCTGCTCAGTCCAGGGGATCCCAGGACTGGTGCCTAACCTCTGGTGAGCAGGTAAGCCCTTGGCATTTATAGGCTAGAGAGAGGCTCCAAAGTGGCTACTGTCAGCACCTGTATCCCTGGGGTAAAATGGGCTCCCCAAATGGCTGCCTCCAGTATCTGTGTTCCAAGGGGAAACTCCACTTGTTTCTGTCACTCTGGGAGGCTTTTCAAAATCAACAAATGGACTGACCCAGTTTCCTTTCAAATTACTGCCTCTGTCCTGGGACTCAGAGTATATGAGATCTGTGCACACTCCCTAAGAGTGGGTTCTCTGTTTCCTACAGTCCTCCCTCTGACTCTCCTCCACATAAGCGTGACTGGCCTTCAAGAGGCTTATCTTCTTATTGAAAGTCCCCATGACCCCCAGGCTGGGGAGCTCAGTGTGAGGTTCAGAATCCTTGCTCCTTGGGCAGAAGTTTGCAATTGCGATTATCCTGCTGTTTGTGGGTTACCTACCCAGGATAAGGACTTGACTATATCATGTCTCTGTCCCTTCTACCTAACTCATTGTCATTTATTCTTTATATCTGTAGTTGTGAAAAACATTGCTAGTCTCCAGGTATTTCTTGTACACAATTACTCTGTAAATGGTTATATTTTTGATGTGCTTGTTGGAGGAAGTGACCTCAGGGTCTTCCTATTCTGCCATTTTGATCACGTCTTCCTAGATAAGAATTTTATGTCATTATTTCCCTTCTCAAACCTCCAGCATACCTCTATCCAATCTTCTCACTCTTTTCTTCATGACCTTGTTTCCAGTTACATCGAAAGAGTAGAAATTTGACATACTTTCATAGCAGAATCTACCAATGAACCGTACTATTCTAGTGTTCCTTTAATATAGATTTACATTCATGGTCTTATCAAAGGCTAGCCCTTCTCCTTGTGCACTGGATCCATCCCCTTTTACCTACTCAATGACTTGTCTCTAGGATTATACCCTCCCCTTAATCACTAATACATCTGTCCTTCTCTCTCAACTTGGATCTTTCTTACAAGGATATAAGCATGGTGTTAGATAGTTCATCTTCAGAAGTAATCCTCCTTTTACTTCATGTTCTCCTCCAGTTACTTCCTTATTTCTTTTCTTCCCACACAGTAAAACTACATAGTTGCTTCTAAATTTCTCTTCTTTGGAAAAGCAATTTGAAAATGAAACTAAGATATTCAGTTTTTGTGGATCTTAGGTAAAGTCAGGAAATTGCATTATATGTTTTTAAGACTCTCTTGGTGAGTGTGTTCAGGAATGAGAACAATTAATTTAAGTTTTTGTGTTAGGTATTATTCCTAACTGAAGATGACCATAAATGAAAATGAAACTCTCCAATTTTACTGTTAGTAGAACAAAGCATTTGATTTATAAGACATGTTTAATTTAACAGGAACATGGTCTTGATGGAAAAGTTAATATTATTTCCCCATTTATAAGACTGTCATAGAAATCTGGGATGAGTAACAGGAGTGACAGGAAATCTTAACATTAACTTTGTCTCTGTAGGCATACACTTTCCTTTTGCAGCCTTATTGATGTGGGAAGCAGGCAGCTTATAATGTGGGAAGAAGAGGTGGGAAGAAAAATTACGATTTCTCTACTTACTAACAGTATTTTCCAGACACAGATGAAGAAGAACCATAAATATTCTAGTGAAATTTTCACAATATTTAACACCTTGCCTTTTATGTGGTAGTGGTTCAGCACACATGAATTGAGTAAATGAAAATAGGAAGCTGATCTTGTCCACAGGAATCTCCATGTTTGCAATTCCAGAACTCTTAGGAAGTTCATAATGTCAAGCCAAAGGTGGCTAAAAAGCATGATAAATCCTAACTTTAGTTCCTTTGTATAATTATTCATCCTTTCATTCACTCACTCAAAAAAATTTTATTGAGTGCCTCTCACATACTGGGCACTGGGATTGGTGCTGTGGATGCAGATTTGATGCCCACCCAGTGGCACAAGTAGTAAAGAACCCACCTGCCAGTGTAGAAGACACGAGAGACTCAGCATTTGACCCCTGGGTCCAGAAGATCCCATGGAGGAAGGCGTGGTGACCCACTCCAGAATTCTTGTCCAGAGAATCCCATGGACAGAGGAGCCTGGCAGGCTACAGTCAATAGGGTTGCAAAGAGTTGGACCAGAGTGACTTGACTAGAGATTTTAACCTAATGTGATTATAATCCAGGCAATAGTCTGATGCTGCTGATCTCTATTTTTTTTAAATTATTTATTTATATTTGGTTCTACTGGTCTTTCGTTGCTGCATATGGGCTTTTCTCTAGCTGCAGCAGGCAGGGCCTACTCACTAGCTGTGATGCGTGGGCCCCTAACTGTAGTGAATTCTCTTGCTGTGGAGCATGGGCTCAGTAGTTGTGGCACATGGGCCCAGTTCCCCACAGGATGTGAAATCTTCCCAGAGCAGGTATTAAGCCTGTATCCCCTGCCTTTTCAGGCAAATTCTTAACCATTAGACCACCAGGAAAGTCCTGGCTATATGGTTTTGTGAAAATAATTTCCTTAGTCTGTGCCTCAGTGTCTCCATGAGAAAAAAAAAAATATGCATTTCCATGGGTTGCAATGAGGATTAAACAAAGAATCATATCAAATATTATTTATAGACTATGAAGGATAGCATGCTGCTGTAACAGTTCACACCCTACACTTTAATATATTGGAAGAAGAGTGAATTTAAGGGGTGAAGTTACATTGTTTTGCTGTCAAATGAGGCTTGAGAACTGCTAGTCTTTGAGAAGAGTCCTTTAAAATGAATATACTCAGTTGATGAGATGGATGTAAACATCATCATGGCCAAGCCTAAGCTGAGAACTGGTCTTCAGACATCCCTTATCTATATGATCCTTTTAACTTCTGAAGTTATCAACCTCTTGCCCTGTCAGAGGGTTTTTTTGTTTTTTTTTTAGGTTTTCTGCTATGAAAGCTGATTGTTGTGAATGAAAGGTCTACTTTCTGCTTCCACCCTCAAATGCAAGGGCCATTACCCGATACTGATCAAGTCTGCCTTGCTGGGTTCACAGTGCTGTGGGAGCAGTGTGTTGTTGGTGGGGCTCTTCAAACCTCAGGCACTCTGTTGTTTGTGGATAGCTCCCAAGCAAAGTAAGTGGGCAATCAAACATTGTCTTTAAGTATCAGATCTCCTTGGTTGGGGTTCCTCTGTGATGTTGCACTCCCAGTGGTAAACTACTTAATTAAACTCCCCCAGAATATCAGAAACATTATGAGCTGCTACCTGTCACTAAGGGACCATATTCCTTTTAACAAACATGCTCATGTTGCCTTCAGAGAGGCTGATAACTTCAGAAATTTAAAGAATCATACAGATATGAGATTCCAAAAGAGCAGTTCTCAGCTTAGGCTTGGTTATGATGGCATTTACATCCATCTCATTAGCTGAATATATTCATTTTAAAGGCTCTTCTTTATTCTTTCATGACATATCAGATTGATAGTGAGAACAGTATGGTAGTTTTCACACACAGCCCCTCCTCCCCAACACACATAATCTCTGAAATCACAGCTTTCTGGGAACCAGTTTCATAGTTGGGGGAAATGAAACTGTTGAAACTGAAGTGATATAATTTCCCCAAAATGACCTAGTCTTCACCTAAATTCCAGGTGTCAACCTTAGGGCTACTAATTAATAGTTTAGTGTCAGCTAAGGAAACAGAATTACATATAATGAGAAAATTGGTTTTCACATGTTAGAGAACTCCCCAATTTCAGAGAAATTTGGCCCCTGCAGAGCTAATGCACCTCACTGTTGTCTTGCATTTTGGCTGAAAGACAGCTTATGTAAACCATCAGTACCCACACATTTTCCACTCATTCATCCTTAAAAAGAAAAATAAACAACATTGCTAGGAAAGGCTTTATAGCATATAGGGAAGGGAATTACATTATACAGAAAGTTGGTACTTGTGATGCATTAGAACGTGGACCCAGTTCTGCTTTGCTATAGGCAATGTCACTTAATACNACTCATTCATCCTTAAAAAGAAAAATAAACAACATTGCTAGGAAAGGCTTTATAGCATATAGGGAAGGGAATTACATTATACAGAAAGTTGGTACTTGTGATGCATTAGAACGTGGACCCAGTTCTGCTTTGCTATAGGCAATGTCACTTAATACCTTGAACAAATCTCTATTTGTAAAGCCCTTCTTGACCTGCTAATCTTCATTCAAGGATAAAAAGAGAATACACATATGAAAATGCTTGGTAAATTGTATTATCTTCTACAGATTTAAAGAGTGATTTTTTGATGGTAAAAACTGAAAATTACTACCTTATGTTTAATAACAGGCTTAGCTTTGAAGTGGGTTAAAAAGACTCTGAAGTTGTGTGTGGTTATATGTTGGCAGGAGAAAGAGGTGGCTGAACTTGGATAAACGTCAGAGCAAGGACCTCCTAAAATTTTACACCTTAGGCATGCAGTAGTCCTTGGGGTTGCAAAGTTGGGCATGAACATGAATGAGTGAATGAACTGAGACGAGACATCTTCTTGCCTCACGCTGTTCCCAGCCTTGTCTTCTTGGGTGAGATGGTTGTCTTCAGCTGAGGGCAAGTCCCAGAGAGAGATTTAGTTCAGAGCTGTTGGCTGCCAGCATTTCTAGTGGGTGAGGGAATGTGTGCTTTTGTCCTGGAAGGGAGGATCTGGGCAGCACTAAACCGCTGTAGAAAAGTGCTGGCAGTCTCATAAAATTAAAATACACCTACCCCGTGACCCTGTAAGTTCATTCTTATGTATATTTCTAAGAGCAGTGAAAGCAAATGTCCACAAAAATACTTACACAAGAGTATCCATAGCAGTTCCAAACTGGAAACAACCCTTTTGTCTAGACAGGTAAATGGATTCTCAGCAATGAGTGAATTTCATGGTTAAGTGTCTTAAAGACTATGCTAGCCTAAAAAATGTGGGTAAAATAATACATTACACATACCGAGGTTCTAACACAGGCAAAAACTACTTTGTTAAAGAAAACAAATTTTAGAATGGCTCTCTCTTACATAGGAGATTGCCTGGTGAAAGGGCAGCTGTGATCTCGCTGGGCAACGGAAACATTCTGTATTTTGATAGGAATGTCAATTATCAGGTGCACACATTTGTCCAAACCTACCCTATTGTTCACTTACTAAATGTAAATAGAAACTGAAAATAAGCCCTCACTTATTTTTGTCTACTTGGGAAAATGCTAATTTTTAAGGCTTAGGAACTGGTTAAGAGGTTACTGTTCACATGAAAAGAATTTTAAGTGTTTCTTATACTATTAGAAATTTGTGTTTCTCATACTATTATATTGTCCAACAACACAAGAGAAGACTGTACATAGGACATCACCAGATGGTCAATAATGAAATCAGGTTGATTATGTTCTTTGTAGCCAAAGCTGGAGAAGCTCTGTAGAGTCAGCAGAACAAGAGTGGGAGGCTCAGAACATGAACTACTTACTGCAAAGCTCAGACTTAAATTGAAGAAAATATAGAAAACCACTAGACCATTCAGGTCTGACCTAAATCAAACCTCTTACTATTATACAGTGGAAGTGACAAACAGATTCAAGAGATTAGATCTGATAGACAGAGTGTTTGAAGAGCTATCGAAAGAGGTTCATTACATTGTACAGGAAGCAGTGATCAAAACCATCCCCAAGAAAATAACTGCAAAAAGGCAAAAATGGTTGCTTGAGGAGGCCTTACAAACAGCTGAGAAAAGAAGAGAAGTGAAAGGCAAAGGAGGAAAGGAAAGATATATCCATTTGAATGTAGAATTCCAAAGAATAGCAAGAATATCACCAGAAAGGCTTCCTCAGTGATCAATGCAAAGAAGTAGAGGAAAACAATAGACTGGGAAAGACTAGAGATCTCTTCAAGAAAATTAGAGATACCAGGGGACCATTTCATGCATAGATGGGCTCCATAAAGGACAGAAGTGGTATGGACCTAACAGAAGCAGAAGATATTAAGAAGAGGTGGGAAGAATACACAGAACTGTACAAAAAAGATCTTCATGACCCAGATAACCACGATGGTGTGATCATTCACCTAGAGCTAGACATCCTGAAACATGAAGTCAGGTGGGCCTTAGGAAGCATCACTACAAACAAAGCTAGTGGAGGTGGTGGAATTCCAGGTGAGCTATTTCAAATCCTAAAAGATGATGCTGTGTAGTGCTGCACTCAATATGCCAGCAAATTTGGAAAACTCAGCAGTGGCCACAGGACTGGAAAATGTCAGTTTTCATTCCAGTCCCTAAGAAAGGCAATGTCAAAGAATGCTCAAATTACCACACAATTGCACTCATCTCATACGCTAGCAAAGTACTGCTCAAAATTCTCCAAACCAGGCTTCAACAATACATGAACTGTGAACTTCCAATGTTCAAGCTGGATTTAGAAAAGGCAGAAGAACCAGAGATCAAGTTCCCAGTATCCACTGGATCATTGAAAAAAGCAAGATAATTCCAGAAAAACATCTACCACTGCTTTTTTGATAATGCCAAAGCCTTTGACTGTGTGAATCACAACAAAATGCAGAAAACTCTTCAGTTCAGTTCAGTTCAGTTGCTCAGTCGTGTCCGACTCTTTGTGACCCCATGAATTGCAGCACGCCAGGCCTCCCTGTCCAACTGGGAGTTGTCCTCCACCAACTCCCAGAGTTTACCCTAACTCATGTCCATTAAGTCAGTGATGCCATCCAGCCATCTCATCCTCTGTCGCCCCCTTCTCCTCCTGCCTCCAATCCCTCCCAGCATCAGGGTCTTTTCCAATGAGTCAACTCTTCGCATGAGGTGGCCAAAGTATTGGATTTTCAGCTTTAGCATCAGTCCTTCCAGTGAACAGCCAGGACCAATCTCCTTTAGGAAGAAAACTCTTAAACAGATGGAAATACCAGACCCCCTTACCTGCCTCCTGAGAAATCTGTATGCAGGTCAAGAAGCAACAGTTATAACTGGACATAGAACAACGGACTGGTTCTAAATCAGGAAAGGAGTATGTCAAGGTTGTATATTGTCACCCTACTTATTTAACATATATGCAGAGTACATAATGAGATATGCTGGGCTACCTGAAGCACAAGCTGGAATTAAGATTGCCAGGAGAAATATCAATAACCTCAGATATGCAGATAACACCACCCTTAGGGCAGAAAGTGAAGAAGAACTAAAGAGGCGCTTAATGAAAGTGAAAGAGCAGGGTGAAAAAGTTGGCTTAAAACTCAACTTTCAGAAAACTAAGGTCATGACATCTGGTCCCACAACTTCATGGCAAATAGATGGGGAAACAATGGAAATAGTGACAGAGTTTCTTTTCTTGGGCTCCACAATCACTGCAGATGGTGACTGCAGCCATGAAATTAAAAGACTTTTGCTCCTTGGAAGAAAAGCTTTGACTAACCTAGACAGCATATTAAAAAGCACAGACATTACTTTGCCAACAAAGGTCCGTATAGTGAAAGCTATGATTTTTTCCAGTAGTCATGTATGCATGTGAGAGTTTGACTATAAAGAAAGCTGAGCACTGAAGAATTGATTCCTTTGGATTGTGGTGTTGGAGAAGATTCTTGAAAGTCTCTTGGACTGCAAGGACATCCATCCAGTCTATCCTAAAGGAAATCAGTTCTGGATATTCATTCAGAAGGACTGATGCTGAACCTGAAATTCTAATACTTTGGTCACCTGATGCAAAGAACTGACTCACTGGAAAAGACCCTGATGCTTGGAAAGGTTGAAGGCAGGAGCAGAAGGGGACAACAGAGGATGAGATGGTTGGATGGCATCACTGACTTGATGGGCATGAGTTTGAGTAAGCTCTGGGAGTTGATGAAGGGTAGGGAAGCTTTGCATGCTGCAGTCTACGGCGTTGCAAAGAGTTGAATACGACTGATTAACTGAACTGAACTGATACTATTAGAGCATAGGCATGATAGGAAAGCTTTTGGCTTCAGATAAAAATAAATATTGACTACAGAAGGGCTAAGGAAGATAGACTAGAAAGAGACGATTTTGCATAACCAAGGAAATAAAGATTCATACTGTCCCCAGGATAAGTAACCAGTGTTTGACATTTTAGAGGATGTCTCTGTATGGTGCCTAATCTCCTAAAGAACAATTGATACCAATTTGGTTCTAAAGTGTCAAGCAATTGTATATGGTCAGGGAAATTAGAAGTCTCCTTAAGTAGTAACAACAGCCAAGATATCAAAAGTGACACCTTGGCATAATAAAGTGCTGTAGAAGTTGGACAATGCAATTTAGAGCAGGCTGGATGATGGAACCACTGGCTCTAAGTCAGGTAGTTTTCAAAACCAATTCAATTATTACTATTGTTTGTAATATGTCATTCGTAATTGTTCTTAAATTCAGTTCAGTTCAGTTCAGTTGCTCAGTCGTGTCTCACTCTTTGTGACCCCATAAATCGCAGCACGCCAGGCCTCCCTGTCCATCACCAAATCCCGGAGTTCACTCAGACTCACGTCCATCGAGTCAGTGATGCCATCCAGCCATCTCATCCTCGGTCGTCCCCTTCTCCTCCTGCCCCCAATCCCTCTCAGCATCAGAGTCTTTTCCAGTGAGTCAACTCTTCGCATGAGGTGGCCAAAGTCCTGGAGTTTCAGCTTTAGCATTATTCCTTCCAAAGAACACCCAGGGCTGATCTCTTTTAGAATGGACTGGTTGGATCTCCTTGCAGTACAAGGGACTCTCAAGAGTCTTCTCCAACACTACAGTTCAAAAGCATCAATTCTTCGGTGCTCAGCTTTCTTCACAGTCCAACTCTCACATCCATACATGANTCCAAAGAAATCCCAGGGCTGATCTCCTTTAGGATGGACTGGTTGAATCTCCTTGCAGTCCAAGGGACTCTCAAGAGTCTTCTCCAACACTACAGTTCAAAAGCATCAATTCTTCGGTGCTCAGCTTTCTTCACAGTCCAACTCTCACATCCATACATGACTACTGGAAAAACCATAGCCTTGACTAGATGGACCTTTGTTGGCAAAGTAATGTCTCTACATTTCAATATGATAACTTTCCTTCCAAGGAGTAAGTGTCTTTTAATTTCATGGCTGCAGTCACCATCTGCAGTGCTTTTGGAGCCCCCAAAATAAAGTCTGACACTGTTTCTACTGTTTCCCCAGCTATTTCCCATGAAGTGATGCCTGAGTGTAGGCTAATGTAAGTGTTCTGTGCATGTTTAAGGTAGGCTAGGCTAAAGCTTTGACGTCTGGCAAATTAGGTATAAAACTGAATTTTTGACTCATGATATTTTCAACTTACAAGTTAAAGAACACAAATCAACTAATTTAAAATGATTTATTTGAGATTCGTTCTATAATCCAAACAGTTATTACCATGTCCTTACAATATTGATTAGTCAATAGTCTGTTAAGTTTGAGGGTGATTCTCCCATCTCTAAATAGGTGCTAGAAATTTTTTTCTGTCAGTGCCATCATTAGCTAGAAACTGTTACATTGTCTATTTTCTTAACATAAAAACATTTTCTTTCCTCTACTGTCTTTCAACTATACAAAAGTTTGTAGGGAATTTGGTTTATGGAGACATTACAGGTTATTAAATACTGCTTCCTTCTTTGAAGCTCCAAATCCATGGGAACATGTTGTGTGTAGGAGCAAAGGTAAGTAAATGTTTAAAATATACAATAAATGAAATAAAGAGATGGGGTTAATGCTTAATTTATCTTTTTCACTCTAGAGACAGATTTCTAAACTCTCCCTTGTTTGAATGCTTAAAATTTAGTTTATATATAAACCAGTTTATATATATTAAATATATAGTTAAATATATAACTAAATATAGTTAAATATATAGTTAAATTTAGACTATAAAATAATAGTAAAATAATGATTATAATAATATATTGAATACTTAACATTCTAGGAACAGTACTTGTTTTGTGTGTACATATATACTTCCAGTGGTCATGTGTGGATGTGAGAGTTGGACTGTGAAGAAAGCTGAGCACCGAAGAATTGATGCTTTTGAACTGTGGTGTTGGAGAAGACTCTTGAAAGTCCCTTGGACTGCAAGGAGATCCAACTAGTCTATCCTAAAGGAGACCAGTCCTGGGTGTTCATTGGAAGGACTGATGCTAATGCTGAAAGTCCAATACTTTGGCCACCTCATGTGAAGAGCTGACTCACTAGAAAAGACCCTGATGCTGGGAGGGATTGGTGGCAGGAGAAGGGACAGCAGAGGGTGAGATGCTGGATGGCATTACCGACTTGATGCACATGAGTTTGGGTAAACTCCAGGATTTGGTGATGGACAGGGAGGCCTGACATGCTGTGATTCATGGGGTCACAAAGAGTCAGACATAACTGAGTGATTGAACTGAACTGAACTGAATACATATATATTTCTAAGGAAAGATTTACGTTACTCTATATATAGTAATATAAATATATAATTATACATATAATATATATATACAAAAACACTGAAGTTTATAATGACTCCTCTATGTTGAGATTATGATGTCAAAATAATAAACTGTATAATACACTACTCTTTTGTACCATTATAAAGAGACTCAATACTGCAATTAAGCTTGAGAGACACCTTTGAGCTATTTGTATAAAAACTATGATAAAAGACCAAAAAAACAAAAAGTGGTAGTATATATCTGGTTGGATTTTAACTTTCTTGGAACATTCACTGAAAAAACATTTTTAAACTACTTCATGCATGCATCCTCATGTTCACCTTTGTCCAGTTTGCCAAAATAAGAATGATCTTAGCAACTCATTTAACCAATAGGATTTCATCATGTATAAACTAAGACCACTTATAGTTGTTCCACATATCTTGTCAGTTTTGTGGAAGGTGAAATGGGAATTTCTAAGAGGAGAATAATAGTCTCTGAAGCAAATGGTGCTGGCTCCATGAGTTCAGTGGTGAAAACACTGTGCATTGAGATTATCATTTCTCTTTAGCACCTGAACATTTTGTTTTTCTCTTCACCTCTAATTTGGGGAGAGCAGTATTTATTGATCAGAGAAGGCAATGGCAGGCCANCTTGACTAGATGGACCTTTGTTGGCAAAGTAATGTCTCTGCTTTTTAATATGCTATCTAGGTTGGTCATAACTTTCCTTCCAAGGAGTAAGCATCTTTGAATTTCATGGCTGCAGTAACCATCTGCAATAATTTTGGAACCCCCCAAAATAAAGTCTGACACTGTTTCCACTGTTTCCCCATCTATTTGCCATGAAGTTGTGGGACCAGATGCCATGATCTTCATTTTCTGAATGTTGAGCTTTAAGCCAACTTTTTCACTCTCCTCTTTCACTTTCATCAAGAGGCTTTTTAGTTCCTCTTCACTTTCTGCCATAAGGGTGGTGTCATCTGCATATCTGAGATGATTGATATTTCTCCTGGCAATCTTGATTCCTAGAAAACAATATATGGGTCCATTTGATAATATAATTTGGTCACTCTCCAAGAAATTAACTTTAAGGAATAATACTAGGACTGTCACTCATAAACAAGCCACATTTGATTGTTCTAATAAAGTTGGAGGACAAAAATCACTTGGACGGCTTTCCTTATGGAATGTCATTTAACATGGTCTCTTTATGTCGGAATCTATTCACTGGTATTGCCTTGTGTTTTAAGGAATTTTAATTTAATAAAGTCAAACCCAACTAAAATGAAAATGTTATATAAAATTCCCCAAATTTCATCAAGTTCTCATCCCACAGATTGTCCTGGTTTATTTCCTGCTGTTAGTGCCTCTGAGAGTTCTTCTCAAAATAACCATGGCTATTTGTATTTTCTATGGTTAAATTGGGTGAGGGAAGGGAGAGGGAAATGATTTGTTTAAAATCTTTGTACAGAAATGTGCCCCAGATTTAATAAACATCAGAGTTCTGATTGCTGAATAGTCTACTCCATTTGAAAAAGTCACCTTTTCATAATTTTTCTTGCTAATTATATGAGAAACTTTGATTTCCTTTTCATTCACTGATTCATTCAAACTTTAATACTTGAAGTACTTGTTGAGAATCTATTAGAGAGCACATATTAACAATATGAGGAGAAGAGAATGGCACCCCACTCCAGTACTCTTGCCTGGAAACTCCCATGGATGGAGGAGCCTGATAGGCTGCAGTCCATGGGGTCATGAAGAGTCAGACACGACTGAGCGACTTCACTTTCACTTTTCACTTTCATGCATTGGAGAAGGAAATGGCAACCCACTCCAGTGTTCTTGCCTGGAGAACCCCAGGGACATGGGAGCCTGGTGGGCTGCGGTCTATGGGGTTGCAGAGTCGGACACGACTGAAGCAACTTAGCAGCAGCAGCAGCAGCATTAGCAATATGATACTAATATGACATAAAGAAAAGTCATCATTGAGTCAATAAATCAGAACACAAGGAAATAACACAATGTTAATTTATTTGAACACAGAAAAATAATGCTGAAGCAGAAAGTATAAAAAGTATATTTTGGTGTGAGTTGGGAAACGTCCTGATGTAAACCTTAATACCTATATCATTCATTCTTTCATTTCAATCTCCAGTTAATTAGTGACATGGATTATTTATGAGTTAACATTTACTCCTCTTCCTTCACCTTCAATCTTTTCTTGCCACTTTCCTAACTAGTTCTGAAACATGGAACACACTCAAAAAATTTTGCTACCAAGTTTGATTATTTGGAAACACTATTATTTTCACGTTTGGCCCATAAAGTTGGCAAAATCTTTCTGCATGTCATGAAATCTCAGGTTTCCTGTGGCTCTCCACTCAATTTATGGAGACTGACACTGAGGAGCACTCGTCCATCAGTCTTTATCTATTCTACATATACTTTCTTGATACAGAGATCCCATCACTTCTGATGCTCCATCTTCTGCCTTTAGGGAATCTGGTTGCTTTATCAGTAGCTACTAGCCTGCCTTTCAGTGCATAAGTGTGCCTGTATTCCTTTTGCATACTGGAATTCTCAGGTTGCATACTGAGACTGTCCCTGAACCAGAGATGGAAAGTTTATTTCTTTAAGCTCTCAGTTTTCATTGTTCTTTCTTTCTCTTGGATGTCTCCCAGTTTATGCCTTTACTTTCAGGCATAGGGTTATTATTAGCCTCCAATGGAGGCATTTTTTTCCACCTCAGTCTGTTGATTTATTGTACCTTCAATTCTTTCCATAGTGCATTTGATAAAAATAATAATTGCAATCAATCAGGTTTAGGCCATGTGCCAGGAGTTGGCCAGTTGTTTTACGTACAATATATGTAGTCCTATCAATAATCCTGCAAAGTAGGCATAATATTATCCTGGTCTCACAGTAAGGAAATGAGTCTCAGAGAGGTTAAATAACTTGTCACAAAGTGAATAAATGGAGAACCTAGATTGAAGCCCAGATCTCTTGACTCCAAATGTTAGACTTTTCCCAGGTTACCATTCTGCTTTTTCTTGGGGAACAGTGCCAGAAACTTGTTAGGTATTTAATAACTCTTTGTTAAATTAATGCATAAATGAACCTATGGAATCTCCTATATACTTTTTGCTAGAATGAAAAGATAAAAATATTTATAATTAGTATCATAGCTTGTTCATTGGTCATAAGCAATTAGAAAAACTGAACAATATACAAGAGTCATCTGTTTTCAGACATAGGAAAACATGGAATTTTTACTAAGAGAAGATAAACAAATGAGGTGAACCTTACAATCAATGGGATTTCAGTCTGGAGGTATGCTCTGAAGTGTGGGACAGGAATCACTGAGCTGAGAAAACAGGTAGATGTCTGGAGGAAGGCTCACTGACTTGAATTGCAGGGCTGAGTGCCATGAGGAGGAAAGAAAGCCCAGAAAGAGATCCAGTAAAATGCATAGGGATCCTTTTGAGTCTGGCTGAATACTATCCTGTGCATGTACAGTGTAGGACTCTCTAAGGTCAAGTAAGAACGAGTGTCTGGCAAAATATATGTTTCAAGGAGGTATAAGCCAAACAATTCATGGAGCTCTCAAATGGCTGGGAGTTCCAGGTTGGGACCTGGACCAGTAGAGAACTTGTTGAATATCTAGGCCATTCTGTAGAGACCCAAGAAAGTTTATGCCATAGTAGCAGAGTATTCTAGATTTCCCCTTATGAAGTTTAAAAAGAAAGCTTGAAAATGTCAAGCTGATTCACAAGCAAATTAAACTCCTGACAACACAAACTTTCACACTCTTTAAATGGAGACAATAAAAGTGAAATATTTAATAATGTGAAGCTTATAATGTCCAGCATCCAATAAAGTTTTACTAGATGTGCAAAGTAACAAAAATGTCACCCATAGTTGGAAGAAAAGTCAATCTGTAGATATAAGCCCAGAAGTTACAGAAACAATGGAATTAGCAGACAAAGACTCTAAAGCTATTATAAACATTTTCAAGAATTTAAATAATAATAGAAACATCTGAGTCAAGAAATAAAAGATATAAAGAAAATTAAATGTAAATTCAAGAGATGAGAAATAAAATATTGTAAATAAAATATCTAATGAATCGGGTTACTAGAAAGAGATTAGCAAGCTTGAAACTATTCAAGTGAAAGCACATAGGAGAAAAAATAAGAAATAAAATAAACAGAGCCTCAGTGATATTGAGAAAACATAAACTAATTCAGTATTCATATAATTAGTGAGGTTAACAGTGTGGTAGATGACGGTAGAAAAATTATTTAAAGAAATAAATGACAAAATTTCTCCAATAATTTCAAAAGGATAAACACACCTGAAAGAAAAACCGCTTGAGGCACAAGATTGCCAAATTGCTAAAGGCTGGCAATAAAGAAAAAATATTAAAACTGGACAGAGAAAAAGACACAATATATACAAATAAAAGGACTACCAAATTCTTTTCAGGAGTGATGCAAAACAGAAAACAATGGAACAATTTCATTAATGTGCTAAAAGAAAGTTGTCAAACCAAATTTCTACATCCAGAAACAAAAACATCCTTCATAAGTGAAAGGCAATGAGAATTCTAGTTTCTGGTCTGATATATAAAGACCTTAGAAGTCATTACTCCCATTTCATAAGAAAAAAACATTGAACAAGCTGGAAATCAACAACTTGTTTTATATTGATGAAGCACAAGGTAATCTAATCTGCCACTTTGAAAACTTGAGAGTCATGTGAATTCAGAGACTCCCACTTACTGGAAGAAGCAGCCCAGGATAACTGCTGGAGCCCATACTACTTACCACCATGTCAACTGGGCTACTAAATAATAATAGAGGATTATAGCTAAAAGAATTGCAAGCCTCAGACCTTATTTAAGGAGTCTCTGAGTAAATACAAGACAAGGGAGGCAAAAAAAGACATCACATGAAATTTTAACCTTTGACATCTATAGCTACAGCAGTTGGTAAACATAGCCCAACTCGTAGCCAGATAAACATGAAACCTCACACATACACACACCAGTTCTTTTTCTCCTTTTTTCTCTTTCCTTTACTCTTAGTATTTTATATGAGGAGCATTGGTGACTGTTGCCTTTCTATTTAGTTTTAAGGTTATTAAATTTCCTGGTGGAATTGACTCACGGTAGTTGACAAGGCTTTATCTCTCCTAGTGTTTTGAAAAAAATGAGAGGATCTTTGTGCTAGAAGGAGATGCATCATATTAGGTAGCATCATGCTTCCACTATGATGGAAGTTAAATATGCTTGAGAGGGTGAGACTGCGTCTGGGAAGCTGAAGGCTTAGTTTGCCTCTTGCTGTCAGCTCCCTGCCAAGTTTGCCATGCCCATGTCTGTACCACAGCAAGCTAGACCTCTGCACGCTACACTTGCCCAACTCCCTTGATGGTTTCCCTATATATTTAACCAGTGGGAGGAATTAGACCGTAAAGCAAGGGTAGAAATGGAGAAAGGAGGTAGGTATGGAGGAAGGTCATTGTTCTGTTTCTGCTCCTGGTCTTCTCTCTGGGAGAACTGGGTGCCTCTGTCCTGCCGCTGTCTTCAGTACATCTAGCAGAAGTAGATTTGGTGGGCAATTGTTGGTGACTCTCAGAGGCCACGGACCTCAGGGCTATCAGTTGGGTAACAGTAGCTGCAGCAGCAGAAACAGTAGCTGCTCACTGCCTCAGAGGCTGCTGAATCTGCAGTGGGTATGATGCTAGGCCCTGTCCTTATTACCTCCTTCCTCTTGTGGCTCCAGCTCTATGGGTGGTAGCAGCTTCCTGCAGTCACTAATCTCTGTAGTATTTACACTCCCTCTTTGGCTTCCTTTGCCTTCAAATTCTTTTGGAGCCAGGTGCTTGTGTTACCTGCACCATTATTTGACATCACTAGTGTGGTTTTGATTTCCCTGAGGGGGTCCTGACTCATAGAGGGGACATGAGACGTTTAAGCTCCTTCTAAATAGTTTCTTAATATCTCCACAGCAGGATAGATAAACTTGTGAGCTACCTAGCACACCCCTGTCTCTTTGGTCAAGCCTCCCCTACTCCAGCTCCCCGCCCACAGGTCTTTGAGTGTGTTCAAACAGATAACACATGCTTAGCAAACAGAATGCTATAGCTGGGTTGCATTTATTAGGTACTGAGATGGTTTATGTGACAGTAAACGTCCCTTCTAATCCTAATATTTTAGAACATTGCTTTCTACTCTGTGGATCACTTGAGAAGCTATAGACTTTTTTGGAAGGGACTCATGAGCACAAGAATTTGTATGCTAAAAAAAATGTCTAGCAACTCAAAGCACTGTCATTTATTTTTTTATAGAAGTGTATTATACTATTAGGATTCGTAAAACTGCAAATTATGCACAAATGAATTCACATACTTTTAAAACAGCAGTTTTAAAAATTAACATAAACTAATATCACTACTTTTCTCATTATGGCAGGTAGTGGTACACAAATTTTTTTTATCTTTCAAAAGGGACACTTTTACCTGAGAGGGTTGGAAACTATGAGACAAGCTGTGATTTTCAAACACTGCATAATTTCAAATTCAGTTGCCTTCATTTTGAGGTTCTAAAGTTTTCAGTGTTCAGAGGAGAATTTTCTGGGACTCGTCTTTGATTAACAAGATTTTACTTATTTAAACTATAGTATTACTAAGTAACTTAGATTTAATATGCTTAAGTCATTTGGGAATTCCATAATACATGGGCTTTTGTTGGCAAGACAATTAATTATTTGAACAAGTGTAGTTTTTGTTTCCTTCTCAAAAGAAAATTTTAATTCTACCCTAAGAAACCTGGGAGAAATCTTTGAGATTAGCAGTGAAATATGACTCTAAAATGAATTTAAGATATAGTTCTTTTTTTCCCCTTGTCAATACAAATGCTGTGGTTTTATATTAGATTAACTAATAGAGTTATTTCTTCCATAAAAATGACTAGTGACAATGTATTATAGGGGAAATACTGTTTACTCGTGGCCTCCAAATTCTAGGCCACACATACACATGCATGCACACACACATACAATTTTGTTTAACAGAGGCTCCAACAATGAAATAATTTAGCCAGAGCTAGAGAGTTAATCAGAGAAGGCAATGGCACCCCACTTCAGTACTCTTGCCTGGAAAATCCCATGGATGGAGGATCCTGGTGGGCTACAGTCCATGGGTTTGCTAAGAGTAAGACACGAATGAGTGACTTCACTGTCACTTTTCACTTTCATGCATTGGAGAAGGAAATGGCAACCCACTCCAGTGTTCTTGTCTGGAGAATCCCAGGGACAGAGGAGACTGGTGGGCTGCCGTCTAAGGGGTCACACAGAGTTGGACACAACTGAAGCGACAGCAGCAGCAGCAGACAGTTAATAGTAGAAGCAAGATTTAATTCAGTGTTTGCTTAATTAAGAGCTAGATTTGACACAGAACGTCTGGGTTTGGTCCCCCAATAATTACCTGTGTGACTTTGATATAATCACCATCTCTGGCCTCAGTTTCCTCATCTGTAAAATGGGAACAGTGATATTGCCTCTATCATGGGGTGCTTTGAAAATTAAATGTGAGAATGCATAAAATGTACATAGTGTCTGACACATAGTGATCACTCTAGATATTAATACTAGGTCCTGTTATTTTTATCATACTCCATTTTCCTTAAAGTGAATATTAGTAAAACAGATATTTCAGTTTAATTTGTCAGTAAGTTTTAAAGTTGTAAAGATTTTGAGGAAATCGCTTTCAACTTCTGATCTTCAGTTTTTTCATCAGTAAAATGGAGATAATAATTCTTTCCCAGACTCTTTTTCAGGTTGTTATAAAAGAATTAAGTTAAATTAAGAGATCAAAACTGCTGTGCATCAATTAAGATGTCACAGAAACTTGAATGAACTTTTTGGCCAACCCTACATATATATATATATATATAGATAGATAGATAGATAGATAGGTAGATAGATAGATAGATAGATATAGATATATATATATAGATATATATAAAGTTTCACATTCCTAAGAGTTTATCTGTTTTAGGAATAAGGTGTTACTTTGTTTAGTTTTGATTTACTTATATGTCTTATATAATTTTAAGTGTCTCCAGGAAAGGGTGTGCAAGTTCTTTTTGAAACTCATCACCGGTTTTGATGTTTCCTCTTTTTCGCAGGGAAATGCTCAGTTTAGCAAAAGTGCAAATTGGACACTTTCTCGCCATTTGTTTTTCTACACAAAGGAAGGCACAGTAACTTGCAGTCTCAAGCTGACGTAAAGGATATTTCTTGATATTTTCAACTTCAACTTATCTCATTTGACAGGAGAAGCTGATTTATGTTGCCAGATCAGTTCTTTCAGAAAAAATCCACTTTTCAGAGGCTGCACTTCATTTAGTGACTTTCCAGGCACTTCAAATCCTTTGTGGAAAGAGCTAGATCATGGATATAAATATAAAGAGACAAAAATAGCAACTTTCCTTGCAGCTGAGTACAACACCTTAATTCAGCATAGGCAAAATGAACTGAGTTTGTGGACGCTAACCGGCCATATTACTTTTTTAATGATTAATTGAAAGCCAGAGGATACAGTACTCTTGCAAGAGAATTCTGAAATTTCTCTTTAATTTATCCTTTTTTTCTACCCTCTGGATTTGGGCCTTCATCATTCGTTAATTCAGGCTAATGCTTCAGCCTCCTAAAGACACCCACCCTCTCTAATTATCTAGCCTGTTTATAAGCCAGTGTCCACCTAGTTGCCTGAGAGGGACATTTTTTCTGATACAGATCTGAGTATGTTATTCTTTTAGCTTCTCTCCATTACCTACAGGACAAGAATGCACGCCTCGTGCATGACAGTGCTCACAAGAAAGGCTAGCTTTCTACACCCCTTCATTTCTTAGTGTAGCACTGATGTCTTTCAGTCTAGCTCTGCCTGCTCTGATATTTCATTTTCCTCTGCCTTTTTCCACATTTACAAATTCTTAGCCATCCAGAATATCTTGACGTTCCCCAAAGAAGGTTTAAACTTCCACAGTTTTATGCCCTTTTCCNACAGCAGCAGCAGCAGACAGTTAATAGTAGAAGCAAGATTTAATTCAGTGTTTGCTTAATTAAGAGCTAGATTTGACACAGAACGTCTGGGTTTGGTCCCCCAATAATTACCTGTGTGACTTTGATATAATCACCATCTCTGGCCTCAGTTTCCTCATCTGTAAAATGGGAACAGTGATACTGCCTCTATCATGGGGTGCTTTGAAAATTAAATGTGAGAATGCATAAAATGTACATAGTGTCTGACACATAGTGATCACTCTAGATATTAATACTAGGTCCTGTTATTTTTATCATACTCCATTTTCCTTAAAGTGAATATTAGTAAAACAGATATTTCAGTTTAATTTGTCAGTAAGTTTTAAAGTTGTAAAGATTTTGAGGAAATCGCTTTCAATTTCTGATCTTCAGTTTTTTCATCAGTAAAATGGAGATAATAATTCTTTCCCAGACTCTTTTTCAGGTTGTTATAAAAGAATTAAGTTAAATTAAGAGATCAAAACTGCTGTGCATCAATTAAGATGTCACAGAAACTTGAATGAACTTTTTGGCTAACCCTACATATATATATATATATATAGATAGATAGATAGATAGATAGATATAGATATAGATATAGATATATATAAAGTTTCACATTCCTAAGAGTTTATCTGTTTTAGGAATAAGGTGTTACTTTGTTTAGTTTTGATTTACTTATATGTCTTATATAATTTTAAGTGTCTCCAGGAAAGGGTGTGCAAGTTCTTTTCGAAACTCATCACCGGTTTTGATGTTTCCTCTTTTTCGCAGGGAAATGCTCAGTTTAGCAAAAGTGCAAATTGGACACTTTCTCGCCATTTGTTTTTCTACACAAAGGAAGGCACAGTAACTTGCAGTCTCAAGCTGACGTAAAGGATATTTCTTGATATTTTCAACTTCAACTTATCTCATTTGACAGGAGAAGCTGATTTATGTTGCCAGATCAGTTCTTTCAGAAAAAATCCACTTTTCAGAGGCTGCACTTCATTTAGTGACTTTCCAGGCACTTCAAATCCTTTGTGGAAAGAGCTAGATCATGGATATAAATATAAAGAGACAAAAATAGCAACTTTCCTTGCAGCTGAGTACAACACCTTAATTCAGCATAGGCAAAATGAACTGAGTTTGTGGACGCTAACCGGCCATATTACTTTTTTAATGATTAATTGAAAGCCAGAGGATACAGTACTCTTGCAAGAGAATTCTGAAATTTCTCTTTAATTTATCCTTTTTTTCTACCCTCTGGATTTGGGCCTTCATCATTCGTTAATTCAGGCTAATGCTTCAGCCTCCTAAAGACACCCACCCTCTCTAATTATCTAGCCTGTTTATAAGCCAGTGTCCACCTAGTTGCCTGAGAGGGACATTTTTTCTGATACAGATCTGAGTATGTTATTCTTTTAGCTTCTCTCCATTACCTACAGGACAAGAATGCACGCCTCGTGCATGACAGTGCTCACAAGAAAGGCTAGCTTTCTACACCCCTTCATTTCTTAGTGTAGCACTGATGTCTTTCAGTCTAGCTCTGCCTGCTCTGATATTTCATTTTCCTCTGCCTTTTTCCACATTTACAAATTCTTAGCCATCCAGAATATCTTGACGTTCCCCAAAGAAGGTTTAAACTTCCACAGTTTTATGCCCTTTTCCATTATTTTCCTCTCTTCCCTGCCTGGCAAATTTGCCTCCAGCTTTCCAGAGTCAGCTTCTTTGTGCCAGGATTATGTGAAGATTTTCTTGCCTGCCTTCCCACCAGAGACATGCAGCCCCTCCACCTTTTGCTTTCAGAGCACTTGATACAAAGGCATGTCTAAGATTTTTGATTAGCCAGCCGTGTTGTATACATATCTGTTTCTCTCTTTAGATGGTGAGTTCCTTGAGGGTAGAGACTGCCTGTTTTCTTTTGAGTCATTAGTGCTGAAAATATTTCCTGGCACAGAGTGTTAGACTGTAGTGGCTCAGTGCTTTATTTGCAGTTCAGACAGACTTGGGTGGGAAGTCCAAAGTTATTACTCAGTAGTTGTGTAATCTTGGGAAACTTACCTAATTCCACTTGATGTTAGCTTTCTCATCTGTAAAATGTAGACAAAATACCTATCTCATAAGAATGTTGTAAAAATCAAATGAGTTAATATATGTAAAACTTTTAGAACAGCATCTGGCATGATGACTCTTAAGTCACTATTAGCAATGATTGTTTATAGTTTGTATTATTATTACTAGTTCTCACAATTGTTGGAAAGATTGCAAAAGGCTGATCAAACCTAGAAGTGTCTGGCTTAGTAATTGGCATAGAATACATGTTCAATACAAATTGGATATTTTTTATGATTATTACTTTTATTATTAAAAATTGTTGAAGAGATGAATTTCCTGTTTTCTTAGCTGTTGCCCATCAGAAAACATTCCTGGAAGTTATACTAGCTCCAGCACTCTGTATGTCCAAAATTTATCTTATATTTCCCCTCAAACCAGCTGATGTGAAAATGTTCAGTAGAGTAGCCACTTAAACACTTTTTTCTTCCCTTTCTCCCTCCCTTCCTCTCCCCTTCCTTTTCTGATTTCTTCCCTAATTATCCCATTTCAGTCACCTTGCTCTTGGTGTTTTGAGCTACAATCCCTGAAATTACTTTAAACTCTGCCTCTCCTTTCCCTAGACATGATCTTTCACTGGTTCCCATCATTTCAGTCCTTGAAATATGTCTGGGATACATATGTTCATTTCCTTTTCCATTGCCATTTCTTTGTTGAAGTTTATATCACCTGCCACCTGGATCACTTCCTATTTTTCTGTAGCCCCTCCAGGCCAGGGACCAAGAATCACTAGAGTGCAATGCACATGATCCGGAAAGGGTCAAAACCTGAACTGCCAAGGGGGCACGCAGAAATGTTAATGAGTGTAGCCAACCAAAGAGCCATCGTGACCGTGACATATGGGCGTGGCCATGTCTTATCTATAGCCGAGTGTTACAGTACAGGAAAGTGCCTGCCCATTGCTTCCCTATGGGAATGCTGGCATTGTTGGATCTTCTGATATTTTAGGGGAAACTGCTAATCTGTACATGGAATCTGCTGATATGTAAATTATAGCAATTACTTCAAATTTAAAAATCAAATTGCTTGCACTAGACAACCCAGGTCAGTTCTGGCTTATAGGTCATTATGTCTAAAAAGATGTTCAAGAGATACGTACAAGAATAAGTGGATCTAGGACTCATTCTCTAGTTCCCCCTCTCTCCCACAGGCCTCTGTTGAATCCCTTCCTACCTCCCGGATTTCCCCTCTTATTTAATTCCACCTCAAAATTCTGTTTATGTTTCTGTTTTCATACCGTTCATGATAATTGCTCATACCAACTGAGAACCTACTGTGTTCTAAGCACTGAAAGTGAATTGATAATAAGGAAACATTATCCCTGAAACTATTGACAGGATCACAGACAAAACCACATTATTTATGGTAGTGGTAAATAGAAACCATAATCTATTTTGAAAAATCTAGTTTTCTTATCTTTCATTGCCCTTGGAGGATAATTATAATTTAAATTTTATGTCTGTGATTGAGCTATAAGTATTTCAAATTTTACAAATGTTTAACCAGATCATGGGTTCCTCAATGGCAAGGAAAACCTATTAAATATGATTTATATTCAGTGCTCCTATAGATCAGCAAATAGGCAGGTATATAAATGACAACAAATACTTACTTACAAGTCCAGTTAGTACAGGGAGTTGGTTAGTTATTAGATCAGTTAGGAGGGGAATCTTATCAATGCAAAATTCACATAATCTTTCAAAGCAGAGCCAAGATCTTTGCTTTGGCCATGGATCCATTGATTGGGAGCTTCCCAGATGGATCAGTGGTAAAGAATCTGCCTGCAATGTAGGAGACATAAGAGACACAAGTTTGCTCCCTGGGTCAGGAAGATTCCTGGTGGAGGAAATGGCAACCCGTTCCTGAATTCTTGTCTGAAAAATTCCATAGGCAGAGAACTGGCAGACATAGTCCTTGGAGTTGCAAAGAGTTGAGCACAACTGAGTAACTGAGCACACACACGCACTGAGTGATGGATCACACACTGGTTAGAGATCACAGTTAACTCTCTTGAATGGTTGTGCTCATAAATTCTAATATTTTCAGTTTCTTTAAACTGAAGCAAGACATCAAGGACATTTCAAAGAAACTTGAATGTGTAAGCTTGCTAGATTTTTACACTTTTCTTCTGGTCTTTTACAATGATTTTGTTGATGTTCAGTTGCTAAGTCCTGTCCGACTCTTTACAGCCCCATAGACTGCAGCAGGCCAGGCTTCCATGTCGTTCACTATCTCCCGGAGTTTGCTCAAACTCATGCCTATCGATTTGGTGATGTCATCCAACCATCTTATTCTCTGTCACTCCCTTTTCCCTCTATACGCAATCTTTCCTAGCATCAGGGTATTTACCAATGAGTTGATTCTTCACATCAGGCAGCCAAAGTATTGAAGTTTCAGCATCAGTCTTCCCAATGAATATTCAGGGTTGATTTCCTTTAGGATTGACTGGTTTGATCTCTTCACTCTCCAACGGACTCTCAAGAGTCTTCACCAGCACCATAGTTTGAAAGCATCAGTGGTCTTGCTCACTACTAATTTGATAATAGTGTCTTTTAACACATTGTTTTTAAAATAGTTGCTACATAGCAATCATCTGTATTTTCATATAAACAACAATAAGCCATATAAAAGCATATTTTTTATCAGTTTCAGTTCATTTTAGTCGCTCAGTCGTGTCTGACTCTTTGCGACCCCATGAATCACAGCACATGATATTTAATCAATTTTTCTAACAACATTAAGAAATACAACTAGAATAAAGTGTACGGGAACAAATATCACTGACTTTTGATCAGCTTATCACTGAACTAGGGAGAAGTAAATTTTTGGTGTTCTAGGAGCCAGTCTACCAGCCTTAGATATCCTCTGTGTCATGGTGTGGCTTCATCTTTTACAAAGTGAATGGAAACTATTGATCCTACCAGGTCAGTTAGGTGAAGTTTTAGTCAAGTCTGCTCTATTACTGACTGAATTCAGGTAGCATTTGTTGGATTCTTTATAATGCTATTATTTCTACAAATAATATTAATTTCTCACCTATTTCCATGTTCCGTGGTCCTTTTAAGATGCATTTACTTATATTGTTGTACTCTTATGAATCCCTAAGAGTAAGACATTTTTCTCTTTGACAGATGAGAAATATAATTTTCAGAGAGGTTGAAATGGCTTCCTTAAGAGCTTGTAGCTTGAAAATAACAAGAGTGGAGGCTCGTGCCCTGTCGCAGTCTGATCCAGTCCAGGACTCTTCTTACTTCCCTAGTGCTACCTCTCCAAACCAGGCTAACTGAACTCCAAGGATTCTTTCAGCTCCCACATGCTCTGATTCTGTGATATATTAGCAATATCCTGTACACATCATCCATTCTACTGCTAAGACCTAGCCATCCCCTTATAGCTCTGTGGCCACTGGCTTGACAAGGAGGGGAGAAAGAGATTAAGTAGAGGGTCCAATTAGTTTCAGACTGGTTGGGTAAATGTTTCACAACATTTCTGAGTTAGTCCCTCTCTCCTTTTATGAATGATTCTTGCATTTTTTTGACAGATTGATCTTGAGTGCTGGGTATTTTTCTCCCAGCACATGAGCTGCCAGTTTTTTAGACTGTCCCCGCCCCCCACCCCCAGGACCAAGATGAGGTGAGAGGTAAGTTGTTTGTACATATGACTTGACTAAGCAATGCAACCAGGCTGAATGTTCAGAAAGCCCTTCTGTGCTTGGAGACTTCTTTCATGTCTTAGAAATCTTGATTTATTTCAGGACAGGGAAAATCCAAGCCAGCTCTCAGAGTGGAAATTAAAATCTTAAAACTATGTATGAAAATTGAATATTCCAAATGGCCTGGTTTAAACATCACTCTGCATCGTTGATCAAATTTAAAAGTTCTTGTAAAGAAGCAGGGGGATTTATGACTAGGTGTAGGACTGGGGAAAGGCTTGGAGAATATTTATGGGTAACTTCAAGGAATTCCAGTGACTGTACTTTCACCTGATTTTGTACCCTCAAGTTTCTGCTTTGGCAATTTCAAACCTGCAAATGCTTATGGATTGAAAAACATTTTGCTTTGGCTGTATTCTGTTAACTTCTGAATTTAGGGGTGGGAGAGACACTATATATATTTATTTGGACACATTTATCATGCTGTGTATAAGTATGTGAACATATGTTTTTATTCTTTTAGATTTATCTGTGACTTTCTTGAGGACAGGACCTTTGCTTTAACTATATCTATACCTTCAGACCTCATATAATCTCTGGAAAATAGGAGGCTCCCCATAAATGCTCTATTGATGCATATTGTTTAGTTAACCTTTGTTGAGCACCTTTTTATGCTGAGTCCCATGCTGGCTTCTGAGGGGTTATGTAGACAGAAGGAGAGAGTGGGGGAATTTCAAAATAAACTATACTTTAAAACATAAAAGAGTATATTTTAAAAGGTGAAGCATAAAGACAGCTACCCTTATGCATTACGACTGACTCCTGAACGACTTGGGGTACTGACCCTCTGTGCAGTTGAAAGTCCGCATATAACTTATAGTCAGCCCTCTGCACCTACGCTTCTTCCATATTTGTGGTTCTGTATTCATGGATTCAACTTGCAGAGGATCTTATTGTGTAGTACTGTAATACTCACATCGAAAAAAAAAAAAAAAACCCACAAAAACCTGTAAAAGTGGCCAGTACATATTGTTCAAGGATCAGGTGTAATTTCCTTTGGCAGGCTTCAATAGCTAGCCCTACAGGTGGGGTTTCATCATTTCATGTATTTATCTCAGGTGTCTTGCAAAGAGTCAGAGAATCCAATCAGTTTATTCTCCTTTCAACTGATGAAGAAAGAGATCGATGTACACGTACAACATTGGCTGTTAGATTGGTTGGTCACAAGGGTGTAAACACCATCAATGAATTCGAAAACAGTTTTAGGCACTTATTTCCATGTAAATTATATTACTTAATTCTCTGAAATGTTTTATAGGATTGGCAGTATAACACATATTTTTAAAACGCTTTTCGTCTTCCTAGAAGGTCTTTCTTCCCTTTGCTGTCTATTAAATACACCTGATCTTTCGGGATCCAACTCCAATGACACCTCTTCTGTGATTCCTTTTCCTCCAATCCCAGCCAGATTCATAGGCTTCTTCCTTTCTGCTTCCGTAAGACCTTGCATATACATTGAGCATGGCACTCAAGCAATTGAAATCCTTTCTGCATGTTGGAACATGAGCTCCTCAAAGCAGCTTCCCCATCATTTCCTCATCACACGCCTGGTTGCTCAATGTAGAATTTTAGGAACGTTTCTTGCTGCATTCTCTACCTTTTCATTCCCTATCAATGGCCCCAAAGCCTTTGCATTTTACCCCTAGGTAAACTCCTCTCACCTGTGCTGCCCTCACTTCAGTTCTCCTCAATCTCAGGTCCCTTCAGACTGTGGCACAGCCTCCTCCCAGGTCTCACTGTTTCTACTCTCATGGGTCGTGTGGCTTCCCTGGTCAGGATAGTCCAGGGCATTTCATGGCAGCTAAGCCAAAACTCACAGGTCTTAACATTCCATCTGGGACCCTGTGTGGTCTGGCTCCTCCCCACCTCCCCAGCCCCATCCTGTACCCTTGCTCACTGCACGTGAAACAGTTTGGCTTCTTCTTTGTCAAATGCTTTTCTACCTCAGGCTGCTCCCTCTGCCTGGGATGCTCTTTCTGTCACTCTTCACCAAGTCAGCTGTTGCTCAATCTTCAGATCTTAGCTCAAATGTTGCTTTCACAGAGTGGGCTTTATGAAGCTTCTGGGGTCCTCATCAGAGAAGTCTATTCTTTTTCTTTATAGCGTCAATCAGAACATGTATGCATACATGCGTGTATGTTTGCTTATGTCTGTCTCCTCCACTGGAATGCAGATTTGTTGGGGAAGAGATGTATCCATTTTTTGCTTTTTCACTATTACATGTCAGAATTTAATGCCTGAGAGTACACTGGGCATTTGCTAAGTATTTATAAAAATTTAAAGAAATGTATGAAAACTGAATTCTTCATATGTGACTATCACATTGGTACTATTGAACGGGTCCCTTATTTTTGTTTAGAGTGTTTCTCCACGGTAAAGGTAAGCAAAGTATCTTTTGCTAAATATCCACTGGCTGTTAGTTTCCTTTGAGTCCCACCTTCCTGGCACCAAACAGCATTTGGAAAGTGCCAGTTGCCCCGTTTATGAGAAGCACCCATCCGAAAACGTCCCCTTCTTGCTATTTGCCTATAAGCGGTCCATACCTTCACTTACCTGCCCCCACAACCCTAGTGAGGATGGGTCTGTTTATTTCGGTGAGGTCTGTTCAGCAAGCCATTTTAGCCCCAATTCTGGCTGAGGAAACTGAGGCAAACAAGGTATGAAGTGACTTGGCTGAGGTAGAGCAAGGTCTTCTGCCTGCCTGTCGAAGAAGATAGATGAAACAGGCAGGGAAAGTGGAGAGACCACATGTCTGGCCGAGGCTGGCAGCAAGGCCACTGCAGGTAACCACACCTAACCTCCTGCGCTTGATTTGAAGTGCCCTGGTGGTCTGTGAAGGGAGCCCAAACACATCCAACTTGGTGCCAGTAGAGAAATTCTCACTCTGACTATTTCCCAAAGAACATTTTTATTGAAAGAAACATAGCCAAATGGAAAGACACACAGAGGGGTTTCTTATTCATTTCCCTGTGTGTATGTGTATTTTTCTCTTTGTGTTCCTGAGATTATAGTTTCATTTTGAAATTTTAAAATAATTTCCTTGTAACTCATTCATCTTCCTGTCCTAAAGTAGAGTGACTGTTCACATTTTCCAGCCAGTCTTAATGTAGTAGAAACAATCAGAGGTACTGCTGTGTATCTAGGTGCTGGAGGAGGGAGCAGAGTTGGAGCAGGTGGGCTGGGCTAATAAACAGAGCTGGAAAACAGGAAACAGGAGAAGAATTTCCCCAAGTTGCCCTATGCTGGAGCCTGGCCATGCTCTCCTGTGAATCCTAGCCCAGCTCTGGTTTCCTACCCAATTTCTTCCTGGGATTGAGAAGCTGTTCGCATCGTGGTCCTTCATTGCTCTCTGTCTCAGCACCCCACCTCCATCCCCATACTGAGCGCTGCCTCCTATGTGTATACAAGACAGGACTGTCAGCAAGCTCATTCCTGCTTCTTGCCCTGATGCTGGATTGCGGGTTAGGCTTATGGCAAAAACAGCATCAAATTTACAAACATGCCTCCTCCCTATCCTCACCATTTTGCTCATTTTTGCAAGTAAGCCAGAAGAGAGCTCCCTCTGAATATAAAACAAACAAACAAAAAATCCCACATCCTCAGTTGGTCTTAAAGAATCTGGCATAATTTATTTCAACTTGCTTTTTGTTTATTTCATTGTTCTAAACGTGAGCTCATGCAATCTACCTATAAACTGAGTTCCAGATTACCTTCCTGAAGCTTATCTCTGAGAATATCATTCAGACTCTTCTGTGGTTTCCCTTGGGGCCTTTGCTGGACGCTATTTCCTTTGCCTTGAATGGCCTTTCCTAGGGTTTTCCTGTCATTACCAAATTCTCTAGACTTAAATCTAATTTTGCTTCCTCCACCAAAAAGCCTTCTCTGAGGCCATTATAGGGAGAGAGCCCATGCTCTAGCACTGAAGTCTCTGGGTTTGAATACCAGATTATTCTCTTGTAAATTTGTGCAATGTAGAACCATTTGCTTTATCTGTGCCTCAGTTGTCATATCTGTATGATGAGAATAATATTTGTATCTATTTCATAAGACTGTTGATAAGATTGAGTTAAGGAAGTGGTTAGAATAGTTAAGTACTCAGTCATCCTCTACACAATCACAATCAAGCTGTATTTCCATAATAATTACTGAGTTTCCATTCACCCCTTACATTTTTTTAAGGTTATTAATGTTCTAGGCACTTGGTTAGGTAATAGAAAGAGCGTATTCTCAGCCAGGGATGCTGTGTCTACAGTATTGCATATTTGTCTCCTATTCTTGCTCTCAGGCTATAGAAACTTCCCTTCCTTTCTGAAGACCTCACATGGTAGCTTCTCAGTGAATTTACTCTGGATTGAATTCCATTTTTCTGTGGATTAAAGAATAGACATGGGTCCTGAAGGATCCACATTTTACCATCTGATAGGCCCTCATCCCATAGATGATATGGGTTTAAGGATAACTTTTGATAACCTATGAAACTCACATTGCATATACCAGGATAATGTACTGACACAACCACCACCAACAGTCACCGCTACCCTTACCCTCATGTACACTGCCTCCATCATCAGCATCACCATTATACCGTCATGACAACTGTGACCGTTATATACAGCATCACCACCCCCACCCCCCCCATGACCACCATTACCACCGCCGGCTCCACCACCATCACCATAAACATACGTATTATAATGTTTATTATAACATAGGCAAAGCAAATGAACAGACATTGCTTACTTGCAACATTACCCAATAGCTTTATGAATTATTTTTATCTGCATTTGATGGGTGAGAGAAGTGAGTTTCAAATGCAATCAGTTTCTTAATTTATATGTTTTCCATTTTAGAAATAAAAATGATACACTGATTTTATGGCATATATTCTCTTTTCCCTCCACATCCACTGTTCACCCTTCTTTTCACCTACTCTGTACCCCAAGAAGCTGACCTCAACAGACTGAATCATCTAGGTACCCTTCCTCTATCATTCAGCTACATTCAACCAATGGAAGCCATTAACAGGAGACTGGAAGGAGGGATGAGAGAGACTCTATGTTTATTCCCATCCATTCTACACTTTTATAGACATCGTTGTTCCTTTGGGACAATTTTCTCCAGCAGCTCCAGTTCTCTCTTGGTTCTAAAAACTGCTTCCTCCTCTTTCTTCTGACTTAGGAATAGTAACAACTTCCAGGTGTTGCTAGACATCAAGGTATTTTGTCATCTCTTGTTGCTTCTCCTTAACTCTGATCACACTCTGTCAGTAGTCTTGTAATTAAATACTTTTCAATTATCTCTTGAGCATGCCACTTTTTTCATGCCTGGACCCTGAATACTGCAGTGTAATATACAGTATACCGAGTATCAAATATAAAATACCATCTTTGATACAAGAAGGAAGGAAGAAAGAAAGAGATGAAGAAAATAAGGAAAAGCAGAGGAAAGAAGGAAGGGAAATGAACTTAAATTTCTACCACCAAAATAGAATCATTATTATAATTTTAGTATGTTTATATTTAGTTTTTGTTTTCCATGCAATTTTTATGTAGTTGTTATTGCAGCATGCATAAATTTATGCTTCCCAGGTTTTTCACTTCATTAAGTTGTCCAGTCATTTTTTTTTAAACATAGCTTGGTCTTCCTAAACATTACTTTTAATGATTGAATAATATTCAGTTGGAAGATCTTTCAATGTTTTTGGTTATAAGCAATGTTTTTTCCATATTTTAGTTTTACATATGATTCTTTGAAGTATGATTCTGAGGGTCAAAGGAAATGAGTATATTTTTACTCTGTTTTATTTGCAAACTTCAATCAAGGGAATTTTATTTTAGAAGTTAATATTAATCTCATTCTTTAAGTTCTGTTCAGTAAGTTCAGTTCAGTTGCGTAGTCATGTCCAACTCTTTGTGACCCCATGGACTGCAGCATGTGAAACTTCCCTGTCTATGACCAACTCCTGGAGCTTACTCAAACTCATGTCCACCAAGGTGGTAATGCCATCCAACCATCTTATCTTCTGTCGTCCACTTCTCTTCCTGCCTTCAATCTTTCCCAGCATCAGGGTTTTTCAAATGAGTTAGTTCTTCATATCAGGTGGCCAAAGTATTGGAGTTTCAGCTTCAGCATTAGTCCTTCCAATGAATATTCAGGACTGATTTCCTTTAGGATGGACTGGTTGGATCTCCTTGCAGTCCAAGGGATTCTCAAGAGTCTTCTCCAACACCACAGTTCAAAAGCTTCAATTCTTCCGTGCTCGGCTTTCTTTAGAGTCCAACTTCATATTCATATGTGACTACTGGATAAACCATAGCTTTGACCAGACAGAACTTTGCTGGCAAAATAATATCTCTGCTTTTTAATATGCTGTCTAGGTTGGTCATAGCTTTTCTCCCAAGGAGCAAGCATCTTTAATTTCATGGCTGCAGTCACCATCTGCAGTGATTTTAGAGCCCCCCAAATAAGTCTGTCACTGTTTCCATTGTTTCCCCATCTATTTGCCATGAAGTGATGGGACTGGATGCCATGATCTTAGTTTTCTGAATGTTTAAGCCAGCCTTTTCACCCTCCTCTGTCACTTTCATCAAGAGGCTCTTTAGCTCCTCTTCACTTTCTGCCATAAGGGTGGTGTCATCTGTGTATCTGAGGTTATTGATATTTCTCCTGGCAATCTTGATTCCAGCTTGTGCTTCATTCAGCCTGGCATTTTGCATGATGTACTCTGCATATCAGTTAAGTAAGCAGGGTGCCAATATACAATCTTGACATACTCCTTTCCTGATTTGGAACCAGTCTGTTGTTCCATGTCCAGTTCTAACTGTTGCTTCTTGACCTGCATACAGATTTCTCAGGAGACAGGTCAGGTCATCTGCTATTCCCATCTCCTGAAGAGTTTTCCACAGTTTGTTATGATCCACATAGTCAAAGGCTTTGCCACAGTCAATAAAGGAGAAGTTTTTCTGGAATTCTCTTGCTTTTTTGATGATCCAGCGGATGTTGGCAACTTTATCTCTGGTTCCTCTGCCATTTCTAAGCCCAGGCTGAATATCTGAAAGTTCACAGTTCATGTACTGTTAAAGCCTGGCTTGGAGAATTTTGAGCATTACTTTGCTAGTGTGTGAGATGAGTGCAATTGTGTGATAGTTTGAATATTCTTTTTCACCCTCCTTTGTTAGCGATTGGAATGAAAATTGACCTTTTCCAGTCCTGTGGCCACTGCTGAGTTTTCCAAATTTGCTGGCATATTCGGTGCAGTACTTTCTCAGCATCATATTTTAGGATTTGAAACAACTCAACTGGAATTCCATCACCTCCAGGAGTTTTGTTCGTAGGGATAGTTCCTAATGTCCACTTGACTTCACACTCCAGGTTGTCTGGCTCTAGTTGGGTGATCACATCATCATAGTTATCTGGGTCATGAATATTTTTTTTGCAGTTCGTCTGTGTATTCTTGCCACCTCTTCTTAATATCTTCTGCTTCTGTTAGGTCCATACCATTTCTGTCCTTTATTGTGCCCATTTTTGCATGAAATGTTCCCTTGGTATCTCTAGTTTTTTTGGATAGGAAAGAATGGTTTAAAACCCCTGCCTGTAGCCACCTCACTCTACAATGTTCTAAGACAATACTGCAACAGTATCCTCTCGCTAGAGGGTTAGGCTTCAGACACGTGTGACCTGGGGCTGTGCTGGGGTAAGCCCCGCCGCTTTGCCTCGTTCCGCCTCTCCCCCAGCTCAGCAGAGCCCACCTCCATCCTTAAGTCCCTCTTCTTTTTCTTGCATTTTCCCTATCTGTGTACCAAATAAAATGTACTGCATATCACAGGCATGCAATGAGTAAAATTAATAGCATTTTAATAAAAGTCTTGGGACTTCCCTGGTGATTCAGTGGTTAAGACTCTGAGTTCCCCATGTAGGGGGCACAGGTTCAATCCCTGATCAAGGAACTTAAGATTCCACATGCTGCTCACTGTGGCCCCCGGCAACCAAAAAAAAAAAAACNTGGTCATAGCAAACACCCTCTTCCAACAACGCAAGACTCTACACATGGATTTCACCAGATGGTCAATACCAAAATTAGATTGATTATACTCTTTGTAGCCAAAAATGGAGAAGCTGTATACATTCTTTAAAGGGGAGATGAAAAACATATATGGTTATTTTCATAATTGTTTTGTTCCATATGGTTTTTGCTTTCTATGTATTTTTTCTTACTATTTTCCCCATCTTTTGTTTTCTAAACTCAGTGTCTAGGTTTCTTTCATGACTTGTAAACATTCTTTTGTTTTTACTGCACTTGTGACTTTCTTGAAGTTTTCTTGCAGTTTAAATGCACTTTAATCTAATAATTATAAGTAAAATGATATATTTTAAAATTCTTTGTGCACTGTGGTTTTCTTTGCATCAGTTTTTGTTTTCAAAAATATTGCCTTATAAAATGTTTTTCTATCTTGATAATTGAATTATTTGGGCATTCTCTTAAGTTTTGCTACCGAGGCAAGCATCTCATGTGTTTCATCTTAATCATGGCACTGAACCTCATCTCTTATTCATTGTGGCACCTCCAGTCCTTAGCATGGTGCAGCACCTGGAAGGTGTATGGTACTTCCTGTTTACTTANTTAAGTTTTGCTACCGAGGCAAGCATCTCATGTGTTTCATCTTAATCATGGCACTGAACCTCATCTCTTATTCATTGTGGCACCTCCAGTCCTTAGCATGGTGCAGCACCTGGAAGGTGTATGGTACTTCCTGTTTACTTATTGCTTTGGTTTATTATGTTACATCTTACATATGGAGCATTTTGAAAAAGAGATTCTCTAGCTGGTTGGCATGAATCACTTCCCTGTCCAGAGAAACAGACTTTCCCATGCCCTCCACTGTCCACTGTCTGGGTAAATGAAGCATTTCTGAGGCAAAGGCTTTTGTAAATGTGCTTTAGAGCACTCTATTTGATTATGGTTGCCTTTCCTTACACAAATACTATCTAAATATTATGATGAGAAATAAAAATAAAACAAAAATACTGAAAGATGAAAAAGGAAAAGCAACAATCCATTCTTCTTTCTCCAGGATTAAGCATTGAGCAAAAGTATAAAACAATTATGGCTTCACCTAATCGACTGCAGCTGTGCAAACAGACAAACACACTAGGAGACGGGTGTCCCCCATCCTACACCATGAACATCTTGATATCTGGATTTGTTTCACTTTGCCCAAGGCAAGGTGTGTGTAGGAAGAATGAAACCAGGCCCCCTGGTTGAAAGGGGAAGGGATATATCCTTTCTGAACAGTTGAACTTGAGCTTGAGCCCATGGGATTTGATTATGCTGAGGTGTCAAATCAGTGAAGATCAGAGCAATGGTCTGCTTTCTAGGTTTCATCTTATGTGGGATTTTTTTGTTTTTCGGTCAGTGTATGTCAGATATTTTATATTTGTCTGGCTCTCATCTTATTCATAGAATAAGATGTGTGGTTATCCTCATTCTTTAGATGAGGAGATAGGGGTTTAGAATGGTTGATGGTTGAAAGTTAAACAACTTTTCTAATTAGTAGTGTGGAATTTTGGATTTGGATCTTCATTGCTTAACTCGGAAATCCATAGTCTTTCTATGATATCATGCTCCATAACCAGTTTTATCTTCATAGCTCAGGAATCCAGCTTCTATCCTTTCTACGTACTTATATCTCCTACCTAACTTGCTAAACCTCCAACCTCTCCTCCACTATCCTGCTCACAATTGCCCCATTGTCTTATCCTTGTCGCATGCCTCTTTTAGCAAAAGATTCCCTTGTGGTCTGATTTTTTAAGAGCCACGGAGATTTAAGGTTAAAAGGAGTCACCGGAAAGGACTTACACACAGAGAGGATCAGTGAATCTTATCATTTTTGTAAAATGCTTGCCACTCTAGAAGGAGCACTTGGTACATAAGAAGGTACCAAATACCCGAGTGCTAAATAAATGAAATTTAAAACACACACACGGATCTTGATTTTTAAAGTTTTGTTTAATGAATTGCTATAGTGATTTCATAAATTAAGCTTTTACTAAAATTCTTGTTAGTGTTTTATTAGATCCTAGCATGATATATTACACTTAAGATTTGCTAGTTGAATTTTGATAAATAGAATCTTGGGTCTCCACCTGCTACAATGTTTATTAATAAGTATAATCAGGAATGTTAAAAATGGAACAACCATATAATCAAGCAATTCCACTTCTGGGTAATTTACATGAAGGAAATGGAAAAAAAAAAACTAACTGGAAACACTTTCTGCACCTATTACAGCATTTTTCACAATAGCTAAGACATGGAAACAAATGTGTTCCATAGATGAATGGGTTAAGAAGATACAGTATATATATATACAATGGAATATTATTCAGCCATAAAAAGAAGAAATTTCTGCCATTCACAGCCAGATGGATGGGCTTGAGGGCATTATGCTAAATGGAATAAGTCAGACAGAGAAATGCAAACACCATTGGATCTCACTTATACAACCAAACAATAACAACTGAGCTCATAGACACAGAGAACAGGTTAATGGTAACAAGAGGTGGGGAATAGGTGGTGGGCAAAATGGGTGAAGGTAGTCAAAGATGGAAACTTACAGTTACAAGACAAATAAGTCCTGGGACTCTAATGTGCAGCATGGTGACTCTATATTTAACAATACTGTATTTTATATTTGAACGCTGCTAAGAAAATATATTTCAAAAGTTCTCATCACGCAAAAACAAATTATAACTATCTGGTGATGGCTGTTAACTAAACTTACTATGTGATCTTTTCATAATATATAAATATATTGAATCATTATGTTGTACACCTGGAACCAATATGTTATATGCCAGTTATATCTTAAGTTAAAAGAAGGCCCTCCCTGGTGCAAGAGGCTACGGAGTGACTGTGATAAAGGTGCTCTTACACTGGGAAAGGACAGTGCTTACTCCAAGTGGAGCATCCTTATTTGTCGTCTACTGGAAACAGCTCTGGGAGATCCTGGAAACAAGCAGTCTTGTGGAGAAAAGGATAGAGAAGCAAACTTCTGCTTAAAATGAGAAAGAGCTTTCTAGCAGGTATAACTGCCCAAAGATGGAATGGGCCAGCACAGAAAACAGTGAATCTATCTTCAAAATTATTTAAACAGAGGCTACATAAAGACCTGCTGGGGAAGTTGGATAAGAAATTTCTATTGAAACTTGAAGTTCCCAGCTTATGAATTCAAAGAATGACACCTCGTTAAAAAATACAAGTAAACAATGTGATAAGGAAAACTTTTAAGAAAGAATCAGTCCAGAATAAGCCAGGAAGGTTAAAGCATCTGTATGTATCTATACTAGACACTTAGCATCTGTGTGACATCAGGGCATGAGACACCGAGTCCAAAGGTCTGAACTTGGAATCAGAAGTCCCAACTTCTTTGAAATGCTTTTTGACCTTGGACAAGTCCCTTGTCCTCTCTGAGCCAAAGTTTTCTCTTATTTTAAAATAAATGAGATGATTGAGACACCTGGTATATATCTCAGGTTCCACTGAACGCACTGATTCTGAGTTTCAGTTCAGTTCAGTTCAGTCACTCAGTCATGTCCGACTCTTTGCGACCCCATGAATCACAGCACGCCAGGCCTCGCTGTCCATCACCAACTCCTGGAGTTCACTCAGACTCAACATCCATCGAGTCAGTGATGCCATCCAGCCATCTCATCCTCTGTTGTCCCCTTCTCCTCCCGCCCAAGAGTTCACACTCTCAGAGAGGGTGTATGTCAGCTCTGGAAGGTAATAATGTAAAACATCCTCCTGCAAATGACTCCCTTCACACACATCCTAGATCTGGGTGAGCAGTGGTGGTAGTTGTTATCACCCTTTCATATCCCAGAAACCCACAAAGAGTGCCTTACATCCTCAGTCCTAGGGACATTTTTGTGTGGAAACATGACTTGCAGGTTTTAAACCAAACCCAACAGAATGTTTCAGGTTTGCTCTTGGCAAAGGCCTTCTTTCCCTGCTCCCTAATAAAGGATTAGAAAGCCAAGAGAGGTCTCACATGGCTCTTCTTGGCTGTTGCCTCCCTCTTTAAACAATGGCTGGATGCGTTCTGTAGGAAGAAAAGGAAACATATGGATTGAATTTCCCCCAAGTGCACTGTGGCCTAGGAGTGGATTGGGGGCTGGGTGTGGGGGCAAGTAGAGGGGAAGGCTTTGGCACAGCACATCAGGGAACTTAGTGAAACCTGGGTCCCACGAGAAGTGGTGGGGTGAGGGCTGGGGGTCAATAACTAGCTGTGGCCAGGTGTGTTCTCAACTGGCCGCAGTGGGACAGACATATCCAGGGGACCTTTGGAAAAGGAGGACTAAATATAGTGATGTTGTAATGGGAAACAGGGAGAAGATGCGGTCATCAAGTCAGGCAGAGGCATCCAAAATTTCTGAAGTCCTCCAGGGTTGAATGTCGAGGGATCCTTCCTGAGGAAGGCAGACCTGGCTCTATCCTATGCCTTGTGCAATAGGATTGGAAGTTTGAAATTTAATTAGGTTTAATCAGAACACCATTAAACAATATATGTGAATCCTCCATCTTTAGCCAAACTACTCAGAGCTCATCAAATGGAAAGTCATGATGGGGGCATTCATTGGCACTGCAGCTACATTTGCAGATGGCATCTTGGAGGACAAGAAAGAGAAGTGGGGTTGAGAGTTATAAGCTCATCTTTGTATTTTTGTACGATACATTGTGCTTCCATCCACAAAGCCTTCTCATACGTCTCTGTCTTTGTGACCAATTCTGCTTTCCTTTTTGTTGTCTGAGTTTCCAGCCATGGGTGCCCATGCTAGTGAGATCATGATTCCCCCAGGACCAACAAGCCATAAAGCTGCCCTGTCACATGTGCATGAGATTTGGGAATAATCTGTAGTTTTACATGTGTATCCCTTATTCCAGACACCCATGAGCTTGGGGTTGTTTTCTCTTATTTCTGATCCTGGATGCTTGTTACAGTTACTTGTTATTATCTTACTGTTACAGAGTAAAAACTTAAGAGCTGAGAAGTTGGCTGTTGGAGTGATTCCATCCTGGTGTTTTCCCCTAGGGAACCTTGTATGTGACTTTTGTCGTCTCCCTTATAATGAAAATTTTTAGTTTACATGTGGTTCAAAGAACAGAAAATGCTCAGAAGCCTGAATGACAAGCATTATCTCATTNCCAGGGGATCACTAAGAGTCAGACAAGACTAAGCGACTTCACTTTCACTTTTCACTTTCATGCATTGGAGAAGGAAATGGCAACCCACTCCAGTGTTCTTGCCTGGAGAATCCCAGGGACAGGGGAGCCTGGTGGGCTGCCGTTTATGGGGTCGCACAGAGTCAGACACAACTGAGGTGACTTAGCAGCAGCAGCAGCAGTGTATATGCTTCCATGTTCCTCTCTCCATTTGTCCCACCTGGAGAGGACACAGTTTGAGTGAAGGAGTGACTCTGATTCCAATTCCAGAATACTGTCAGTCAGGGACTTCCCACACACACACTCCCCTCCCCCTGCCCATAGGCATAAAAGACCACTCCCTTGAGAGAGCCCTCTCTGTGCTCTAGAGACAAGGCTGTACAAGGCGGGTCGAGGAATGCATATGTTCAGCTGTGAGCTGGGCAGCCACACCCCCAGGCTCCTGGGGGCATGCAGACACCTCACCCAGCAGACCCGCCATGGCCATGGAAGGACGCACATTAGCACATCAGCTCTTGCCAAAGCTGCCAGCACAGTGGATGCTGAGCTCACGGCAGGTGGCTTTTCACAAACCCATGTACACCGCCTGCTCTCCTCCCCCAGCTCTGACCATCCTCTTGCTCCTGGCAGGGCCAGGGGTCATCAGAGAGGTAGAGTGACTGATGGATGCAGGAAAAAAAGTGGATTCTAGTGTTCTCAGTATGGAGAGCTTTTAACTCTAGCTTCTGAGTCCTGCTTAAAGTACATGTGTGAATGTGAGAGTCAGGGAGAATGTACGAGGCCTCACACGACCTCCGGTCCATACAGCGATGAGAGCCCCCAGTACTCTCCATCCCTGCGGGGAGCTGCCCTCTCTTCCGCCCTGGCTTCCTATACGAGGCAAACTTGCGGGTCCCAGACAGCTGCCCTATGTGCTCCTTCCCCAGTAGGAGGGATCCAGGGATATAATCTTGGCAGGCTTCCAGCATTCCCTTAAGGGACTTTAGCACTTCCTCTCACGTGCTCTGAGGCTGTTCTATTTATACATTGCTGCATAATGAACCACCCCCAAACTTAGTGGCTTGTAACAGCAATTATCATTAATTTTGCTATAGGTAGAGCTTGGTGGGGAAAGTTCATATTTGCTCACCAGCTGGGGCAACTCAACAAGGGCTGGAGGATCCACTTCCAAGATAACCTTCAAGGCTGGAAAGTCACTGCCACCTGTTGGTGGGGGCTTCCTCATGGCATGGTGGCTGGGTTCTGAGAATAAATGTTCCCAAATGTCCAGGCAGAGACTGCAAGACTTCCTATGATCTAGCCTCAGAAGTCCAGGACATCATCTCTGCTGTATCCTCAGTCACTAATGGCCAACCCAGACTCAAGGGAAAGGCAGTTAAGACACCACTCTCAATTAGAACAGTAAGAAATGATAACTCTGTATGCGAGACAGCAAATGAGACACAGATGTATTGAACAGTCTTTTGGACTCTGTGGGAGAGGGCAAGGGCGGGATGATATGGGAGAATGGCATTGAAACATGTAAATTATCATATGTGAAATGAATTGCCAGTCCAGGTNGGGAGGGATTGGGGGCAGGAGGAGAAGGGGACGACAGAGGATGAGATGGCTGGATGGCATCATTGACTCGTTGGATGTGAGTCTGAGTGAACTCCAGGAGTTGGTGATGGACAGGGAGGTCTGACATGCTGCAATTCATGGGGTCGTAAAGAGTCGGACACGACTGAGCGACTGAATTGAACTGAACTGAACAGAATGTTACTTGTCCTAAGAAATCTGTCTTTCCTTATTCCAGAAAATTAATGGCTCTGTTTCATGTGCTTCATATGTTTATTTTGCATTGTGCATATTATAATTACCTAGGAACTACTTCCCAGGGAAGTAACTAGCATACTTTATATTGAATGATTACAGTAATATAGCCCTATTTTCATTCCTTGATATCTGCCAGAGGGTATGGAAAAACAAAGGATACCAANATATGTTTATTTTGCATTGTGCATATTATAATTACCTAGGAACTACTTCCCAGGGAAGTAACTAGCATACTTTATATTGAATGATTACAGTAATATAGCCCTATTTTCATTCCTTGATATCTGCCAGAGGGTATGGAAAAACAAAGGATACCAAGAAAAGCTTCTTGAGTGAATGAAACATTTACTTCAATGTACTACTATTACAGGTGAGAAAATTGACCCTCAAAGGAGATCAATGACTTAAACAGACTCTCAGTGAAATCTTTTAGAGAAAAGACCATGTCAGACTTATTTTTGTGTTCCTGATGCCCAGGGCAGCATCTGGCACATATTAGACAATGTACATATTGTATTGAGTTGAAACAGAATTCTGGAGACCGCAAATCTAGTTAGTGGCAAGTCCAGGGCTGTAGATAGGTATTTTGACTTTTAAACTCTTGGCCTGTAGTCAGATTAAATCATAACTAAGATGCTCAAGATATTACAAAAAAAAAAAAAAGGTGACATGACAGCATCTCTTAAATTTTAGACTTGGCAGATAGCTCTTATCTATTTTTCCTTTAAACCGGATATCCCTTTTTATTGTCCAGTACAAATCATGCAAGACTTAAAATATGTGGTTGGCTTAACACTGAGAAAACCATTTCCTTTCTTTTTGATAAATATTGCAGATTTTGAAAAACACCTTCAAGTACCAAGTCTATAATGAGGTTTATTCAAGAAAGGACATCTATAAAAAGTAAAGGTTTTTCATGTCCCTCATGGCTATTTCTGAAAATATTAGGTACACACAGATGCTGAGAAATGTCTCAAGTAAGCAAGGTTAAATATAATAGTTAGAGGAGCTAGGACTGCAAGGGGGGATCCAAAAGGAATAACAAATTATTTTGCTATATTTCCTCCTGTACACGAGAGGGCTTTGTGCCAAATATGGCTGCCTGTTTACTTCCTGGCGATCAAAGCTCTAATTAAGCAATCTTTTTCTGTAAAGGGCCAGCAAATGCTTTATTCTTTGCCAGCCATGTGATCTATCTTGCAACTACTCAACTCTGTTGTTATAGCAGAAAAGTAGCTATAGATTATGTGAATGAATAAACATGGCTGTGTTCCAATAAAACTTAATTTATGCACAGTTGCACTTGATTTCACACAACTTTCAAATATCACAAAATAGTATTGTTTTTTAATTTTTTCTAAATCATTAAAAATGGAAAAATTATTCTTATCTCACAGGCTATACAAAAACAGGCAGAACAAGCCTCCTGGTTTGGAGGCTTTAATTTGTCGACTTCAGGCCCTATTAATAATACTACTGATGACAAAATAAGTTACTGATTTCCTGTTATATTAGCCGGCACTATATCAATTTTCCCACCTGTTTTTTTTTAAATAAACTTTTTTTAAGAGTGATCCGTTTTTCAAAGGAGGAAACAAAAAGGCTAATTTGTTTAGTGTCATTAAGTTAGTAAGTAGAAGAACTGAGAATGAAGCCCAGATCTGTAAATCTGAGAAGCTATGCTTCTCACCATTAAGCCATATTGCATCTTATTTTAAAATACGCATTCTTAGACAACTCTCTCACTAATAAACTGTGGTTTAGTTTTTGAGTCTTTGAGAGTGGCAGCGGTTTTCAAGAGCAGGGGTGATTTTGTCCCCCAAGGATGTCTGGCTACATCTGGGTACATCTTTGCTTCTATTTTTCCCATGTGATTGGCATCTAGTGGGTAGAGGCCAGGGGTGCTGTTAAATGTCATACAATGTATAGGACC
>SJYV01017599.1:0-59479 GCA_006410875.1 Neotragus pygmaeus | reverse complement strand
GCATACTGCTATCTCTGCCTCAGAAACAAAGGGACTGATAAATGACTCACCCATGCCAAGAATATGAAATAGTTTGGGTAGAATCAATACTCAGCCCCTACTTCTTTTGATTCCACATGTTGTGATCTCTAATAGAACACAAACTTTGAAATCCCTGTTATTCAAGGGTTAACTGTATATATAATTAAAATCCAAGTCCCTTCTTTTTGAATCACAGATTCTTTTCTTGTAAAATAAGAGAATTAAACCACATAATCTCTGAGATTCTTTCCAGGTTTGAAATGCTCAAGCCTATGATTAACATGAAAATTTAAAAAATAAATGTTATGCTATTAAATCCAAGATAATGCAAATCACTTTATATTTTTGTCTCAAGAACCGGTGTTGCCCAACTCCCTCATCCCCACAGGGCAAGGGTTGCAAATTTGCAGTCTTTGGGCTGAACTCAGCCTGCAGATGTGTTTTGTTTGGCCTGTAGAATATATTAGATCTTTGTGAATTAGTGGCCAAGGTGGATATTTCCAGTAAACATTCACTTTTTTGGCTTCTCTTTAAAAATGAGGAGACTGAGCAATACATAGTGCTGGTGAGTCAAAATCAATTAGATTATGTCCCTTCAGATGGGGCTGAGTTCTCCAGCTTACCAGAGGTCCCAGTTCATGGGTTTGAATTAGAGACCTACCCACCTTCACTTATTTATCTTACCTGCATCCCTACCTGCCTGGTGGTTGAGTTTGCTATTCTTGGCCTAGAATTCTCTGGCCACTCATGGAATGCTCAGAAATATACAGGGTTGGCCCCTTGGTATTATGGATTCTTAGAATAAATGAAATAGATATTAAGCCCTGCAATTGGGTCTCAATAAACAAGTAGATGAGAGTAGGACGAGGGGAGAAGCTTTTGCAGCAACTTGTGAAAGAAAGCCGTGAGAGTTTTAATGGACAGGATGAGGCATGGTGTCTTGTGCCTGCCAGCTAACTAATGTGGTCCCTGGCTGCATTATTAGGACTTCAGCATTTTGATGGGAATGAGGCAGTTCTACTGTTTCCTCTGCTGCTCAGATGCATCTGAATCATCATTTCTTGGCACTACACTCTAAGTGTGATTTTAACAAGGACTTTAGCAATGGATTGGTGAGATAGTTTGGAATATCTTTCTGTGAGTGAGATTGGCAAGAGCTAGGGCCACTGATTCTGGAGAAGAAAGAACTCAGAAAGCACAGGATGGATCTTTCCAAATACCATACAGTTGTCATGAGGAGGAAAGTCAGATCAGCTCTATGACCTTCAACACATGCCTCAAACCCCTCTCTAAATTCACTAAAAGTGAGTTTTCTCACTTTTCTAAGAAATCCATTGGGAAAATTAATCTTGAAACAAGCTATGTAACTATGCAAAATACAACAATTCAAATTTGATTTGATCAAGTCAAACAAATGAAAGTGAACCATGCTTTGGTTGGGTGAGTGCAGAATGGCCAGAGTGCCTGCTGGTTAGCTCTTTCCCTCAGCTCTCTAAGGATACACAGGAAAGCACTTTGCAGAGCTTCTGGGACCCCATGACATACAGTGTGGAGAGCCCTGATTTAGATTTCTAAGATTCCTACTAACTCTAAAGCTTTAACTTCCCATAGCCTATATGTTCTGGCTGTGAAACATCAGGGCAGACTTTTGAAATTAGCTTGAGGAAAAGATAGGACACCAAAGGCAGGGGTTTGGGAAGAGATAGTTCCAGTGGAAGGAGTAGCAGGAGCCAGGGAGAGCTGGACAGTCTGTCTGAAACACACAAATGTGTTGTGAGGTGTAAATCAAGACCTCATAACTGTCTAGGGAAGACCTGCAAATGACACTTTGTTTGGTCTTTGTGTCTTTAGGAATTCTTGAAGGCTGTCTCTTGTTTACAGCAGTTTTCTCTTTAACATCATTTGCTTCCTTAGTCCACCTCCTTTTTATAGTAACCCTGCAGTTTGAGGATTATCCCAGGGCTGGAGCTGGGCCCTACTTGGCTTAAGCAGTCATCATGATTCCTCCTTCTTGACAATGATTGGTCCAGGGACCCAGGCATCAACCAATCAATGTGCACTCATTTCAGTTCAATTCAGTCACTGAGTCATGTTCGACTCTTTGCAACCCCATGGAATGCAGCACACCAGGCCTCCCTGTCTATCACCAACTCCCGGAGTTCACTCAGATTCACGTCCATTGAGTCAGTGATGCCATCCACCCATCTCATTCTCTGTTGTCCCCTTCTCTTCTCACCTTCAATCTTTCTCAGCATCAGGCTCTTTTCTTTCTTTCTTTCTTTTTTTTTTTTTATGAGTCAGGTCTTCACATCAGATGGCCAAAGTATTGGAGTTTCAGCTTCAACATCAGTCCTTCTAATGAACATTCAGGACTGATCTCCTTTAGGATGGACTGGTTGGATCTCCTTGCAGTCCAAGGGACTCTCAAGAGTTTTCTCCAACACCACAGTTCAAAAGCATCCATTCTTCGGCACTCACTTTTCTTCATAGTTCAACTCTCACATCCATACATGACTACCAGAGAAACCATAGCCTTGACTAGATGGATTTTTGTTGGCAAAGTAATGTCTCTACTTTTTAATATGNTTTCTCAAGAGGCAGGTCAGGTGGTCTGGTATTCCCATCTCTTTCAGAATTTTCCACAGTTTATTGTGATCCACACAGTCAAAGGCTTTGGCATAGTCAATAAAGCAGAAATAGATGTTTTTCTGGAACTCTCTTGCTTTTTCGATGATCCAGCAGATGTTGGCAATTTGATCTCTGGTTCCTCTGCCTTTTCTAAAAACAGCTTGAACATCTGGAAGTTCACGGTTCACGTACTGCTGAAGCCTGGCTTGGAGAATTTTGAGCATTACTTTACTAGCGTGAGATGAGTGCAACTGTGTGGTAGTTTGAGCATTCTTTGGCATTGCCTTTCTTAGCGATTGGAATGAAAATGGACCATTCCCAGTCCTGTGGCCATTGCTGAGTTTTCCAAATTTGCTGGCATTTTGGATGTAGCACTTTCTCAGCATCATCTTTTAGGATTGAAATAGCTCAACTGGTGTTCCATCACCTCCACTAGCTTTGTTTGTAATGATGCTTCCTAATGTGCATTAGACTCTTGTAATGGGATTGTTGAGGAATGGATGCACCGCCCAACTTGAACAATGAGAAATTCAAGGGAGTGTTTACTGACTGGCCCTTTGGAAGAGTGTCTTCATTTATGAGAGATCCAAATGGACAGTTTGTTTCTTGCTCTGGATATTTAGATGTGGTGAGATGTGGTTGACAGACTGAGTTACAGCTATCATTTCACTCTAGCAGTTATTTCATTACTTCTCTTCTTTCTTTAGTATTTTAGGTAGTTTCCTTTGTGTTGTTGGCTTCTTAAAGCTTAATGATTTCTAATTGATATATTGGGTCATTCAAGCTGGAAGAATTTCCTTCTGGTGACAGAGGAGCATTTTGAAGAGTACATCAGACATATCTTATGTCCAACCTTGAATTCTCTTGGATAGATCTGTCTCTTGAACCTCTATCTGTTCCATGCTAGCTACTTAAGCTCCCTGACTCTGTGTGATCCGCAGAGTTAAACTTGAGGCTGACCAACAACATGCATGAAAGTATTTATGTCTCACAGAACTCCTGGACTCAGATGAAGACCATGCTGCAGGCTTGAGAGCAGCTTCCTGAGCAGCTGCAATAGGGGCTGAGTAATGCAACCCAGGAGTGTAAAGTTAAGTCTCTGGAAGGCAAACTTAGAGTGATAGAACTCAGGAGATGTGAGGAATCTGGCAAATAAATTTTCTCTCATTTCCTCCCTCCAATAGACTGAGCTAAGGAGATTATTTCCCCTCTGAATAGCCCATTTGGAGACATCTCATAAGCTGCCTCAAATAGGTGCCTTGCTGGATTGTATCACCTTGCATTATTTCCTGTCCTTCTCTGCCTCACTTCCCTTTTTGCTTATTTTTGCAGCCATACTATTGTACCTACTAAATAAGGCATTAGCACTTAATCCTTGCATTGGGCTCTGTTTTTAGGAGAAATCACTAAGATAAAAAGGAAAAAGCCAAAGAAGAAATAATTGGTGGAGAGTTTGGTCTATTGGCTTGTGTGGTTTTAATATTTATAAAATCTGATATTTTATGAAAATCAACAATCCGGGTGCAATTCAATTGCAGTGCAATCCTATAGTATAGTGATTAAGCACTCAGACATCATATGTTAAAACCTTAACTCTGCCCTTTACTAATTGTGTGCTCTTATTCATCAGGTTCACTTTTCTCTCTTATAAATAATGAAGATCTTTCCTGCCTAACAGGGCTATCATAAAGATTAAAGTAGATGGTTGATTTAAAAATACTATTACAGGTTTTACAATTGAGTACTATAGATTTGTTGGGCTAGATAATTTACTATTGTGCACTGTAGCACATTTACCAACATCTTGGGCCCTCTAACCACCGGATGCAAATGACTTCCACTCAGTTGTGACAATTAAAAATGTGAAATAAAAAACAAACAAAAAGCTGAGCTCTCCAAAAAATATCAGAGGAACCATACAGCCAAAATTGTGAGAAATTATAGATCACTGTCATTTTAAGCCACTAAACCTTGGATGATTTGTTATGCAGCAATAGGAATCTGAAACAAATTGGTAACTAGAAGTGTAATCCTACCATAACAAAACCTCAGCTATGTAGCATTGGCTTTGGAACTAAGTGGTGGGTGGAGGCTGGAAAGAGAAGAAAGAAGAGAGGCTAGAGAAGCAGAAAGCAAAAAGAAAGGAAAGGGCAGTCCTTGGTATATGTAACTTGGAAGATAGAAATTACTAATGAATTTATTTGACCTGGCTAAGAAGACATTAAAGCAGAAGGACAAAAATTTCAAATGATGTCTAAAACTGCATATATTGGGTTGGCCAAAAAGTTCATTTTGGCTTTTCTGTAAGATGTTATGGAAAAACTTAAATGAACTTTTTGGTCAACCCATGAACAGAGAGATGAGCTACTGACCAAACTAGCATTTGCAAGCATAATTTGAAGGAAATATGAAAGAATAAGGACTTGTTAGGTTGAAAAATAAAACTGCTTTATATTTTTTGTGTCTACAGCTAGCAAAGTGAAACTGAAATTCACTCAGTCGTGTCCAACTCTTTGGGACCCCATGGACTATGGCCTGCCAGACTCTTCTGTCCATGGAATTCTCCAGGCAAGAATACTAGAGTGGGTTGCCATGCCCTCCTCCAAGAGATCTTCCTAACCAAGGGATCAAACTTGGGACTCCCACACTGCAGGATTAAGGAAGCCCAAGAATACTGGAGTGTATAGCTTATCCTTTCTCCAGGAGCTCTTCCCGAACCAGGAATCGAACTGCATGACAGGTGGATTCTTTACCACCTGTAGCTGAGCTACAAAAGAAGCCACAGCTAGCAAAAGGTTACCAAAATAAAGCACAGCTTCAAGGCAAAGGTAAAATCAAGGGTATGGCTGTAATAGTTTTTGCTGATATCGCATAAGATTTAAGGTTCTCAGTTGTTCCTCTTTGCTGCAAAGAGGGCTTCCAATAGTCACAATGGCATTGTCCCAAAGAATCCTGAATTTTCTAAAGTATAAAAAGGTCTGTCTCAAAAAGAATCGTGGATTTGTCTTTTGGGAGCATGAAGTGAATGCTGAGATTAATAGGAAACCCAGAAAGATTTCAAGAAAATTATATTTCCAGTAGCATTCGTAACTTTGGTGATTTGAACTGGGAGAGATGGAGATAGTTCAAATGAAAATAAGATTGTGAGAAGGAAGAAGAATAAGCTTCTGGAGAAAGCTACTTAGATATAAGCACAAATAAAGAAGAGTCTTTTAGAAAGCTAGACCAAGAGCTCAGAGAGAATAGTGAAGAGATGAGGAGAACAATGAGACCACTCAGAGGAGAAGAATCTCTCTTAATCAAGAAACATTTCTCACCCTCAGGGCACGGAGCCTGAAAACATGTGACACCTGGATTTCACACTTGCTATTGATCAGTAACTTTTATGTGTCTATCACTATCTCATTAGTCCATTATACATGAGATTGTCAACTGTACATAATTTTTCTCTATCTCAGTGTTATATGTTGAGTATGTCTGGGAAAGATACAGTATCTTTTTAGTTCACAAATCTGTGGAGATGTTGCAATTCAAGAGTACCTGAAAACTACACTCAAGGAGGCCCATTCACATTCAGGCTGAGATATGTAATGAAATTTTGGACTTTAAGCTTGATACCATAATTGATGTGGTAGTCAGCCTGCAAAAATGGTCCCTGATGACCTTGTGTAGTTTTTCCCTATACTCAGTGGGGCTGAGTTGAATGAGATATTATAGGAATAACTATGTTTATCTTCCATGGCAAGGTTACAAATGACCTCTCTTATGCTGGTCATGCCATGTAAAGCCAACTTGCCTGTTGTGAGAACACTTAAGCAGCTTTGTGAGGAGGTCTGTGTAAGGAGGAACTGAAGTTACTTATCCACAGGCTTGTGAATGAGCTGCCTTAAAAGTGAATTCTCTTGTCCCATAACACTTCAAATAGAAACTACAACTCTGCCTGACATTTTGACTAAACCTACAAGAGAAAGCCTGGGACAAGTATCCAGCTAATCTTCTGACCAACTTGTGGTAGATGATAAATGTTTATTGTTGTTTTAGTCAGCTAAGTTTGAGGCTAACTTATGAAACGGTGGAACAATTGGGGTGAGAATTTTGGAGGTCTTAGTTTGGAGGTGATCACATTTTACATGTAGGAAGAATATGAATAATTCATGGCAAGCAGGTACACTCTACAAAATTGCTTAATGGCCCCATCACAGTATTCTTTCCCCTTTTTGAAACATGAGTTTGCTACAACTCCCATGAAGATGTGAATTTTATCTGTAGATAGAATATGGCAGAAGTGAGATTGTGATGTCTGAAGTTAAGCATTGTAAGATCTTGTGATTTTTGCTTTTGCCCTTGAGAATACTGCCCTGAGATATCCTACGGATGACCTAGGGAAAGTCAGCCCTGTCTCCTAGAGCATGAGAGGCCACATGGAGGAGAACTGAGGAAACACAACACATAGTCAAAACCACCTTTGAGTTTTGTAAGTGAGGCCATCTTGGACCTTCCAGCCCAACCACACCTCCAGCTTACTGCAGTTACACAACTGAGCCTGGGCAAATCTATCTGAGGGACCCTCAAGCTAATCTACAAAACTAGGTGCCATTGTTTTGGGGTTGTAAGTTAAGTAGCAAAGATAACTGAGAAAAACTATGTTACAGGAATTTATCATTGAGTATAGCTTTGAACTAATTGTTTTCAACAATATAAAAAACTTAGTATCAAGAAATAATTAGTTATGGCTGACTTTCTGGACTACTGCATTGAGGAAGATTATAAAACCATGCAGATGCTCATTTAAAAGAGAACTGTTGTTAATCAGTAGTGTATTACATAGATGTGGATAGGGTAGAGAAAATGGTATCTATTTTCTGTATGAAAGTGAGAGTTGCTCAGTTGTGTCTGTCTCTTTGTGACCCCATGGACTATGCAGTCCATGGAATTCTCCAGGCCAGAATACTGGAGTGGGTAGCCTTTCCCTTCTCCAGGGAATCTTCCAAACCCAGGGATCAAACCCAGGTCTTCCACATTGCAGGTGGATTCTTTACCAGGTGAGCCACATGGGAAGCCCAAGAATACTGGAGTGGGGAGCCTATTCCTTCTCCAGCGGATCTTCCTGACCCAAGAATTGAACTGGGGTCTCCTGCATTGCAAGTGGATTCTTTACCAACCAAGCTATCAGGGAAGCCCAAATTCGGTATAGACACACACCAAAAAATGTGAATAACTGGTCTTTGTGGAGTCTGTTATATATTTTGAGTACTTGCTTTATAGTGTTCACCTGAGTACAAAGAAAAAAATTTCCAAATCTTCAATATTCAGTTATATCTTCAGTTCAGTTCAGTCACTCAGTCGTGTCTGATTCTTTGTGACCCCATGAATCACAGCACGCCAGGCCTCCCTGTCCATCACCAACTCCCGGAGTTCACTCAGACTCACGTCCATCGAGTCCGTGATGCCATCCAGCCATCTCATCCTCGGTCGTCCCTTTCTCCTCCTGCCCCCAATCCTTCCCAACATCAGAGTCTTTTCCAATGAGTCAACTCTTCGCATGAGGTGGCCAAAGTACTGGAGTTTCAGCTTTAGCATCATTCCTTCCAAAGAAACCCCAGGGCTGATCTTCTTCAGAATGGATTGGTTGGATCTCCTTGCAGTCCAAGGGACTCTCAAGAGTCTTCTCCAACACCACAGTTCAAAAGCATCAATTCTTCAATGCTCAGCCTTCTTCACAGTCCAGCTCTCACATCCCTACATGACCACAGGAAAAACCATAGCCTTGAGTAGAAGGACCTTAGTCGGCAAAGTAATGTCTCTGTTTTTGAATATGCTTTCTAGGTTGGTCATAACTTTACAGGACTATTAAAGTCTAACTTTTTAAAAACCTTAATGAGCCCAACAAATGTTTATATTTGCTTTTCTTCTCTTATGTATACAACTCTATACTTAGAGTAAAGTAGATCATCAAAGAAGTGCATATACACGCATATATATTTAAATTTTGTTGAAATATAGTTGACTTACAGCATTGTGTTAATTTCTGCTGTATAGCAAAATTATTGTTATACACATATATTCTTTTCATATTCTTTTCAACTATAGTTTATAGCAGGATATTGAATATTGTTCCCTGTGCTATGCAATGGAGAAGACAATGGCAACCCACTCCAGTACTCTTTCCTGGAAAATCCCATGGATGGAGGAGCCTGGTAGGCTGCAGTTCATGGGGTGGCTAAGAGTTGGACATGACTGAGCAACTTCACTTTCACTTTTCACTTTCATGCATTGGAGAAGGAAATGGCAACCCACTCCAGTGTTCTTGCCGGGAGAATCCCAAGGACGGGGGATCCTGGTGGGCTGTCGTCTATGGGGTCTCACAGAGTCGTACACGACTGAAGAGACTTAGCAGCAGTGCTATGCAACAGGACCTTGTTGTTTATCCATCCAGTATGTAACAGTTTGCATTTGCTAATTCCAAACTCCCAATCTTTCCCTTCCCTACCCCACGTCCCCTTGGCAATCACAAACTGGAGAAGAAAATGGCAGCACATTCTGATATTCTTGCTTAGGAAATCCCATGGACAGAGGAGCTTTGTGGGCTACAGTCCATGGGGTTGCAAAGGGTCAGACATGACTGAGCATATGCGTGCACACACACACATGCGAGCGCACACACACACACACACACACACGTAACAGTTTGCATCTGCTATTCCCAAACTCCCAGTCCTTCCCTCTCCTATCCCACTCCCTCTTGGCAATCACAAATCTGTGCTCTATATCTGAGAAACATATATATTGTTTGATTTGGTTCTCACATCAACCCAATGGTGCAGGAATGGTGGGTATTATTTATTTTCATTTGATAGGTAAGAGCCAGTCATATAATGTCCTTCAACTAAGGATATACGTTTAACATAAAGTGATTTACTCCCATGTATTCCTTCTTTGCATGTTGTTCCTGTCCCACTATAACATGAGCATGTCTGGATGATTGGTAAGGTTCTTTCAGATCCAGCATTCAGTGACTTGAATGAACCTAGTGTACACCACGTTATAACTCATCTGGTGGGAACCAAATGCCAAAAGAGTGTTAATTTAGCAAGTGGTTACTGAGTTGTTTGGTTGTCTGGGCAGTTTGACTGGTGGTTGGAGATCCTGTTTCAACATCTGTCTGGGGAGGCAAACAAACAGAGCTTTACACTGTGTTGACATGTGTGTCCTGGGTGACTCAAGATTCTGACAGGAAGATAATAATTGGAGTCCAGTTAAACTATGACTGGAGCAATGTTCCACTTGATGTGGAATTCCTCAGAGAGAAAGGAGTCATGTGGTTGGTTAAATTATGGGCTCTGGCTTTACAATGCAAATCAGGACTGTATGCTCAAGGCAGTCACTTAGAGGAAAGGGTGGGTTCAAGAGACCGAGTCAGGTCTAAGGAGATGGGATGTGCAGACTGGAGCAAATCATAGCATTTGTTTTGCAGAGTGAAAGCAATAGAGTATACAAACCACATTTATCTTGTCCTCTCTGCCACGTCCCCAAATACACACTTATAGATATAACTTATTTTCCAGTACTACAGGGCTCTTGCCATTTTCTGTACGCAAATCTTCTCATAAAGTATTTCTGTCTAGGTAGAAAAGCAGATAGGAAGTATAATAATGCCTCTGTAATTTAGTGGGCTTCCCAACAGTGGTAAAGAACCTGCCTGCCAATGCAGGAGACATAAGAGACTCAGGTTTGATCCCTGGGTCAGGAAGATCCCCTGGAGGAGGGCATGGCAACCCGGTTCAGTGTTCTTGCCTGGAGAATTCTGTGGACAGAGGAGCTTGGAGAGCTACAGTTCATAGCGTTGCAAAGAGTTAGACACAACTGAAGTGACTGAGTACACACTTATTCAACCCATGTAGCGGTTGTCCCCAGGACAAATAACTTTTTCTCTGAGCCTCAGTTACCTTATGTGTACAATGGTGATGATAATATTATTTATTTAACAGAGTTTTTGTGAACAATAAAACATTTAGCAAAATGTCCAGTGTATAACTAATACACACTAAGTGTTCATTTGTTTAAAAATGAAATTACTTGCAAAAATCTAGCAGCTGTGAAATACAGAACTTGGGCTAACACTAATGAATGAACTTACACATACTGAGTTTTAGTTATGTGTGAAGTGCTTTGCTAAGCTCTTTCATACACACTTGTCACATGTAACCCTCATAAAACTCCCGTGACAGTAGTATTTTTTAAATCATTTTAGAGAAAGTAAATAACATGCATAAACCATGATGGTGTACCATTTAAAAATTTTTATTACATAAAGGATATCCTAATAATCACAAAGAAAAGAATTTTTTAAATGTAAGACACAGCACACATAGAATTGATAAGTTCTATCTCATTAAAATTACATCCTATTTACCAAAAGGATAGCAAAACTAGAGTTAAAATTAAAGCCTCAAACTGGGAGAGGATATTTGAAACGTATATGCATGACAAAGTATTAGTATCCAGAATGTATATATATTTAAACTCCCATAAATTCATAAGAAAAATATGAAAAGGTTAGATGAACAGCTTAAAATGGATAAAGACACAAAAGCAAATAAAAAAATACAAATATAAATTTTACAGAAGAGAAAACATGAATGTCCCATGAAGTTATAACAAAGTACTCAGGCTCATTGGCAATTAAGGAGTATACATTAAAACTAAAGTGAATATATTTTCATGCCCACCAGCTTGACAGCTAAGACTTTTGACAATGAAGTGTTGTCCAGGATATGGAGAAAAGAAGCTATCATATCTGTGGGAGACAGTGTGAGTTAGTAATAACTTTGAAGAACAGTTTGGTACTACTTCAAACAGAAGTGTGTCTGTACCCTATGATTAAGCAATTGCAATCCTAGATTATGTTCTATAGAGAAATTTCTACCTGATGGTAAATGGAGACATGGTTCAAATGCCACTACCAACAACAAATCCAAATGAATACCTATGGAAGATAGAGAAACAAATCATAATATAATCACGCAACAATATATTCCACAGCAACAAAAATGAATAACTTACAGCTATGCCAACAAGATGGATACATTTCAAAATAGGTAATATTGAGTAAAAAGAGCAAATCAAAGAGGAATGCATGTATAAGGTTCATTTATATAAAGGACAAAGCCAGGCAGAGATGAAACAATAGCAAAAAGAAAGTGATTAACATAAAAATTTGCTTTGAAAATTATTTTGGTGGGGAGAGAGAATTGACATCATGGAAGGCCACTTAGTAGGCCCTCAAAAATCCATGCACTCTTTTGTGTATGTGATGTGTTTCAAAAGAAAAAAAAAGGTTAAACAAAACAAAAACCATGTTCTCCCATTCCCCCTAAACCCTATAGTTGAATGACAAAAGAAGCAGAATGATATTTATCATAGCATATGATTTCTATAAAATCAAAAACATACGTGCATCTAAATCACCACTATGTATTTTACAAGAATAGATCAATATTTAAGGATATACTTCAGACCCATTCACATGGAGACTTGTGGCAAGAAGGGGAATAGGAATTAGACTGGGGGTAAAGATGGAGAAGGTCAAGAAATTACTCACCATGTATGAATTAATTTTGTATAGTTATGTAGGGTTATTCACTCACTCCCAAGTTTGTTCCCAAAGGGATTTAAGGAGGCAGAAAGCCTACTGAACTACTCAGATCCATATCCCACCTTTGGAGCCCCTCAGTTTTCTAGATTCCAAGAGGCCAGCAGGAGCAATCTGTATTATAAAGGAATCTAAATGATTTTGACAGAGAGCAATTCATTTTCTGAAGGCTAAGCTGAGTCTTAGGAAATGGCAGATGTTGGACTGAGGAGAAGCTGAGGACGGTACGTGCGTGGGGCCTTCCTCGGGCATTTCCATGCCTCATTCCAGTTCGGCAAGACCCTCATATTTGTCCTCCCCCTGTCAGGACTGAAGAGAAGAAGACAGGTGCCCCATTTTCCAGGCTAATGTTACACAATTGGTCATGCAGGACAAAGTCCTTTGCCAACCAGATGGATTGCTGGCCTTTGGGCTGCCCTGTGTGAGCCAGAACTGATGGCTCATTATGGATCTTACACTTTATCCCACGGGCTTCTTAGGAGTTAAGTGGTGTGGGGATGGTGGTTTAATTGTCATGTCCGACTCTTTGCAAAGCCATGGACTGTAGCCTGCCAGGCTTCTTTGTCAGTGGGATGCTCCAGGCAAGAATACTGGGGTGGGTTGCCGTTTCCTTCTCCAGGGGATCTTTGCGACCCAGAGATCAAACCTGGGTCTCCTGCATTTCAGATGGATTCTTTTCTGACTGAGCCACTAGGGAAGCCTGACAGGTGGAGTGGGAAGGCCCAAATCTCAGGACCCCCACCTAGCCCAAATATCTGCTACATGGACAATGGAGAAAAGGGATGACTTGACGGAGTGAGGATCCCAGAAAAGAGGCAAAGTCAACAACATCCAAAGTGTAGGCAGATGAGTTTACCTTAATCAGAGAAAGAGGAAATCTCATTCTTGTTATTTTCAACACACAAATAACAGATGTAAGCCCTGGTATGTATATAAGAAGGTAACTTTATAGATAGGGAAGGGAGGGAGCTCCTGCATGAAGCCTTTAATTTTTTAAATTCTTTTTTGTCAAAAGTAGACAAAGGCATAATTAGGTACAGTTTGGTGCTAAGTGCTGAAGGAGATGAAAAAACTAAGTTACAGGCCTTGACTCCTAGGAGTTTGCAAGCCACTTTCAAGTGTTCAACTAACACATAGTATAGGGAAGCCTACACAGGTTGAATGGTCATTTAATAGGTATTCACAACAAGGAAAGAAGAATTCAGAGTGGCTGGGCAAAATAAGTGCTGCTGTTAGACACAACATGCATGCTCCATTTCCCTTGGCCCCCCTCCAACTTCAGCCCCCTTCCAANGTAGCGGTTGTCCCCAGGACAAATAACTTTTTCTCTGAGCCTCAGTTACCTTATGTGTACAATGGTGATGATAATATTATTTATTTAACAGAGTTTTTGTGAACAATAAAACATTTAGCAAAATGTCCAGTGTATAACTAATACACACTAAGTGTTCATTTGTTTAAAAATGAAATTACTTGCAAAAATCTAGCAGCTGTGAAATACAGAACTTGGGCTAACACTAATGAATGAACTTACACATACTGAGTTTTAGTTATGTGTGAAGTGCTTTGCTAAGCTCTTTCATACACACTTGTCACATGTAACCCTCATAAAACTCCCGTGACAGTAGTATTTTTTAAATCATTTTAGAGAAAGTAAATAACATGCATAAACCATGATGGTGTACCATTTAAAAATTTTTATTACATAAAGGATATCCTAATAATCACAAAGAAAAGAATTTTTTAAATGTAAGACACAGCACACATAGAATTGATAAGTTCTATCTCATTAAAATTACATCCTATTTACCAAAAGGATAGCAAAACTAGAGTTAAAATTAAAGCCTCAAACTGGGAGAGGATATTTGAAACGTATATGCATGACAAAGTATTAGTATCCAGAATGTATATATATTTAAACTCCCATAAATTCATAAGAAAAATATGAAAAGTTTAGATGAACAGCTTAAAATGGATAAAGACACAAAAGCAAATAAAAAAATACAAATATAAATTTTACAGAAGAGAAAACATGAATGTCCCATGAAGTTATAACAAAGTACTCAGGCTCATTGGCAATTAAGGAGTATACATCAAAACTAAAGTGAATATATTTTCATGCCCACCAGCTTGACAGCTAAGACTTTTGACAATGAAGTGTTGTCCAGGATATGGAGAAAAGAAGCTATCATATCTGTGGGAGACAGTGTGAGTTAGTAATAACTTTGAAGAACAGTTTGGTACTACTTCAAACAGAAGTGTGTCTGTACCCTATGATTAAGCAATTGCAATCCTAGATTATGTTCTATAGAGAAATTTCTACCTGATGGTAAATGGAGACATGGTTCAAATGCCACTACCAACAACAAATCCAAATGAATACCTATGGAAGATAGAGAAACAAATCATAATATAATCACGCAACAATATATTCCACAGCAACAAAAATGAATAACTTACAGCTATGCCAACAAGATGGATACATTTCAAAATAGGTAATATTGAGTAAAAAGAGCAAATCAAAGAGGAATGCATGTATAAGGTTCATTTATATAAAGGACAAAGCCAGGCAGAGATGAAACAATAGCAAAAAGAAAGTGATTAACATAAAAATTTGCTTTGAAAATTATTTTGGTGGGGAGAGAGAATTGACATCATGGAAGGCCACTTAGTAGGCCCTCAAAAATCCATGCACTCTTTTGTGTATGTGATGTGTTTCAAAAGAAAAAAAAAGGTTAAACAAAACAAAAACCATGTTCTCCCATTCCCCCTAAACCCTATAGTTGAATGACAAAAGAAGCAGAATGATATTTATCATAGCATATGATTTCTATAAAATCAAAAACATACGTGCATCTAAATCACCACTATGTATTTTACAAGAATAGATCAATATTTAAGGATATACTTCAGACCCATTCACATGGAGACTTGTGGCAAGAAGGGGAATAGGAATTAGACTGGGGGTAAAGATGGAGAAGGTCAAGAAATTACTCACCATGTATGAATTAATTTTGTATAGTTATGTAGGGTTATTCACTCACTCCCAAGTTTGTTCCCAAAGGGATTTAAGGAGGCAGAAAGCCTACTGAACTACTCAGATCCATATCCCACCTTTGGAGCCCCTCAGTTTTCTAGATTCCAAGAGGCCAGCAGGAGCAATCTGTATTATAAAGGAATCTAAATGATTTTGACAGAGAGCAATTCATTTTCTGAAGGCTAAGCTGAGTCTTAGGAAATGGCAGATGTTGGACTGAGGAGAAGCTGAGGACGGTACGTGCGTGGGGCCTGCCTCGGGCATTTCCATGCCTCATTCCAGTTCGGCAAGACCCTCATGTTTGTCCTCCCCCTGTCAGGACTGAAGAGAAGAAGACAGGTGCCCCATTTTCCAGGCTAATGTTACACAATTGGTCATGCAGGACAAAGTCCTTTGCCAACCAGATGGATTGCTGGCCTTTGGGCTGCCCTGTGTGAGCCAGAACTGATGGCTCATTATGGATCTTACACTTTATCCCACGGGCTTCTTAGGAGTTAAGTGGTGTGGGGATGGTGGTTTAATTGTCATGTCCGACTCTTTGCAAAGCCATGGACTGTAGCCTGCCAGGCTTCTTTGTCAGTGGGATGCTCCAGGCAAGAATACTGGGGTGGGTTGCCGTTTCCTTCTCCAGGGGATCTTTGCGACCCAGAGATCAAACCTGGGTCTCCTGCATTTCAGATGGATTCTTTTCTGACTGAGCCACTAGGGAAGCCTGACAGGTGGAGTGGGAAGGCCCAAATCTCAGGACCCCCACCTAGCCCAAATATCTGCTACATGGACAATGGAGAAAAGGGATGACTTGACGGAGTGAGGATCCCAGAAAAGAGGCAAAGTCAACAACATCCAAAGTGTAGGCAGATGAGTTTACCTTAATCAGAGAAAGAGGAAATCTCATTCTTGTTATTTTCAACACACAAATAACAGATGTAAGCCCTGGTATGTATATAAGAAGGTAACTTTATAGATAGGGAAGGGAGGGAGCTCCTGCATGAAGCCTTTAATTTTTTAAATTCTTTTTTGTCAAAAGTAGACAAAGGCATAATTAGGTACAGTTTGGTGCTAAGTGCTGAAGGAGATGAAAAAACTAAGTTACAGGCCTTGACTCCTAGGAGTTTGCAAGCCACTTTCAAGTGTTCAACTAACACATAGTATAGGGAAGCCTACACAGGTTGAATGGTCATTTAATAGGTATTCACAACAAGGAAAGAAGAATTCAGAGTGGCTGGGCAAAATAAGTGCTGCTGTTAGACACAACATGCATGCTCCATTTCCCTTGGCCCCCCTCCAACTTCAGCCCCCTTCCAACTTTCAACTATAGTTGTGACAGATTGACTCAGCTCCCCCCGGCAGTGTTCTTGTCTTTCAGCATCTTACCTCAGGGCCTTCTAGCTGTTGGGAGCTTTCCCAGCCAGCTGGCAAGCATAGCCTGGACCCCTGTCCCCTGGCTTGTATGGACCTGAATTCCAACAGCCGGTAGCTATAATTCTTTGCCTGTGGGCTTGCTCTGACAGCCAGACCCCACTTGGACTGTGTGCTGGGGATGCTGGAAGTGCCAGGGCATTAAATTCTCACCCCCATCTCAGAGGCAGACTTCAAACCTCCAAGTAGGACTGATGGGTGTAGAGAGACTCTTCCTCACCCTGTCCTCTGCAAGGAAAATTCTAGACATGTTTACACACTGGATCCTAGAATTCTTCAACAGGACTGAGCTCCAGGTGCCCTCAGTGGCACTTCAGTGGTTGACTCACCTTCATTGTCTTCCTTCCCTTCCAGCAACAGTTTCCTGCCCTCTTGCTTTCTTGCACTATCCCTCACTTGACTTTCACTCAAATCCTGGTCTAAGGGTTTACTTCTAAGGGAACTTAAGTAAACCCAGATAAAGCTCTGGGGCATCCTTCATCCAGGGATGGGGACTGCAGGCAAGAGGGGAGGAGGTAGAGGAGAAGCTGGTGGACAACTGCTCCAGTCTTCCATCTGACTGGTGGGTATTTCTGGGAGGCAAGTTGTAGGCTTCTCAGGAGGTCCTGGCAAAGGCCGCCTTCACAGTACACCTTATGTGGGTTTTTCCTTCATTCTTTCACTCACTGCACTCCTCACGTCTGCTTTCTGGAATCGATCTCATGTAACACACCAGCATTCAGTCTGTGACTTGGGCTCTTGTTTTCTGGGGAATCTGAACCTAGGCAGAAAGCTTTGTGGGAGAGGAGGTGTGAAATGGGCTGGAACGCTAACTGTGGGCAGGAGTTAGGGGAGGGCTCAGAGAGGATGCCAGGGAGGAAGAGGAAATGGCCAAAGGCAAGGAGGTGGAACTGGCTAGAACATTTTCTGTTGGCTCTCGTGGGAGGTTCTTGGTGGTGAGCCATGATGGAGAATGCCAGAAAGGGAGCCTTGTTCCTGTTCTTGGCCTCTTGAGAAGAAACCACCCCATGTGAATGAGGCAGCACTGAAAAGACACAGAAAGCCACTGCAGGTGCTTATCTTATACCCTGTGTACCAAAGTCCTCCAGAACTCCCTGTTATCTGTCCCCAGAGTGGCCTGACCTTTTTAAGTTGTAGCCTTATCCTTTCTTGTCTGGAGGCCACTCCCTTGGCCCCCACTGTGGACCTACCCTTCCTCCCGTGAGAAGAACCGGGTTTTGGGGGTCTTCTTTAGTTGGAGGAAGGTGCACATCGTTGGCCAAAGGCTCTGCCCTCCCTGCTGCTGGTTTCCACCTTCAAAGGGGTGGTGTGGTAAATAGGATGCTATCAGCTATCTGCTGAGGTCAGGGTTGATGGGTTGGCTGGGAGGAAAGGCAAGCTAGCCAACAGAGTCTCCTGGGATGCTGGGCAGGTAGCTGCAGGAGGTCAGTGGCGGTGTGTGTAGGACGTTGGAATCGCTGTGGACACTGTTTAGCATAGATCAGGATCTCAAACGAACCACAGACTACAGCAACAGAGCATTTCTGCACAGTGTTCTCTCTTTCCCCTCACCGCTGCCTCCAGCACACAAGAATGTAAGTTCTGTTCCTAATACTGACTCCCCTTGGGACTCCACCTCAAAATCTGTCTCAGGAGTTACAGACTCCACCATCCTGCTTTCCCTCCTCCCCTGATCCTGCTCAGACAATTTTCCTGCTCAGTGAAGCCTGAGCTTGTGGAGAGTTTGCTTCGCCCCAGCTCATTTGGGGAATCACTGGGGGTTTTCCCTGAACATTTGTTCATTGTTATGGGCTTCCTCCTGCCAGCCTTCATAGATGGCTGGATGTTGTCCATGTGCTGGGAGTCACTCCAGGATGACCTTGGGGAGAGAGAGAAACAGCTGCAGCTCTTAGGAGGGAATGTCCATTGATGTGGTGGTGGACTGTCAGAGGGAAGAAAGGCCATCGAACCCCAAAGGTCCAGAGATGGGCTTGAGCTCTGGGGCCGACACTCTCTGTATCCTTCCTTGTCCCCTCTCTGGACCTCAACTTTTCATCAGCAAAGCATAAACAATCCCAAAGCATGGTCACGCTTTATTGGGGGACTCATTGCAAAGTGTGGCTCCTGTTCATATTGAGTTTGCAGATTTTATCCTCATTAAATACATTCTTCATTCAGGTCTCAAATATCTCTGACCTGAACAGAGGCAATGGCTTTTTGATGGGTCTCCTTGCCTTCCACCTGCTTCCAGCTTTTTTTTTTTTTTTTTTTAACTTCTGCTCCAGTGACATTTCTAAATTAGAAATCTGATCATGGGTTCTTCCCAATAGTGTGTGTGTGTGCCCAGTCATGTCTGACTCTTTATAGCCCTTTGGACTAAGGCCTGTCAGGCTTCTCTGTCCATGGGATTTTTCAGATAAGAATACTGGAGTGGAGCTGCCATTTCTTCCTTCAGGGGATCTTCCTGATCCAGAGATCAAACCCATATCTATACTGCAGGCGGATTCTTTATCTGCTCGGCCATCAGGGAAGTCCTCGTCCCAAAAATCACAAGGCAAAAATTGAAATGGGTGAGACATATGAGACCTTTCAAAATTTGAGCTCCTTGTCATCTTTCAGCCTCAGCTCCCAAGCTTTCCTCTAATGGCTGTATGTTTCAGCTACTCTAAACAGCTCGCTTTTCTCTGAAGATACCATTCTGCCTCTCTTACCCTCATTTGAAAGAGAAGTACCAAAATACAATTTTAAGATGAGGAACATCTGGGCCCAGACCCAGCTGTGCCACTTACTGCCTTGTGAATTTGGATGTGTTATATTCTTCTCCAAGCGACAGTCTTATTGTTCCTAAAATGTGATAGCAAAGGCTATGAAGTTCCTAGCTTAGTTTTTGGTTCATGATAGCTGGTCAATGACTTACTAGAATTATTACTATAATTACTATCCTTTTCTGGTAAATTCATTTGGCAATTCCAATATTACCTCCTTTCTGAGGTCCCTCCACATCCCAGAGACAGGAGCTTGCTTTTTCTTAGAGCTTTGTTCCAAGTTTTCAAGGTCTTACCAGTTTGTATCTTTATTTACATGTCGGTTTCATGCACCAGACTGCAGGCTCCTTGTGGGGAAGAATTGTGTTCTGTTTCTCTCTTCATTTTTTGTACCCAGCACCAGATCTGTCCTGGAGTAAGTTTTCAGCACATGCTAAATGAATGAACAAATGGTTGTTTTTGTTCATGGGTAGAAAGAACTTTCATTAAGAACCCAGAGGAAGGAAGAGGTCAGAAAGTGTAGGTTTGTTTAGTCTGCTCTGCCCTATTAACTAGGCACACCCACCCTCTCTGGATCCCCTTGCTAGTCTGTTCTCTGGCAAATGTTGGAAGGTCACGTAAGATCCGGTCTCCTTATCTAGGTGGGTGTGATGCAGCTAGGGAAGCCTCCACACCCTCTATCCAAATAGACTGGCTAGCTCTAGCCACTGGGAGTGCTTGAAAAACAAATTCAGTGTTTGTCCCTGGGAGGTCTGCAGGGGCAAACATAATAGTCAAACGTGTCAAAAGTGCCTGCTCAAACTTGTCTGTAAGGAACATATAAGCAAGCCCTAAAGTGTCTGGAAATAAAGTGTTCCTTCAAGCTACAACTGATATGTTCATACATGAAAAGAGGTGGCCTGGATTTGGAAAAAGACCAGGGGTTTTAGAGCTGGAGAGATCAGAGTGCAAAAACTAGTTAGCTGAGTGAAATTTAACCTTTTTGAGCTTAATTGGATTTTCTTTATTGAAGAATTCTGATTCTATAGGTAGATGGAATGATGAAAGGACCAAGATAAGAAAAGTCCTTTGTCATCACTAAAAGGCTCAATGCTTTATGTTTTCTGAGTACTTTATAAACAGCAATACCCATTCACAACAACTCCAAGAGGATAGGTAGAGTCATTATTATTAACATTGCATATTTTGCCTTGCTCCTCTGGATCAACTCCACCTTTTTCTACCTTGCTTTGTTCCCCAGGAAACTGATATCTAAGGAGATCACTTCTTCTGTTCATCTCAATCATTATTAATGGCTAGAAAATTCTTTCTTAAATCCAGATTTTCTTATTACTTACTTCTCATTGCCAAAAGATATTATATTTAATAATGATTCAATAATTCATGGACTCATTCAGCCAATGTAGCATACATTCTCTTATTTCTCTAACATTAATTATGTATCTACTATGTCAGAGGCTGATAATTTTCTGTACAGGGCCAGATAGGAAATATTTTAAGATTGCAGACCATGAAGTCTTGGATCACTCTGAGTGGTCTTGGACCATAAACTCTGGGATCACTCATTGCAGTAAGGAAGAAACCAGAGATAATATGTATTTCACTAGAATTGGCATTGTTCTAATAAAATTTTGTTTATAAAAACACATGACAAGTCATATTTGGCCCATGGGCTGTATTTTGTCTTACCCATGTACTATATACCAAAGATGACATTAGGTCCTAGAGACAAAGATGGTCTCTGGAAGCTTGAACACAGTACTGTGGGAAAAAAGATTGTTGACAAATAGGATGAAATTGGACTTGTGCTCTGATTAAAGTCTTTACAGTATTTAGTGGGGGTGCAGAATAAATAAACAGGCAATTCTTCAAGTGTGAAGAGACAGGAAGGGACAGAGTGGGAAGGAAGGAATACAATTTCATACAAAGGCCATTTCAAACTAGGATAGAAGTAAGTTTATAGGGAGGTAGCCTGCTAAGGAGTCTGGATTTAACCTTTGGGCTATGGAGAAACATAATAGTAGATGCACATAAACACACAAACTTGAATTTAATTGCTGATTTTCCCATGTAGTAGATTCAGGATTTTTTTTTCCTGAAAATACAAATACCAACATTTCCTTCATAGGGTTGTGAGACTCAAATCAGACAATGAAAGAAAAGAATAGCATGATTATTAACACATAGAGTGTGCTTTAAAAATGATTGGAATACACTGATAGTCTTTTGCTCTAGGAAGAATACCACAACATGATGAATATATTCAGTTCAGTTCATTTCAGTCGCTCAGTCGTGTCTGACTCTCCGCGACCCCATGAATTGCAGCACGCCAGGCCTCCCTGTTCATCACCATCTCTCGGAGTTCACTCAGACTCGCGTCCATCAAGTCCGTGATGCCATCCAGCCATCTCATCCACTGTCATCCCCTTCTCCTCCTGCCCTCAATCTTTCCCAGGATCAGAATCTTTTCAAATGAGTCAGCTCTCCACGTCAGGTAGCCAAAGTATTGGAGTTTCAGCTTCAGCATCAGTCCTTCTAATGAACACCCAGGACTGATCTCCATTAGGATGGACTGGTTGGATGTCCTTGCAGTTCAAAGGACTCTCAAGAGTCTTCTCCAATATCATAGTTCAAAAGCATCAGTTCTTTGGTGTGCAGCTTTCTTTATAGTCCAACTCTCACATCCATACATGACCACTGGAAAAATCATAGCCTTGGCCAGACGGAACTTTGTTGGCAAAGTAATGTCTCTGCTTTTGAATATGCCATCTAGGTTGGTCATAACTTTCCCCCGAAGGAGTAGCATCTTTTAATTTCATGGCTGCAATCACTATCTGCAGTGATTTGGGAGCCCCCCAAAAAAAGTCTGGCACTGTTTCCACTCTTTCCCTATCTATTTCCCATGAAGTGATGGGACTGGATGCCATGATCTTTGTTTTCTGAATGTTGAGCTTTAAATTAACTTTTTTACTCTCCTCTTTCACTTTCATCAAGAGGTTCTTTAGTTCTTCTTCACCTTCTGCCATAAGGGTGGTATCATCTGAACATCTGAGGTTATTGATATTTCTCCCAGCAATCTTGATTCCAGCTTGTGCTTCTTCCAGCCCAGTGTTTCTCATGATGTACTCTGCATATAACTTAAATGGGCAGGATGACAATATACAGCCTTGACGTATGTCTTTCCTATTTGGAATCAGTCTGTTGTTTCATGTCCAGTTCTAACTGTTGCTTCCTGACCTGCATCCAGGTTTCTGAAGATGCAGCTCAGGTGGTCTGGTATGCCCATGTCTTTCAGAATTTTCCACAGTTTATTGTGATCCACGCAGTCAAAGGCTTTGGCATAGTCAATAAAGCAGAAATAGATGTTTTTCTGCAACTCTCTTGCTTTTTCCATGATCGAGCAGATGTTGGCAATTTGATCGCTGGTTCCTCTGCCTTTTATAAAGCTAGCTTGAACATCTANTCAAAGGCTTTGGCATAGTCAATAAAGCAGAAATAGATGTTTTTCTGCAACTCTCTTGCTTTTTCCATGATCCAGCAGATGTTGGCAATTTGATCTCTGGTTCCTCTGCCTTTTCTAAAACCAGCTTGAACATCTAGAAGTTCACAATTCATGTATTGCTGAAGCCTAGCAATTTTGAGCACTACTTTACTAGTGTGTGGATGAGTGCAATTGTGTGGTAGTTTGAGCATTCTTTGCCATTGCCTGTTTTTGCGGATTGGAATGAAAACTGACCTTTTCTAGTCCTGTGGCCAATGCTGAGTTTTCCAAATTTTCTGGCATGTTGGGTGTAGCACTTTCTCAGCATCATCTTTTAGGATTTGAAATAGCTCAACTGGAATTCCATCACCTCCAATAGTTTTGTTTGTAGGTCCACTTGACTTCACTTTCTAGGATGTCTGGCTCTAGTTGAGTGTCTTTAGGAAGGGATAAAGAGCGGCCAAATATACCTTCAGAATTTAGGTGCCTAGTGATACCATGAAGCACAAGCTGGAATCAAGATTGCTGGGAGAAATCTCAATCACCTCAGATATGCAGATGACACCATCCTTATGGCAGAAGAGGAACTAAAAAGCCTCTTAATGAAAGTGAAAGAGGAGAATGAGAAAGTTGGCTTAAAGCTCAACATTCAGAAAACGAAGATCATGGCATCTGGTCCCATCACTTCATGGCAACAGATGGGGAAACGGTGGAAACAGTGTCAGACTTTATTTTTGGGGCTCCAAAATCACTGCAGATGGTGATTGCAGCCATAAAATTAAGATGCTTACTCCTTGGAAGGAAAGTTATGACAAACCTAGATAACATATTAAAAAGCAAAGATATTACTTTTTCAACAAAGGTCTGTCTTGTCAAAGCTATGGTTTTTCCAGTAGTCATGTATGGATGTGAGAGTTAGACTATAAAGAATGCTGAAAGAAAGTTGATGCTTTTGAACTGTGGTGTTGGAGAAGACTCTTGTGAGTCCCTTGGACTGCAAGGAGATCCAACCAGTCCATCCTAACGGAGATCAGTCCTGGGTGTTCATTAGAAGGACTGATGCTGAAGCTGAAACTCCAATACTTTGGACATTTGATGCGAAGAGTTGGCTCATTGGAAAAGACCCTGATGCTGGGAGGGATTGGGGGCAGGAGGAGAAGGGGATGACAGAGGATGAGATGGCTGGATGGCATCACTGACTTGATGGACATGATTTTGGGTGAACTCCGGGCATTGGTGATAGACAGGGAAGCCTGGCATGCTGAGATTCATGGGGTCGCAAAGAGTCGGACGTGACCGAGCAACTGAGCTGAACTGACTGAGTGATACCATTTACCAAGGTAAGGAGCATGNTGGACATGATTTTGGGTGAACTCCGGGCATTGGTGATAGACAGGGAAGCCTGGCATGCTGAGATTCATGGGGTCGCAAAGAGTCGGACGTGACCGAGCAACTGAGCTGAACTGACTGAGTGATACCATTTACCAAGGTAAGGAGCATGGAGGAAAGCCAGATTTGGGGTGAACATTTAAAATTGCTTTTGGACACATTAGTTAAGTGGAAATGTCTCGTAGTCATTGAGGCTGCAGTTTCCTAATAGGATATCATCATCAGTGAAAGAATCATGAATGTGAAACCCCAGAAACAGATGAAGTCACCAAGGAAGTAATAATATCTTTTAAAGAAGTCAAATTAGGCTTGGGAAACTCATTATTTCAGCGAGAGGCATATATCAATATCAGTCAGTTTGTCACTTCAGTCGTGTCTGACTCTTTGCAACAATATGGACTGTAGCCTGCCAGGCTCATCTATCCATGGGATTCTTCAGGCAACAAAACTGGAGTGGACTGCCATTTCATCTCCAGGGGATCTTTACAACCCAGGGATCAACCCATGTTCTTATGTCTCCTGCATTGGCAGGTAGGTTCTTTACCACTAGCACCACCTGAGAAGCCTAAGTGTGTGTGTGTGTGTGTGTGTGTGTGTAGCCAAGATATGAAGAATATATATATATATATATATATATACGCACACACACACACCAGGATCTGGTGTACATGTATAAATAAGGAAATATATATATATATACAAACACATATATGTGTATATATATTGGAGAAGGCAATGACACCCCACTTCGGTACTCTTGCCTGGAAAATCCCATGGATGGAGGAGCCTGGTGGGCTACAGTCCATGGGGTCACTAAGAGTTGGACAGGACTAAGCGGCTTCACTTTCACCTTTCACTTTCATACATTGGAGAAGGAAATGGCAACCCACTCCAGTGTTCTTGCCTGGAGAATCCCAGGGATGGGGGAGCCTGGTGGGCTATCATCTATGGGGTTGCACAGAGTCGGACACAACTGAAGCGACTCAGCAGCAGCAACATATGTATATATATAAATATGGATATAACCAAGAAAGAAATGTCAGAGTGGGTCAGGGGACTTAGCAAAGAGTCACATCTCAGAAGCCAATAATAGAGAAGGCTAGAAGAAATTAGGCAATTTGTAATTAGAAAACGATTGGTAACTTTGGCCAAGAAAGATTCAGCAGAGTCATGAAGGGGAGCTGATTGTCATGGATTGAACCTAAACCAGGAACTGGAGAGATGAAGGCAGTGAGTGTAGGTTATTCTTTGGGAGAATTCGATTGTGGAGGGTAAGGGAAATGAGAAGAGGTGCTAGAAAAAGAGGGTGGATTTCTTTTAACCATTAAGAGATTCAGTTTCCAGGAAAGAGGAAATCTCTATGGGAGTTGGGTGAAGATCAACTAGGAGAAGAAATGGAAGAATTTGTCTTAGATTGGAGAAGAATGTTTATTGGTCTGTTACAGAATCCCAGGAGGTAAAATTGGACTCAGTTGTATATGTTTAAGTTTGTGGTTTTGGAAGGAGAGTTTTCAAGTGCTTATCTGATAGCCTCAGTCCTCTCTCTGAAAAGGTACCCAGTTTATTGCTAGAAGGGAGCAGCAATTAGGAAGGTAATCTGACCAGAGTAAGATGTGGAATGTTTGCTCTGGCAATAATGCCCAATGAGTTTGGAGACCATAAATTTGGAATGACACCAATCCATCGACTCCTGTCATTTCTCCCAAAAATGTTCCACAGCCAGGGCACGAGATGGGGAAAAGACAGATGATTACATTGATATAAGACAGAATTTGAATGCAAGCATAGTGAGTCCCCTATATACGAACAATCAAGTTGTGAAATTTCAAAGATGAGAACATGCATTTGTATGTCCAATCACATAAGTTAGTTCTATTGAGGAGGCTTTGTTACTTTTAGAGGGACAGGACCCGAGTACAGAACTATTCACGGAGGTTGCAGCAGCCATTCATAATGCAATCCAGCACTATCATGTAATTTCTGACAAGAGAAAAAGAGCTACTCCCCAGACATCACTGGATCATCTTTTTAAGAGGGAAGAAGGAATTGAATCCAATAAGAAATCAGAAGGTGCACCATTAAAATCAGGTGTGAGTGAAATGGCAGCTTGCCCTCCAGGTCTTATTGCTGATGATCCTTCAGGTCTACTATCTCCCACATCCTCTCCCCGCTCCCATCAATAACTCTTCTTGCCTGTTCACTCAGTTCAGTTCAGTTCAGTCACTCAGTCGTGTCCGACTCTTCACGACCCCATGAATCGCAGCACGCCAGGCCTCCCTGTTCATCACCATCTCTCGGAGTTCATTCAGACTCATGTCCATCGAGTCCGTGATGCCATCCAGCCATCTCATCCTCGGTCGTCCCCTTCTCCTCCTGCCCCCAATCCCTCCCAGCATCAGTCTTTTCCAATGAGTCAACTCTTCGCATGAGGTGGCCAAAATACTGGAGTTTCAGCTTCAGCATCATTCCTTCCAAAGAAATTCCAGGGTTGATCTCCTTCAGAATGGACTGGTTGGATCTACTTGCAGTCCAAGGGACTCTCAAGAGTACCAGCTCCTATATGCTGGCTGTTATAGTGTACTACTGTACTTTTCATGGTACTGTTCTGTAAGATTGAAAATGTTTCCTTCATTTTTGTTTGCTTTTTAATGTATTATTTGTGTGAGAAGTATTATAAACCTATTATAGTACAGTACTGTATAACTGGTTGTGTTAGTTGGGTATCTGAGCTAACTGTTGGACTTAGGAGCAAATTAGACTTCTGAACATGTTCTCAAGATGGGCCTTATTTGTATGTGGGGAATTTACTATATGGCGGAAGAGCAAGAGATTGGGAGGGTGAGTGCATTTGTAGCAAAATTATTACATTAATAGACACTGTAGTTCTAGTGGACAGGAAAGGAAATGAAGGTGGAAGGAGGCTAATAGTGGGGAAAAAAAAAAAACCATCAAAGAACTAAAGGGTTGTGATGAGGTCACAAAATATGTATGGTAGGCGTAAGGAAGGGAAAACTGGACTGATAGGAAATTAGAAGCAGAGATTTGTATATTAGAGTTTAAGGTGTCAGCGGTGGAACATTTCCTTCTCATGATAAGCTCTAGTATGTAGCCATAAAATACATCAGTCAGTCAGGGTTGTAGAAGTTGGGCGAGGAAANGCCTGGTGGGCTACAGTCCATGGGGTCACTAAGAGTTGGACAGGACTAAGCGGCTTCACTTTCACCTTTCACTTTCATACATTGGAGAAGGAAATGGCAACCCACTCCAGTGTTCTTGCCTGGAGAATCCCAGGGATGGGGGAGCCTGGTGGGCTATCATCTATGGGGTTGCACAGAGTCGGACACAACTGAAGCGACTCAGCAGCAGCAACATATGTATATATATAAATATGGATATAACCAAGAAAGAAATGTCAGAGTGGGTCAGGGGACTTAGCAAAGAGTCACATCTCAGAAGCCAATAATAGAGAAGGCTAGAAGAAATTAGGCAATTTGTAATTAGAAAACGATTGGTAACTTTGGCCAAGAAAGATTCAGCAGAGTCATGAAGGGGAGCTGATTGTCATGGATTGAACCTAAACCAGGAACTGGAGAGATGAAGGCAGTGAGTGTAGGTTATTCTTTGGGAGAATTCGATTGTGGAGGGTAAGGGAAATGAGAAGAGGTGCTAGAAAAAGAGGGTGGATTTCTTTTAACCATTAAGAGATTCAGTTTCCAGGAAAGAGGAAATCTCTATGGGAGTTGGGTGAAGATCAACTAGGAGAAGAAATGGAAGAATTTGTCTTAGATTGGAGAAGAATGTTTATTGGTCTGTTACAGAATCCCAGGAGGTAAAATTGGACTCAGTTGTATATGTTTAAGTTTGTGGTTTTGGAAGGAGAGTTTTCAAGTGCTTATCTGATAGCCTCAGTCCTCTCTCTGAAAAGGTACCCAGTTTATTGCTAGAAGGGAGCAGCAATTAGGAAGGTAGTCTGACCAGAGTAAGATGTGGAATGTTTGCTCTGGCAATAATGCCCAATGAGTTTGGAGACCATAAATTTGGAATGACACCAATCCATCGACTCATGTCATTTCTCCCAAAAATGTTCCACAGCCAGGGCACGAGATGGGGAAAAGACAGATGATTACATTGATATAAGACAGAATTTGAATGCAAGCATAGTGAGTCCCCTATATACGAACAATCAAGTTGTGAAATTTCAAAGATGAGAACATGCATTTGTATGTCCAATCACATAAGTTAGTTCTATTGAGGAGGCTTTGTTACTTTTAGAGGGACAGGACCCGAGTACAGAACTATTCACGGAGGTTGCAGCAGCCATTCATAATGCAATCCAGCACTATCATGTAATTTCTGACAAGAGAAAAAGAGCTACTCCCCAGACATCACTGGATCATCTTTTTAAGAGGGAAGAAGGAATTGAATCCAATAAGAAATCAGAAGGTGCACCATTAAAATCAGGTGTGAGTGAAATGGCAGCTTGCCCTCCAGGTCTTATTGCTGATGATCCTTCAGGTCTACTATCTCCCACATCCTCTCCCCGCTCCCATCAATAACTCTTCTTGCCTGTTCACTCAGTTCAGTTCAGTTCAGTCACTCAGTCGTGTCCGACTCTTCACGACCCCATGAATCGCAGCACGCCAGGCCTCCCTGTTCATCACCATCTCTCGGAGTTCATTCAGACTCATGTCCATCGAGTCCGTGATGCCATCCAGCCATCTCATCCTCGGTCGTCCCCTTCTCCTCCTGCCCCCAATCCCTCCCAGCATCAGTCTTTTCCAATGAGTCAACTCTTCGCATGAGGTGGCCAAAATACTGGAGTTTCAGCTTCAGCATCATTCCTTCCAAAGAAATTCCAGGGTTGATCTCCTTCAGAATGGACTGGTTGGATCTACTTGCAGTCCAAGGGACTCTCAAGAGTACCAGCTCCTATATGCTGGCTGTTATAGTGTACTACTGTACTTTTCATGGTACTGTTCTGTAAGATTGAAAATGTTTCCTTCATTTTTGTTTGCTTTTTAATGTATTATTTGTGTGAGAAGTATTATAAACCTATTATAGTACAGTACTGTATAACTGGTTGTGTTAGTTGGGTATCTGAGCTAACTGTTGGACTTAGGAGCAAATTAGACTTCTGAACATGTTCTCAAGATGGGCCTTATTTGTATGTGGGGAATTTACTATATGGCGGAAGAGCAAGAGATTGGGAGGGTGAGTGCATTTGTAGCAAAATTATTACATTAATAGACACTGTAGTTCTAGTGGACAGGAAAGGAAATGAAGGTGGAAGGAGGCTAATAGTGGGGAAAAAAAAAAAACCATCAAAGAACTAAAGGGTTGTGATGAGGTCACAAAATATGTATGGTAGGCGTAAGGAAGGGAAAACTGGACTGATAGGAAATTAGAAGCAGAGATTTGTATATTAGAGTTTAAGGTGTCAGCGGTGGAACATTTCCTTCTCATGATAAGCTCTAGTATGTAGCCATAAAATACATCAGTCAGTCAGGGTTGTAGAAGTTGGGCGAGGAAATTTGAAGTGATGAAAACAATATAGAGTTCACATCTGTGTGATATTTTACAGATTGCAAAGCACTTTCACAACCATTATCTCACTTGACCTCATCCAATGAGATGGATAAAGCATGAATTATCTCAATTATTATTTTAATTTGACACATGAAACAACCAAGGCTTGAAGATATTAAGTATCTTACCAGGTTGGTTAAGTGATGGAAATTCCAACTGGGATGAAATCACTAGCATCTGGATTAAAACTAAAAAAAAAAAAATCCAGTTATTTACACCAATTCAGCTACTTTTGTGTTATGTATACATTGAATGAATATTCTTGATAGAATTGATAAAAACAATGCAACAATAACTTTTTTGGAAGAGTTGATGGACTCAAGGTTGTAGAGCGATTTTTTTGTTCCTTTGTTTTTCCCTCTAAACATAGCATTCTTTACCTGCTTGATCACCCCCTGGTCATTTCGCAAGGATTAGGTGATCCTGTTCCCTGCTTCTACTCTGCAACAGCAGGGCCCCTATGAAGTTGTGCTTCTCATTTCTACTGTGGACTGGAGCCTTTCCAGAGCTCTCTGGGGCTCTCAGGCTGGGTGAAGATGGATGGAGATCAGATCCAGTGGCGGTGGGTGGAGGAGGGTCCAGGAAACAGACACCAAGCGAGGTAATTCATCCAAATGGCAAAACAGAGGTGGAATCTAGGGGAGCTGGAAGCAGCCCAAACAGGGTATGGGGGAGAGAGAGATGTCCTTCCATCTCCAGCTCAGATTTCTCCTTTGCCTCCGGTGCTTCATGCCGGCCTAGTCCAGTCCCAAATTGGGTGTCAGATTCCATTTCAACCCCGGCTGTGTGCTGCTTCCTCTACCAGATCCCACATCTTGGCCTGAAAAATAATTAACTTCCCCCTTAATCCCTACCCTACCTTTTCACATTCTGTTCATCAGAAAATACTGCTTCAGCCAAGCCACTGTGGTATTTGGAAGAACCGAACTGGATTCTACTTTTTTTGTATCACTATTTTGCTCTGTGACCCTGAATATGTCAGTTTCTTTCTCTGGACCTCATTTTTCTCATCTGTTGAATTAGTTGGTGGAATGACCCATAAAGGCAAACAGATCTCCTTGTAAGTGCTAATTCAGGAGCACTGGTAGTGACTTCTTGGATCTCTGTGTCAAGAGGGATTCTGAGGTGTGCTGATGTTCATCGTAACTAGCACTTCCCCTTTCTTAGTGGCTCAGATGATAAAGAATCTGCCTGAATTGCAGGATACCCAGGTTCCATCCCTGGGTCAGGAGATCCCTTGGAGAAGGGAATGGCTACCCACTGCAGTATTCTTGCCTGGACAATTCCATGGACAAAGGAGACTGGTGGACTATAATTTATGGAGTCGAAAAGAATTGGACATGATTGAGCAACTAACATCAAGACAGTGGTTCTCAAACAACAGCGTGCATCTCAGTTATCTGGAGAGCTCATTAAAATACAAAGTTTTGGGCCCCACACCCAGAATTGTCAGTTCAGTGGGTCTGAAGTATGGCCTGAGAAGTTGTCTCTGTAGCAAATCCTCAGGTGAAGCTGACACTGTTGGTCTAGGGACCACACTTTAGAAACATTATTGTAGTATTTAATTTTTATGACTCAGTTTCATTTTCTTGAAACAGTGCAAATGTCATCACTAGTTAGGTGACACAGATGCACAGACTTAAGGCCGCAGCTTCTTTAAGAAATGTTAAGGGAAGTTAGAGATGCATTAAGCAGTATATAAGTTATACATCTGGGCTTAAAAAAACAACCTTTAAGTCCATCCACGTTGTTGCAAATGGCATTATTTCATTCTTTTTATGGACCTAGACTTTATCACTTTAAGTGAAACAAGTTAGGCAAAGACAAATATCATGTGTTATCACTAATGTGTAGAACATAAAAATATAATACAAATGAACTTATTTATTAATACAAAATAGTATAGACTCACAAACATAGAAAACAAATTTATGGTTACCAAAGAGGATAGTGGAGGTGGGGGAGGGCAATGATAAATTAGGAATTTGCAACTAACATATAGTGTATTTCCCTGGTGGTTCAGAGGTTAAAGCATATATATGTTTATATATATATAAACATATATAAATTAAATCAACAACATGGACCTACTGTATAGCACAGGGAACTACACTGAATATCTTATAATAACCTGTAATATAAAAGATTCTGAAAAAGCATATATATATATATATATATATGGCTGAATCACTGCTTTACTAACAGAACGCTTTAAATCACCTGTACCTCAATAAGAATAAGAAGGGAAAAAACAGATCCCAGAAACCCAGAAATCCTTGCCCCTTTTACCACATAAAGATACAATAAGAGGATGGCCACATGTGAACTAGACAATGAATCTGCCAAGACCATGATTCTTGGATATAAATTTCTGTTGTTTATTTATAAGAAAAGAGCTACAGGCATAAAGTTCTGTATTTTTCCAGTTCATAATCAACTAATAGGATGAGCAGAAAGAGGATGGGCTTTGGAATCAGACACACCTAAGTTTAGATACTGGCTCTATAGTTTAGTTTATTAATTATTTGACCCTGGGCCANCAGAGGAACCAGAGATCAAATGCCCAACATCTGCTGGATTATCAAAAACGCAAGAAAGTTCCAGAAAAACATCTACTTCTGTTTTATTGACCGTGCGAAAGCCTTTGACTGTGTGGATCACCACAAACTACGGAAAATTCTTAGGGATGGGAATACCAGACCTCTTGAGAAATCTGTGTGCAGGTCAGGAAGCAACAGTTAGAACTGGACATGGAACAACAGACTGGTTCCTAAGCAGGAAAGGAGTATGTCAAGGCTATAAATTGTCACCCTGCTAATTTAACTTATATGCAGAGTACATCATGGGAAATGCTGAGCTGGATGAAGCACAACCTGGAATCAAGATTGCGGGGAGAAATGTCAATAACCTCAAATATGCAGATGACACCACCCTTATGGCAGAAAGTGAAGAGGCACTAAAGAACCTCTTGATGAAAGTGAAAGAAGAGAGTGAAAAAGTTGGCTTAAAACTCAACATTCATAAAATTAAGATCATGGCATCTGGTCCCATCGCTTTATGACAATTAGATGGGGAAACAGTGGAAACAGTGACAGACTTTATTTTTGGGGGCTCCAAAATCACTGTAGATGGTGACTCCAGCCATGAAATTAAAAGATGCTTACTCCTTGGAAGAAAAGTTATGGTCAACCTAGATGGCATATTAAAAAGTACAAACATTACTTTGCCAACAAAGGTCTGTCTAGTCAAAGCTATGGTTTTTCCAGTAGTCATGTATAGATGTGAGAGTTGGACTTAAAGAAAGCTGAGTGTCGAGGAATTGATGCTTTTGAGCTGTGGTGCTGGAGAAGACTCTTGAGAGTCCTTGGACTACAAGGAGATCAAACCAGTGAATCTTAAAATAAATCAGTCTTATTATTCATTGGAAGGACTGATGTTGAAGCCAATACTTTGGCCAACACTTTGGCCACCAATGTGAAGAGCTGACTTACTTGAAAAGACCCTGATGCTGGGAAAGATTGAAGGCAGGAGAAGGGGACGACAGAGGATGAGATGGTTGGATGGCATCACTGATAGCATCATCCATGCGCTTGAATTTGAGTAAATTCTGGGAGCTGGTGATGGACAGGTAGGCCTGGCATGCTGCATTCCATGGGGTTGCAAAGAGTGGACATGACTGAGTGACTGAGCTGGACTGAACTGAACTGGCTCCAGATTCTTACCCTGGATTACCTGCCTTCACTTCCATTTCTTTTCACTTATCTGACTTAGAGGAGTTGAGGCTGCTGTAGTAAGTTAGGTGATAGGGAAGAACAGTATCTCCATCAGGCCTTTCTTTGTAGGATGCTATAGATTTTATGTTTGTGTTGCCCTAAAATTCATATGTTGAAACCTTAATCCTCAATGTGATATTTTTGAGGGATGGGGCCTTCGGGAGGTACTTAGGTCAGGTAGATGGAGGCCCTCATGGTGGGATTAGTGTCTTTTGAGAAAAAGCATATGAGACACAAGAGTCCCCCCTACCCTCAATGTATGATGGCCATCTATCTGGGAATCAGAAAAAGGGCTTTCACCAGGAACTGAATTTTCTAGCACCTCGATCTTGGATTTACCAGCATTCACAACTGTAAGAATTAGTCTATAATAGTATTAGAAACAGAAAATGTAGATATTTAAAAATCTACATGTCTTATATGTAATGTTTGATCACAATGATTTAAATTAGAAACACACTGGAAGAAAGTACAGTGAACTCTTAACAGAGGTTATCCCTATATCCTAAGACTGTGTGACATTTTCTCTCTTTTTTTCTGAATTTAATCACCTTCATAATGAAAATGATCTTTACAGGGAAATAAACATATATAGGAACATATGTATACCTCAGGAGCTTGCAAAAATTGCTAGTACAAATTTAATGATTGAGAATAGATTGTGGTCTTGTAGAAGTGCAGGCTGGGCAAACATTTCAGTAAAAGTTGAAATGCTTAAAAAAAAAATAAAGTTTCCTCTTTAAAAAATTATAGTGAAATAAATTGTCACTTGTCTTGCAAAGATAATTTTATAGTGGGGATTGACTCTGAAGCCACAAATTTGGGCACTGGGTTATATCAATTGTCTAATTTCTTCTCCATTCTGTAAAGTCTACTTTATAAGTACCAATCTTGGGAATTGGATAATGAAAAGAAGTTTGCTATTATGAAAGTAAAGTTAACTATTAAGCTTTAAAATACAGAAATATGAATTACATTTTTGAGAATTTTCACATAGTAGGTCTTCAATAAAGTTTGAAATTTATAAATTATTTCCTGGAATTTTTATACTGGGAATGATACAAATGTACCATCTGACAGGTAAGAAAGGGTAAAATTCTTGATGGTTATATAACTAGTACTATATACATACTTTTTCCTTCTCTCTTTGGCCATTTGAACCCTCTCTTGACTTCAAGATTTATTCATATCTTGCATCCATAACTGCTCTAACCTTCAACTGTCATTTCCTCTATGACATTCTTTAGCTCATTATCTCTTTCAAAATTCATTATCATTCAAAACTCATTATCTCTTTTATTAAGCTGCATATTTTCTTAAACAATTCTTTAAAACAGTAAAACTCACTGCTATGCGAGATTCTAATCCCCTTGTAAAATGGCCTTAGTTTGAACTGCTTTCCCTCTCACTTTCATCCTTCCTAAGTCTATCTTTTTTCTGACCTCCACAAGTATTCATATTGCGGCTGAATGTCCTTTTTTATTTGCCAAACTCTTTTTTTTCTGTTGATCAGCACCATTTTCCTGGTCACTACCTTGGCCGTTCTGAATATTAACACTGGTTCATTGCCCTGGCTAGTAGTCTGATAATTCTTGGATCCTGGCCCCTTCTTAACTTCATTCCCACTACATCCGCTTTGGCACTTGGGTGGGATTGAAGCTACAGAACTTGGCTAAGAAAGGATACTGCAAGCCCCTTGGGATATGATACTATTTTTTATAGTTAAAAAGCCACACAGAATATTGAAAAGATATCTGCATTCCCATGCTTATTGCAGCATTATTTACAATAGCCAAGACATAAAAACAACCTGAGTGTCCATCAGTAGATGGTGGATAAAGAAGATATGATAAATATATACAATGGAATTGTATGGCAAACCCTGCCATTTATAATAGCATAGTTGGACCTTGAGGGCATCATATTAAGTGGAAAAGGGTCAGAAAAATACTGTATGACCTCACTCATAATATATGTAGAATCTAAACAACTGAATTCATAGAAACGGAGAATGGATTGGAGATTGCCAGAGGCAAGGGATTCAGGATATGGGTGAAGGTGGTCAAAAGGTGCGAACTTCCAAGTATAAAATAAAAAAGTCCTGGGGATGTAATAATGTACAGAATTATGACTGTAGTCAACAATGCTATATTGTGTATTTGTAAGTCGCTTTAAAAAGTCAATCTTAAAAATTCTCATAAAAAAAAATTTGCAACTATATGAAGTGATGGATGTTAACTAAACTTTGTAGTAATTATTTCACAATAAATACATTTATCAAACAATTAGTTACACCTTAAACTAATGCAATGTTGTATATCAATTATATTTCAATAAAATTGGAAAAAACCAAAACAAAGCATTATTGTGCCTCAGTTTTCTCATATGTATATGAAAGTAAAATACTATATATTTAGGAGTCATAAAATTAAAATAAAAACTATGTGCATCTAATTCAATGCTACTATATAGTAGGTACTTGTAGAAGCTAGTTCCTCTTTCTTTTTTTGGTATTACATATTTTCCAAAATTTGTAATACTTATTTTACAGTTTGTTAGTGGATATGTTTGAAGTAAAGATTCAGTGGTTAACAGTTTTGGAAAACACTGGAATTAAGTTAAATTTGAGTAATTTCTCCTCTGAGTTGTCAATATGTAATGCTAATCTAGTAAAATATACCAACCAAATTTCCTCAAATATATTTGACAGACGATGTCTACTTTTCATGGAATGTTTATAAAAACTTAGATTAGAGGATCATATTGCCAATTTAATTCCTCTTTATGAAGACCTCAAATAATGTTTCTGTTTTAATGATTGATATCCTAAGATAAATTGTTTTTTAAAAAGACTCTATGTTTTGAAACTTATACCCATATAAATCAGGGTTTGTCAATACTGTACAACCAAACAAAATAAGAAATTAAGTTGGATGCTGAGGATGACATAGATGGCAACACAGGGATCATAAAATGTAATTTTAGACTTTATATGTTTAGGAAGATATTCCTATTGTTTCAGTTAATTACTTTATAAAAGTTTAAAGTTATAGAGCTGAACATAAAATATATGAAAATTATTAAGTTAATAAACAGAATTAAAGTTTCACTTCCAGTATAAAGTACTAAAGTGCTGCAAATAATAGAACTCTAAAAAATACATGCAATATGAACCAAAGGCTTTGGTGACTAAACAAAAGCAGCAGAGTTTAGAAGGAATTAAAACTGGAGATGAGGAAACAAAATGGAATGAGGTCTTTGTTTTCTGTGGCTTTACTTTGAAGGCACCCATGATNAAAGAGCCTCTTGATGAAAGTGAAAGTGGGAGAGTGAAAGAGTTGGCTTAAAGCTCAACATTCAGCAAACGAAGATCATGGCATCTAGTCCCATCACTTCATGGCAGATAGATGAGGAAACAGTGGAAACAGTGTCAGACTTTATTTTTCTGGGCTCCAAAATCACTGCAGATGGTGACTGCAGCCATGAAATAAAAAAAATGCATACTCCTTAAAAGGGAAGTTATGACCAACCTAGACAACATATTTAAAAGCAGAGACATTACTTTGCCAAGAAAGGTCCATCTAGTCAAGGCTATGTTTTTTCCTGTGGTCATGTATGGATGTGAGAGTTGGACTGTGAAGAAAGCTGAGCGCTGAAGAATTGATGCTTTTGAATTGTGGTGTTGGAGAAGACTCTTGAGAGTCCCTTGGACTGCAAGGAGGTCCAACCAGTCCATCCTAAAGGAGATCAGTCCTTTAGGTGTTCATTTGCAGGACTGTTGTTGAAGCTGAAACTCCAATACTTTGGCCACCTGATGAGGAGAGCCAACTCATTTGAAAAGACCCTGATGCTGGGAAAGATTGAGGGCAGGAGAAGAAGGGGACAATAGAGGATGAGATGGATGGATGGCATCACCAACTCGGTGGACATGAGTTTGGGTAAACTCTGGGAGTTGGTGATAGATAGGAAGGCCTGGTGTGCTGTGGTCCATGGGGTTGCAAAGAGTCAGACATGACAGAGAGTGAACTGAACTAAAGACCATAATGTACACATTATAACAGCAATACTCTGCTTTCTTTTCAAATGAAAATGTAAAGGTCAGATTCTAAGCCAGGATACATTACTTCTACAATTTGGCTTTTCCACTTTCAAGTATATACAACATCAATATAAACATTCATTGTGATAATACAGTTCTTGATATTCTTAGTCTCTCACAATGTTATTTTGTTTTTCTAAGTCTGTGAGAGAATAGAAAAAAATATACACTGGTTTCTGTCCCTGGCTCCTGAAACCCTGGTAGTTCCCTAAGTGATAAGGGCACTAGGAGCATCTTTTATTCTAATATTCGGTCTTTGACCCCAGTTCCTGACACACATTGCTCCTGAAATCCTTGTAATTTTCTGAGTGATAGATGTGTCTTTTGTTCTAATAAGGCAAATTTGGGTGGGCTTCTGGATGAGTCCTGAATGAGAGCTGCTCAGCAGAAAAAACAAGCCATGATTAGAAGCTTGGAATTTTCAGCCCCATCTCTGAGCTCCCCTATTCCCCCATTGTCTTAAGAAGGCAGAAGGGCTGAATATGGAGTTAATGATCTATCATGCCTACAAGACGAAGCCTCCATAAAATCCCAACTGTATAGGGTGCGGAGTGCCTCTAGGTTGGTGAACACATCCGTGCAGGGAAGGTGAAGCACCCCAAGTCCATGCGTACAGAAATTCCTGTGCTGGGAACCCTCCCAGACCCTGCCCTAATCTTCATCTGATTGTTCATCCGTATCCTTTATCATATCCTTTAATAAACTGGTGAACATAAATGTTCCCCTGAGTTCTATGAGCCACTCTAGCAATTTAATCAAGCCCGAGGACCTCTGATTTGTAGCTAAATCCAAGTCAGTTGCTAACTGGGGACCCAGGTTGTGATTGGCATATAAAGTAGGGTGGGAGCAGTCTTGTGAGACTGAGCCCTTAACACATGGGATCTGACACCATCTCCAGATCGGTAGTATCAGAACTGAAGAAGGACATCCAGCTGGCGTTGCAGAGAATTTGCCTTGGTGTGGGGGAAGACCCCCAAACAGATTTGATGACCAGAAGTGTCAGAAGTGAAATATTCTGTATGAGAAGTAGAGGAAACATGCAGGAGGAACGAGGGGTCTTGTTTTTCTAATATGAAGTCAAGAAGTAAAATATATGCAAACACATGATTATTTGCACTAGAGCACCTGTAAAGAATTACAGTTGAATTTACAATTCGGCCTAAAGGAAGAAAATCCTTTTTTTCCAGTTTAACTGAGATACGATATCTAGTACTGTGTCAGTTGAAGAAGGACAACATAACTTTCATGTATTATTAAATGTTTATCAAATAAATTAACATCAATCACTCTTTGCAACCCCATGGACTGCAGCATGCCAGGCTCCCATGTTCTTCATTATCTCCCAGAGTTTGGTCAAACTCATGTTCACTGAGTCGGTGATGCCATCCAATCATCTCATCCTCTGTCAAGAAGTGTAATTCTAAGACATACAAACACTTAGTTTGATATTAGAGTACAATATAGGTAGAAGTAAGTACTTTTATTTAATACAACCCCTATATGCAAAGCAAATATATAAAAACAAAACAGATGACAACAAAGATTATGTTCCACCTCTATAAGACTGTTTCTTCATTTCAGAATCTATAATATTTTCCCATTATAACTGAAAACAAACTTCAAACATTTTCATGTTTAATATTTAATTTCAGTCTCTCCTACTTTTTTTTCTTATTGCCTAATCCCCCTTCTTTTATCCTTTTAGGTGATATCAGTCATCTAGTTTCCAGGTTATTCTTTGTTTCATAAAAATTTCCTATCCAAGAAACTTACACATCAATAATCAATAAGAAACTGTTCTTTCCCAAATGAAGCCATATTCAGTTTACTGTCAAAACCCTCATGTACCAGTCAACAAATTAACACCCATGTTCCTTTAAAGACCCCAATTACTAAGCTCCCTGAACCCACCTGGAGTTCAGTGAGACTCTCAGATTTAGAGCAGTATTAGAAGGGTCAGAATGCTTAGATGCTCCACTTTCACCTTAAAGCTAAGACATGAAAAATGTATTGTTCCTGATCAATAAACAGCACTATTTCATTCTGATGACTTTCTTTGGTTTGGTTTGTTATGGTTTTTCTAAAAAAAAATTATTATTTTATTTACTTTAAAAAGTAGTTACTGTTAGAAAAATGTAGAAACAGAAACTATATTGAACCCAATCCCACCACTCAAAGACATATGAAGATATTTTGATATAGATTCTGTCATTTTTTCTTAAGTTTTTGGGAAATCTTGAAACCTGAGGACATTAGCAGCAAAGATAAAAGTACCTAGGCCATTTCACATTCCCATTGAAAGGACTTCAACAACATTTGGAGGTTCTTAGTTACATGGGAAATAAAAGTCTTGTAATCAAAAAGTTCTAAATTCTCCTAAAAAACAGTAGATCTTTCTTGAGGGAAAAGAATGGATTTTAAAAATATAATAAAATACCAAGAATGTAACAAATGTCCACAATTCCACCACCTAGAACTAACAAATATCAATCTTGTCACATTTGCTTATCTTTCCTTTTTTAAAGGAATAAAACATTATACTTAAAGTCAAAATTCTCTCTAAGCCACAATGCTAAGTCTTATTCCTCACTGTGCTCCTATTAAGATGTGTTTGGAGTATGTATTTCAATGCACTTTTAAAATTTTATATACCTACACAGAAGTATGTGTAAGCCTAAATATTTTAATACATATACATGGCATCAAACTTTTAATGTAAAATATTTCAATATTTTATATTTAACATTAATAGAATTATATTTATTTAGAACATGTAATAACATAACATACAGTATATTAATATAGTTATATTAAATATATTTAATGTTTTATATTTAATATACATACCTATACAAACATGGTACACAATATTTAGCATCTTCCTTACTGTATTCAGCATTGTTTTGCCTTCTATGTTGACATACAGACCTAATTCATTGCTTTTAATAACTCTAATGTTCCATCAAATAAGCGGGCCTTCTATTTACCCATTCTCCTACTGATGAACATTTAAGATTCTCTTTTCTTCTTTTAAAGATTTAAATTTAAAAATTTTCTTAACATTTTTCAACAAGTAGCTCCTAAATATTATATAAGCTAATTTNTACCTACAAATATAACAACTAAGAAGTAATGGACTAATTTATTAAAGTGCATCAAATATCAAATCTCACTTATGAAAAAGTAGATAACCTGAATATCTCTGTACCCATTAAATAGTTTGTTAAATTGTTTGGTTTTTGAAACATGAAATTGTTCGTTAAAAACCTTTGCACAGAGTGCCAAGTTCAGATCGAGCTACTGGTAAATCCTTCTAAATACTTGTGGGAAAAAGTAATAGCAATTTGACACAAATACTTTCACAAAGTAGAAGGGGGAAACATTTCCTGTCTCATGTGTTAGTCCATGAGTCCTGTCTCATGTTTTGTCCCTGACAAAACTACACCAAGACATTGAAAAGAAAGGAAAATACATTATATCTATAATTACAGACACAAATCTCCTTAAAAACATTTTATAAAATTAAATCCAGCAAGATAATAAAGAAGACAATGCATTCTGACCAAATGAGATTTATTTTAGAAATGCAAAGTTTAATATTTTAAAATGAATACAACTCACCATACTATCCCATATAAGATTTTCAGTAGGATAATTCTAATAAATGCCAAAAAGTACATTTAAAAAACTCTTCACCCATTTATAATAAAAATTCTTATAATAAAAAAAACTAACAATGAAAGAGATATCTGACTTCATAAAGGACATCTACTAAAACCTACATGTAACATCACAATTAATGATGAAAGATTGAATGCTTTGCCTCTAAAATCAAGAACAAGACAAGGATGTTCCCTCTTGCTACACCTATTTAACATTGTATCGGTAGTCTGGTCAAAAAAATTAGGCAAGAAAATGTAGAATGTGGTATTAGCATCAGGATAGATATATAGATCAGTGGATTAGAACTGAGAATGTATAAATAAACTCTTGCATTCTTGGTCAGCTGATTTTTAACAAGAGTGTTAAAAATGTTCTTCTTTAAGAAGATTCAATGAGGAATGATGAGTCTCTTCATCCATATACAAAAGAATGAAGTTGAACACTTTCTTCACAATACACACAAAAATTAATTCAAAATGGGTCACAGATATAAATACAAAAGCTAAAAACTATAAAATCCTTAGACAGAAATATAGGAATATATCTTCATGACCTTGAGTTAGGCAAATCTTTTGGATCTATATCATGGCTTTGTTATGTTTGTTCACTTGTTTTGTAGATTCCACATATAAATGAAATCATACACTATTTGTCTTTCTTTGTCTGAGTTATTTCATTTAGCATAATACCCTCTATGTCCATCCATGTTGGTTGACACAAATAGCAAGATCTCATTTTTTATGACTGACTAGTATTTCATGACTCATTTGAAAAGATGCTGGGAAAGATTGAGGGTAGGAGGAGAAGGGGACTACAGAGGATGAGATGGTTGGATGGCATCACAGACTCAATGGACATGCGTTTGGGTGGACTGCGGGATTTGGTGATGGACAGGGAGGCCTGGTATACTGCGGTACGTGGGGTCACAAAGAGTCAGATACAACTGAGCAACTGAACTGAACTGAACTGAATATTTCATGGTATATGTACCACATCTTCTTTACCCATTATCTGTTGATAGGTGCTTAGATTGCTTTCATATCTTGGCTATTGTAAATAGTATTAGTACTAAAAAGAATATAGGGGTACAATATCTTTTCCAGTTAATATTTTTGCGCTCTTCAGATAAATACCCAGGGGTGGAATTGCTGGATGTTATGATAGTCCTATTTTTAATTTTTGAGGAGTCTCTGTACTGTTTTCTATAGTGGCTACACAATTTACATTCTTACCAACAGGGCATGAGGGTTCCCTTTTCTCTGTATCTTTACCAACACTAGTTATTTGTGGTCTTTTTAATAATAGCCATTCTGATAGATTTACCTCAATTGTTTTGAAGTGCTTTTCCTTGATAAATAGTGATGTTGAGCATCTTTTCATGTGAATTTTCACCATCTGTATGTCCTCTTTAGAAAAAATGTCTTTTAGACCCTTTGACCATTTTTTAATCTCTTCTTTTTATAAGAAGTTTGGGACTTCATTATATGAATTTGGGTTGGGGGGGCACAATTCATCTCATAACAGTCCTATCTCTGACTCATAAAATTCATATCCTTCTTGCATGGAAAATGAATTTTCCAAAAGTGTGATGCCTGTGGATTGTTTGCACGTAATATTGATTGCCATCAAAGTGACAGGAGATTACCAAAACTTTTGGGATAGTTGTACTGCCAAAACAAAAACAAAACAAAATCCTTAAATGCAAAAGGAACAACAAGAATTTGACTACGTGAAAAGTGATTCTGACCATGTTTTAAAATAATCTCCAAGACCACTAAATTCTCCAGGTAGACAGTGGACTGATAAAACAGCTTAGCCTCCCCAACCTCATAACATATTGGCCAATAGTTACTTCCAATGTAGTCAAAAGAGTAATGGAAAAGGAACACTAACCAGGCATCAGAGCCAAGCACAATGGGGAAAAAGTACACTCACCTTTGTGAGTATGGACTCAGGGCGTGATTTAGGCCGTTACTTCTGCCCTACTATGGAACAGTGTGTACTGTGTGTTTCCTATATTTTCCCTTTTTAAGTGGGATTATTTATTGTGGTTTCTCCATTCTGTTATATATCGGGTGTATGGAGAACAGATAATTTGTCTTTTTAGTACAGAGGCCTCTGGATCAAGAGAAGCCACATCTGGACCTAATAAAGAGACTATTTTTCATAGTGCTCTGATGAAGAGATTGCTGCAGATCACACAGCATTATGGGCTGAACTGTGTCCTTTTAAAATTCATAGAGTAAAATCCTAAACCCCATTAACTTAGGATGTGACTGTATTTGAAAATAGGGCTTTTAGAAAAGTATTTAAGGTAAAATGAGACCATCTAGGCAAGTTCAAATTCTGTATGACTTGTGTCCTTGGAACAAGATTAGGACACAGGCAAAGGGAAGACCTTGTGAGACCTTGAGAAGACAGCTATCTAAGAGAGAGGTTTTGGAAGAAACCAATGCTAAGAATACCTTTACTTCGAACTTCTGTCATTCAGTAATATGCAAAAATAAATTTCTTTTGTTTAAACCACCCCGTCTCTGTCATTTGCTATTATAGACCTGGCAAACTAACACATCCAGATGTAGGGAGCTTTGTGATTGCTGCAGTGCTTAGAGAGACTTTTGGGGTGACTCCATGAAGAGGGGTACACCTGTAATATTTGCACAAAAGAAAGCAAAGTAAACATTTTTTCAGTAGAAGGGCTGGCCTTGTGAGTCATTAGGGTAATGTCTCAATTATTTCCAGTCTTCTCTGTGTTAGTCATCTTTTTCTAGGTTATGCTGCTGTAGCAAATGTCTCCAGGCTGTCGGTGGTTCACAACAACAAAAGTTTATTTCACATATATGTTACATGTTTACTATAGTAGAACATGACTCCACTCCAAAGATTTTCCTCATTCTAGAACTCAGGCTACAGAAAAAACTTTTATTTAAGATATAGCATTCTTATGACAAAGGAAAATCAACAGCAATAAGAAAATTATAAAGCTCTAAAGCTTCTGCTCAGATGTGACCCCTATCACTTCTGCTTATGTTTAATTGGCCAAGCCTGATATTAATGAAGCAGGGAAATATACTTGTCCCACAGTAAGATGAAAATAGGTGGGTATATATAATCCTCTTATAGGAAGGCAGCATGTAATTGGTACCAACAATAAAATCCAAGCACAAGATTAACCGCTTTGAAATTAACTGCTTGAGCAAACAATGTGAATGCACGCTACGTATGTCACTTCCAGAATAAACCTTTAAAGGCCACTGCATGATTCACCACTTCCCTTTCTCCCTGTGGTGGGAGAAAGTTGAGGGATGTTCAGCATACCTGTATCCCTGATAAACAGGGTGGAGCAGAACTTTTGGCCAATTCATGATAGACATGCAATGTGAGAAAGAAATTAATCTTTTGTTTTCTTAAGCCATTGAAATTTTATAGTTGTTTGTTATCATAGCATAACATAACTCATTCATTCTGACCAAGATACTAAAAGAGGTTTGAAAACCACTGCCGTAAAAAGTTACCTACTGTATGTGTACAATAAATGCTTATGATAGTTAAATGCAATGATAGTTTCTCTCTCATTCTTTTTATAATGAGAGTTGTTCTCTTTTCTGACCATTGTGATAATCATTCCCTTCTTTGTGCTTCTCTTTTTGATAGAAGACACCTGAGAAGGCTGTTTGCCTCTTCTGCCTTTTGGGGGAACTTTTCCTTTTCTCTCCATTTGAGTGTTTGTGATAGAAGTTGCCATGTAATACAATGCTACTGAAGTAGGAGGGACACACAAAGTTAGGCCAGTGAATTTCTTCTGGGGATTTCCTCCTGGAACCAAGTGAGATGTCTGTCAGTGTGAGTGCCTAGACTGTAACATGTTGGATTCAGGCCATGATGCTGGCTAGTGCTTATTGTTAGTAGTAGCCTGCAGAAAAGAACACTGCAGTTCTAGGGAGAATAAAATCGATGCATAGAAGGGATAGAAGAAAGTCAGGTGTTTTGAGTTCTTGGATCCAGTTTTACCTTGGTCACATCTGAAGTAAGCAAAGGTGTATGTATATGAGGCATTTGCAAATAATTGGCCTCAGGTCAAATCCAGCCTGCTGCATGTTTTTGTAAATAAAGTTTTATTAAAACACAGCTACTCGTGTACACCTGTGGTGGATTCATGTCAATGTATGGCAAAGCCAATAGAGTATTGTAAATTAAAATAAAGTAAAATAAATACATAAATAAATTTTTTTATAAAAGGAAAAAAAAAGAAAAAAAAAACACAGCCAAACCCATTTGTCTACATGTGGCTGTTTTTGTGTAGTTGATTCACCATGTTAATTGCTGCTATACAGCAATATGATTCAGTTATACATATATATTTTATTTTAAAAATACTATTTTCCATTATGATTTATCACAGGATGTTGAATATTGTTCCCTTTGCTGTGTAGTAAAAACCTTGTTGCTATCCATCCTATATATAATAGTTTTTACCTACTAACCNTGCTATACAGCAATATGATTCAGTTATACATATATATTTTATTTTAAAAATACTATTTTCCATTATGATTTATCACAGGATGTTGAATATTGTTCCCTTTGCTGTGTAGTAAAACCTTGTTGCTATCCATCCTATATATAATAGTTTTTACCTACTAACCCCGAACTCCCTACCCATCTCTCCTTCACCCCATCTACCCATTAGCAACTACAGTCTGTTCTCTATATCTGTGAATCTGTTTTTGCTTCATAGATAAGTTTATTCATTTTGTATTTTAGATTTTACATATATTATAAGTGATATCATATGGTGTTAGTGTTTTTCTGACTTACTTCATTTAGTATGACAATTTCTAGTTCCACCCATATTGCACCAAATGGAAGTATTTCATTCTTTTTATGATTGAGTAGTATTCCATTGTGTATATGTACCACATCTTCTTTATTCATTCATCAGTTGATAGACATTTAGGTTATTTATGTGTCTTGACTATCGTGAATACCAATGCTATGAACATAGCAGAGCATGTATCCTTTTGAATTATAGTTTTGTCTGGGTATATGCCTAGGAGTGAAATTGCTGGGTTATGTGCCAACTCTATCTGTAGCTTTTAAAAGAACCTCCATATTGTTTTCCATAGTAGTTGTACCAACCTACATTCCCAGCGACTGTGTAGAAAGGTTTCCTTTTCTCTACACCCTCTCCAGCATTTGTTATTGCAGACTTTTAAATGATGGCCATTCTGATGAGCATGAGATGGTGCTCCACTGTAGATTTGGTTTTCATCTCTCTGATAATTAGTGATGTTGAGCCTCTTTTCATGTGACGATTGGCCATCTGTATATCTTCTTTGGAGAAATGACTAGTTCTTCTGCTCACTTTTGGGCAGTTCAATATGCTCATGATTGGGCTGACTGTTGCATATGGCTGTTTTTCTGCTACTATGGCAAAGCTGAGTAGTTGCAGCAGAGACTTTACAGCCTGTAATGCCTAAAATATTTACCATCTGGCCCTTTTCAGAAAATCTTTGCTAACCCCTGGTATATATTATCTCACCCTTAATATATATATGTGAAAGTTACTCAGCCATGACTTACTCTCTGCGACCCCATGGACTATAGAGTCCATGGAATTCTCTAGGCCAGAATGCTGAAATGGGTAGCCTTGTAGTCTTTCCCTTCTCCAGGGAATCTTCCCAACCCAGGAATCAAACACACGTCTCCCACATTGCAGGTGGATTCTTTACCAGCTGAGCCACAAGGGAAGCCCATATATATATATATATATATATATATTCAAAGTTTACTTATGAAATATATAAACTTATAAATAAACATCTCATCCATAATGAAGAACTATATTCATAAATAAAAAATAAATGAAATTTTCATGTGTAGTAGTGCAGAATCAAAAAAGACCAGAGAGTCAATTATGTATGAATAAAAAAAACCTGCAGAGTACTGTTATAGGCAATAATGAGTCCCAGAAGTATTTGATCAAGTCAGCAGCATAATAAAATTAGCAGTACAATTCTATTGTCAGTTTGGAGGCTTTTTTGTGCTGAGGCAGGAGAAAAAGTTATTACTATTGATTAATGTTTTGTATTTGAGACCAAAAAGAAAAAAAAAAAGCAGCAAAAACCTGGGTAGAGGAATGGCAGCTGGGAGAGAAAGGAAGAGATCCATGCAAGTGACTCCGATGTGGCCTTTCAGCAGTCCTTCACCTACAGATGACAAACTCCAGGTTTGGAGGAACAGATTGTTTGGCTACAAGAAACCATCAATAATGATTTCCGTGATCATCTCATCTTGGCCGAGACCCTATTCCAAGCAAGTTATTAATACACACATTATTCTTCTAAAAGAAATATAGAAATGCATTCCAGATTGCCAAAGAAAGGAATTTCCTGTGATTTATACTACAACATTCCTAGAACTTTTTTTTTCTTCCAATCATCCATCTTCAAGAAATACTAAAGACAAATATTTCATGAATCCAGAGGTGCTTCTGGCCAGCATCTGGAGATGATCTTGAAAATACAAATCTGTTATCCTTTTCCACCATGGGCTCAACTGTCTGAATGTGTAATAAACATAAGCAGCCACAGGGCTGGAAGAAGGCAGAAAGCACACAGTTAACCACTGTACAGGTGGCAGCAGAAATGAGGGTGTATTTGCTTTTACTTTTCCTATACCTAATTTTTATAGCTCCACTTCATCTCTTTTCTTAACAAGTGTTTGAATGCTAGTTAAACACACTCCTATTGCTGATATTCTCCAAGAGTGTGAGAGTTACTAAATTGTCATGCAGAGAGATGACTTTGTGTAGTAGCAGGGATGTAAACTATGAAGTTAGCTGGATCTGAGTTTGATTGTTGGTACTGCTAACTAATATCTGTGTGAACTTAGTTTGATAACTTTGCTGAAAGCTTTTTCCAAATCAGTAAAGTGGACTTGTCCATCATGTGATAATATAGATGAAATTATTAGCACAGCATTTGTCATAGCTTTAAAATAAATGCTGCTGTAAGTATCATTTCAAAGCCATTCTCATGTTACCACTCACTACCCATTCATCAGATGGTTAAATGAAATAGAAAATACCAATTTGGGGTAAGAATATGGAACAAATGGAATTCTCATATACTGCCGGTTATAGTATAAAATTAGTACAAAACTGTGGCAATACCTACTAAGCTGAATATAGCCCAGTACTCAGCAATTCCACTCCTAGGTATGTACTCCAAATAAATGCTTACTTGTGTTCATCAAGAACATGAATTAGAATGTTCAAAGCAGAACTATTCATAATAGTACTCAACTCAAATGTCCACCAAGAGTATAGTACAGCGTTCAGGAAAATTTTCAGTAAAAGTAGTAAATATTTAGAATCTTTAGGCCAAGAAGCAAAATCAACTTATAATCACCTCACTTCTCTTTGAGGTGCACCAGCGGCAGTGCAAAGCAACAGAGGGCTGCACCAGTCTGTTGAAACTGGTTAACTGTCATCATAACGTGAAAGCAGCCACAGATAAGGCAAAAAAAAAAAAAAAAAATGTGTGTGTTCCTGTAAAATGTTACTTATGAACGTAAAGTAAATTTTATATAATTTTCAAGTGCCAGGGAACATTATTCTTTTGATTTTTTAAAGTGTTCCAAAATGTATAAAGCAGGGTTTCCCTGATTGCTCAGTGGTAAAGAATCTGCCTGCCAATACAGAAGACATGGGTTCGATCCCTGGGCCAGGAGGATTCCACATGCCATTGAGCAACTAAGCTGGTGTGCCATGACTATTGAGACTGGGCTCTACAGCCCAGTGACCACAACTCCAGAGGCCTTGCCGCAACTGCTGAAGCCCACACCTCCTAGATTCTGTGCTCAGCAGTAAGAGAAGCAACTGCAATGAGGAGCCTGAACACCACAACTAGGGAGTAGCCCCCACTTGCACAGCAATGATGACCCGGCACAGCCAAAAATAAATACATAATAATTTTTAAAATGTATAAATCATCTTCATTTGCAGGCTGTACAGAAGTAGGAGGTAGGGAAAATTTGGGTGTAGTCTGTCAACCTTTAATAGGGGAGATAAATTATTCACAGAGTAGAACACTATATATATAAGAACAGTAAAAGAAACCTGCAAGTATATTACATAACAGTATGAATGGATCTCATGAATAAAATGTCAAGTGAAAGAAACCAAGTGCAAAAAGTATAAGATTGCATTTATATAAATTAAAAAATCAAGTAATTAATCTATGATTCTGTAAGTTTGCATAGTGGTTATCACATGAGGGGTAATGATGGAAAAATTGAGCAGAAGAGATTCTGGGGCTAATAGTAATGTCTTTCTCTTTCATTTAGTTCATCTTATAAAATTTGACAAGCTATATACTTATGTGGACTTTATGTGTATGTTATACTTTAAGAAACACTGGGAAAAACCCCAGCAAATTCTCTTCCTTTGGTGAAAGACTTCACTGCATCACACCTAAACAACTAGATTTCTAGATGCTCTTCCCCAGTCCAGCTACCTCACTGGCTAGTCTAGAGAACTGGAACCATAAATTGGTCCTTTGATTTACTTGAAAAAGCAGCTAAGGAACAAACTAGAGTCCTGGACTTGGAAGTGAAGACCTAAGCTGAACTCCACTCTATATTCATTGTGCAATATGGGCTAGACACTCAGTCTTTCTGAATATTCTTTTGTCTTCTGGAAAAGAGGAAAGGAATTCCTTCTTTCTACTTTTGGTGTAAGGAATACCCTTAATAATTAGAAATTGCTCTGTTAAACCCTCCATTTCTATGTAAATTATAAACATCTAAGGCATTCTTTCCTTAACCACCAACATGCCCAAATTTATGCACATTCATCTTCTATTCCTTCACTTGGGGAGACAGTTTCACATAACAGTGTGGAACACAGGCTCTCAGTTCAAATCGTGTCATCTCTGTGCCTCAGTTTCCCCACTGGTAAAATACTCACTTTATATCCTTCTTCTGGAGGTTGTGGGAGCCAGCGTCTTAGGTGGTCCTAATGATCCCTATATTCTGGTAGTCATACCCTTGTGAATGCCTCCCACACTGTACCAGAGGATTGGTCTGCATGACAATATGTGTGTGCATGTGTGTGTCAGTATGTGTGTGTGCTCAGTTGCTCAGTTGTGTTCCACTCTGTGTGAAGGGCAAAAGAGAAAAGGAAATATATATCCATCTGAATGCAGAGTTCCGAAGGACAGCAAGGAGAGATAAGAAAACCTTCCTAAGAGGTCAGTGCAAAGAAATAGAGGAAAACAATAGGATAGGAAAGACTAGCAATCTCTTCAAGAAAATTATAGATAACAGGGGAACATTTCATGCAAAGATGGGCACAGTAAAGGCCTCGAAGAAGCAGAAGATATTAAGAAGAGGTGGCAAGAATACGCAGAAGAACTATACAAAAAATATCTTAATGACCCAGATAACCACGATGGTATGTTCACTCACTAGAGCTAGATATCTTGGAATGTGAAATCAAGTGGTCCTTAGGAAGCATCACTGTGAACAAAGTTAGTGGAGGTGATGGAATTCCAGCTCTGCTATTTCAAATCCTGAAAGATGATGCTGTGAAAGTGCAGCACTCACTATGCCAGCAAATGTGGAAAACTCAGCAGTGGCCACAGGACTGGAAACAGTCCATTTTCATGCCATTTGCAAAGAAAGGCAATGCCAAAAAATGTTCAAACATTACATAATTGCACTTATTTCACACACTAGGAAGTTAGTGCTCAAATTTTTCCAAGCTAGGCTTCAACAGTATGTGAACCAAGAACTTTCAGATGTTCAAGCTGGATTTAGAAAAGGTAGAAGAACCAGAAACCAAATTGCCAACATCTGCTAGATCATGGAAAAAGCAAGAGAGTTCTAGAAAAACATTTACTTCTGCTTCATTGTTTACACTAAAACCTTTGATTGTGTGGATCACAACAAACTGGAAAATTCTTAAAAAGATGGGAATACCAGACCCCCTTACCTGCCTCCTAAGGAACCTGTCTGCAGGTCAAGAAGCAACAGTTAGAGCTGGACATGGAACAATGAACTGGTTCCAAATTGGGAAAGGAATACATCAAGGCTGCATATTGTCACCCTGCTTATTTAACTTATATGCAGAGTACATCATGAGAAACACTGGGCTGGGTGAAGCACAAGCTGGAATCAAGATTGCTGGGAGAAATATCAGTAATCTCAGATATGCTGATGACACCACCCTTATGGCAGAAAGTAAAGAGGAACTAAAAAGCCTCTATATGAAAGTGAAAGAGGAGCTTGAAAAGCTGGCTTAAAATGCAACATTCAAAAAACTAAGGTCATGGCATCTGGTCCCATCACTTCATGGCGAATAGATGGGGAAATAATGGAAACAGTGACAAACTCTTTTCTTGGGCTCCAAAATCACTGCCGATGGTGACTGCAGCCATGAAATTAAAAAACACTTGCTCCCTGGGAGAAAAGCTATGGCAAACCTACAGTGTATTAAAAAGCAGAGATATTACTTTTCCTACTAAGGTCTGCCTTGTCAAAGCTATGATTTTTCCAGTAGTCATGTATGAATATGAAAGTTGGACCATAAAGAAGGCTGAGTGCTGAAGAATTGATACTTTCAAGCTGTAATGTTGGAGAAAACTCTTGATAGTCCCTTGGAGTATAAGGAGATCCAACAATCTATCCTAAAGGAAATCAGTCCTGAATATTCATTGTAAGGACTGATCCTGAAGTTGAAGCTCCTACTTCAGCTGGAGCTTTGGCCACCTGATGAGGCAAGCTGACTCTTTAGAAAAGACTCTGATGCTGGGAGAGATTGAAGGTGGGAGGAGAATGGGATGACAGAGAACAAGATGGTTGAATAGCATTACTCACTCAATGGACATGAGTTTGAGCAAGCTCTGGGAGGTGGTGAAGGACAGGAAACTTGGTGTGCTGCAGTCCACATGGTTGCAAACCTCGGACATGAGTGAGTGATTGAACAACATGGACTGTAACCCACCAGGCTCATCTGTCCATGGGATTGTGTAGGCAGCAACATTGGAGTGGGTTGCCATTTCCTCCTCCAAGGGATTTTCCTGACATAGTGATCAACCCCACATCTCCTACATTGGTAGATGGATTCTTTACCAGTGAGCCACCAGGGAAGTCCTCCTGCATGTCAATAGGATATGGTGTAAATGAAGACACTGAATGTCTGAAATTAGACCATGAAAGGCTGTTGCTTTTACCTTGAGTCATAGCTCTGTCTCAGATCACTTGCTACAGGGGAAGGCAATGGCAGAGTCAAGCTATCCTATGGATGGTCCTGCATAGTGAGGAACTGAGGACTGCCAGAAGTCACAGGAATAATCTTAGATTTGGACTCTGCAGCCCTAGGTATGTTCTGTAATATCTGCTACCCTGACTGTCAGCCTATCTGCAACTTCATGAAAGACCCTGATCCAAAACAATCCAGCAATTTCCTCTCAGATTTCTAATTCCTAGAAAGTATTCGATCATCAGTGACCTTATACCCGCAATAGTGACTGGTACATACTGAGCATGCAATAAAACATTAGCTGTCTTTATCATCTGTCTCCTAATAATGGGCGCTTCCACATCTGTAAATTTCNGGCATCGTCAATAAAGCAGAAATAGATTTTTTTCTGGAACTCTCTTGCTTTTTCCATGATCCAGTGGATGTTGGCAATTTGATCTCTTGTTCCTCTTTCTTTTCTAAAACCAGCTTGAACATCAGGGAATTCACGGTTCACGTATTGCTGAAGACTGGCTTGGAGAATTCAGTTTCCTTAGAACATCCTAATAAACTTTTACCTGGAACTGTACTGTATCTGTTTCACAACAGTTTCTTTTTCCATGAATGTAGTATATTTCTCCCTTAATTCAAGTCTTTATTTGAATTATATTCAAATAAATAAATACAGTATCCAGTATTTTCTGGATACTGAAATTTTTCTTATTGTCTTGTAAGAGCTGTTTATATTTCCTGTAGGTTTACAAAAATGAAATGAATTTCTCCATATTGATCTTATTAGCAGTCACATTTAAAAATTATTTTCTTATTCTATTAATTGGTACATAGACTCTTTAATCCTGTATAATATTATATAATTCTCAAATATGCCTTTTTTTTTCTTCCATAGACCTATTTATTTTTGTTTCTTCCCTTCATTTGATGTCTCTGTTCATCTGATGAACAGAAACCATATTCTGTTCCTTAGAGTACTGTGGGACTTTCTAGTACCTAAGACTAAGAGAAAGAATAAGGAGAAAGCTGTAGGATTTATGCATTTTTTTTTAATCTAGGAAAATGAGAGATTATTTCCACTTAAAATATTTTAAAATGATAATGGAAAACAGTTATGTTTTAAGTATTCTACAAATCACACTTATCCAACATATTACTTATTCTCACATCTCTAATCAAAAGTTATTGGGTATCATTATTTCCACTTTACAGATAAAGAAATTGAAACTAAGGAATGAAACACACTATCCCCAATCATGACTCTGTAAAGAATGGGATCTGCAATCTGAATGCAGTCTGTCTAGACTGTTCCAGTATGTCAGGCTCACTCAGAACCTGATATGAGTGGAGGAAGAGGCAAAGAAGGCCCATGAATTTCTTACAAATAATATAGTGTACTGGGTCCTTATCAGGATGGAGCAGTCAAAAAGGGTGTATGGATGGGTTGGAATAAATGAATTTGATTCTTGACATGTTTTCATTTCGAGTTAAGACCTATTTTTCTCTTACAGTTTAGTTTGCTGTTGATTCAATTCTCTTTGTTATAGTGAGAAGAATTATTTTATTGGCAATGTACTTAGCACTTTTAGAAAAGAGCACACCCTTCTCTTTTGGCTACACTGCAGCCTGACCCTGTGGCCAGCTGTTCATATATGCCCTTTTCAGCCAGCCAAGAACAGCCGCTAACTGTCAGACCTCAGCCATGTGACAGCCACCTAGTCCATGGCCCACAGCAATGGAATTCACTGTCAGAGCAAATTTAAATAAATCCAAACCTCCATTTAGTATGGCCTGGCAGAGCTCTTGCTTTTGGGGGGAGGTAAGGGTGGGAAGCCCTATTAACATCTCCATCAAAAAAAAAAAGAAAAACTGTTTCTTAAGTCTCCCCAAGAAAGAGCCATTCCATCCAGAACTCTGAGACCTCCACAGGGGTGTAAATCTGTAACAGCAGTCATTTTAAGACCCTCAGGCAATCAAAACCATTCTTCTACAATGCGAGGGGCACCAGCTATTTGTATCAGTCAACATCCAAGCTAGAAACAGATGACATTCTCAAACTAGCTGATTTGAGGGTAGTTTCTAAAAAAAGGATTATTCATATGGTATAGTCATGGATTAGGGAAACAAGGTGAAGTACCCTGAGGCTAGTAACAACAGGAAATTTTTCCAGGCTTGTGCTAGGAAGGTGGAGGAGGGGAGGTGGTTTCAAAAATCAAGAGAGATCAGCTCAGGAGAGGGCACCTGACAGGACCTTAAAATCTGGGACACAGCCAGGCTAAGATGATCTTTAACTGAACCCAAGGAAGCCATTGATCTTGGGAGCATATTGATGGGTTCATAAAGGGCAAACCAGGAGCACAGAGGAGGCTGGAAAATGGTGGAGAGTGATTAAAAATGTCCAGTTGGAAGATAATTGGTCTTGTCTACTGCCTTTGCCCTTTAACTTCCCCCTCTTTCTTTTGTTCAGGTAAATGACTGCTGTCTTCAGTGTACATGATACAAAAATCAGATACTATAACATATAACATGGGGATCTTGATTTGGCTATATTCCCATCTGAGTCTTAAAAGAACCCTAGCCACCACCAAGTTATTAACGAAAGATAGGTAGAAATGAAGGATGGATAAGAAAAAAAATTAAATAAAACATATAGCTATTAATATAACCTCAACCTTCATATAAGTGATTGTTAGACCTATGTAGATAATTATAGCTGCCTTCCTCCACTGCTACTTGTATTTCTATTTTTCACTTCTTGTCCCTCAGCCGGATGGCATTCTTTACCTATTGAAGTAACCCAGAGCTTTATTTTTATGAAATCTAAGCCCTTGAAAATCATGTTTTTTTTTTTAACCAAATTTTTAATTGAAGTATAATTTATTTACAATGTTGTGTTAGTTTCAAGTGTACAGCAAAGTGATTTAGTTATACATAGACACATCTATGTATTTTATTCTTTTCCAGACTCTTTTCAGTTATGGCTTACTACAAGATATTGAATATAGTTTCCTGTGTAGGTCCTTTTTTTTATCTATTTTATATATAGTGTTGAATATCTTTTAATCCCAAATTCCTAATTTATCCTTCCCCCTCCCCCCTTTCCTTTTGGTAATCATAAGTTTGTTTTCTATACCTATGTATTTATTTGTTTTGTAATTAAGTTTATTTGTATCATTTTTTAAAATTCCACACATAAGTGATATCACATGATATTTGCCTTTCTCTGTTTGATTTACTTCACTTAGTATGGTGATCTCTTGGTTCATCCATGCTATTCCAAGGACAATTTATTCTTTTATGTGTATTGTGCATTACTTCACTTATTATGATAATTTCTCGGTTCATTCATTTTATTCCAAATGGCAATTTTATTCTTTTATGTGTATTGTGTATATGTACCACATCTTCATCATCCATTCATCTGTCCATGGATATTTACATTGTTTTCATGTCTTTGGTATTGTAAATATTGTTGCTAAGGAGACTGTGGCATAATTTCAAATTAGAGTTTTTTTTTTAATATGCCCAGAAGTGGAACTGGAAGATCATATTGTAGCTAGTTTTCCATTGAACAGGACTGTTGGAGAACAAGGAGTGACCCTCTGAATCTCCTAGGTTATATAGCCATCTTTACCACTATTGTGTGGTTGCATCTCAATTTCTTTTTGGTGACTGGAATTAAATATCCTTGATGGGACAATGGCACCTTTCTTTGCCTATTGGCTCAGCAGCATGAGAAGCCCAAAAAACATGGGGAAGTAGTAGTCTTAGCATCTTATTCAACAGTAATAGAACTTATTCTCTGGTGAAAGTATTTCTCCTTTGAGACAGTAAGAACTCCAAACCTACTGAACCAAAGATAATGATTTGAAAAGCAAAAATTTATTCACAGAATGTTGCTTCCCAGCTGGTACCAAAGATAAATCTTTATTAGGCCATTCTGTCATTTTCTCAAGTCACCTGTATGTGATTAATGGAGCCCATGATAAGATTAGCAAATTCTGTGAGTGGGAACTCACTGTCATACCTCCTTTGTTATAAAATGTTTTCACTAATTGGAAGCAATATTATGTAGTAAATTATGAAAATAGGTTTATTTGCTCTTTTCCAGCTACATACAACAAAGCTTGGTACATAGAAATTACTCAAAAATATTTTTTAACTGTGGAGTGAGAAAGGAGTAAATTGACCAAGAATGAAATGAATGGAATATAGGAACCACAAATATTTAAGGGAAGAGTAAGGAAAAAAAAATGAGAAACTCTGAGAAAGAGTGATCAGAGAGATAGAAATATTATATAAATAAACAGGGAAAAGTGCTGTCAAAGTAGGGGAATGGAAAGAAAGGAATGGCCAAGAGAGTTACCTGCTGCCAAGACACTGTGTATAGTAAATGCAGGGAATGGGTGCAGTGCAATTGGCAACTCTAGGAGAGAGATGAAGAAGACCAAGAAACTGGTGGGTTTAAATGAGGAAATGGAGCCAGGGTGTATAGACTACTCTTTTAATAAAATTGAGTGAGAAAGAAAGGAAAGAAATTAAATAAAATAAAGGAAGATTCAGGAGCAGGTTTTAATTTTGCCTTGATTTTATTGTTGGCCCTAGTATTTGGGCAGCGGGGGCAGGGGGGTTTCCAAGTTGTGCTAGTGGTAAAGAACTCACCTGCCAATGCAGATGATATAAGAGAGGTAGGTTTGATCCCTGGATCAGGAAGATCCTCTGGAGGAGGGCATGGCAACCCACTCAAGTATTCTTGCCTGGAGAATTCCCATGGACAGGGAAGTCTGGCAGGCTACGGTCCATAGGGTCACAAAGAGTTGGATACAACTGAAGCAACTGAGCATACACACAGCACACTAGTATTTTTAAAGCAATGTTATTTCTTTTGGATAAAAGAGATTTGATTAGGGTTCTGTGCTGAAGGAAGAAGGGAAACATTATATCTCAAAGAGGAGATGATTGATAGAGCAACAGTTAGAAAAGTTGGTTAGAGAAGACTTAACCAACCACTGGAAGAACTGGTTGTAGCTATAATTTTAGCAGCAGTTGGAAGTCCCCTCACAGTTACCTACATTTTAGAAAGACCTGGCTCAAGATTCATCTATGTCTTCCTTTTCCTGAGTTTCTGTGCCTGGTTTCTGTCAGCTAATGTAGCTAAGAATGTATCCTAGCTGGAGTGGGGAAGAGGAAACTGAGGAAGAGTTTGGTAAGACTATCTAACATCCAACGTCCATTTGCGTTCTGGAGCTGACTCACACTCAGCATCTTTCTCACCCGTAGCTTCTTGTGCTTGCGGTTTGTCTACAGAGTCCTTTTTATTTTTCCTATGGAGTCCTTCTTATTTTTTCCACTGAATCAGAGTAGGTTTGGTAATATAAACAGGAATCATGACAAACTTGGCCATGTGGGAAAGAGAAGATGTCAATGCTGTTTTAGTTGAGCATGTGGATAGCAGTTGTAGCAAGTTTATTAGGACTAAAAATGTTACTTCTTTTCTTTCTTTATCCTTATTAAATAAACTTTATTCGCTCTAAGGTGGAAATTCAGAGATGAAAAAGTCAAGTTATTTGTTCTCAAGTAATGGTTGGTGTAGTCAGAAACAGAGGTGAGAAATATGGACCAAAAACCAAAGACCAAGACCTCCCTGGAATAGAAGCAAATTTGCAGGTAGGTTCTGTCCTTTCCAAGCCTGAGAATTGAAGATCCCAAGACAAGTTAAAAGAGAAATCTTTCCTTGGGGAAGGAAGTTTGGAAGTGAATAGAGTGAAGTGGCTGATATTTCTGCAACCTAGCTAAAATAAAAAGATTAGCAGAAAGGAAAAATCAGAATTGAAGAGTACTATTCACTCATTCATTAAACATGTATAGGGTACCTCATAGTAAACAAAAGAGTCCAAAATGCAGTACTTGGGTGAAATCTCAAAAATGACAGAATGATCTCTGTTTGTTTCCAAGGCAAACCAATCAGTATCACAGTAATCCATGTCAATGTACCAAGCACTAATGCCAAAGAAGTTGAAGAGGTCTATGAAGACTTATAAGACCTTCTAGAACTAACACCAAAAGAAGATGTCCTTTTTATCATAGGGGACTGGAATGCAAAGAGTAGAAAATCAAGAGATACCTGGAGTAACAGACAAGTTTGGCCTCGGAGTACAAAATGAAGCAGGGGAAAGGCTAACAAGAGTTTGTGAAGAGAACACACTGGTTATAGCAAACAACCTCTTCCAACAACACAAGAGATGTCCATGTGTACATGAACATCACCAGATGGTCAATACCAAAGTCAGACTGATTATATTCTTTTCAGCCAAAGATGGAGAAGCTCTATGAAGTTAGCAAAAACAAAATTGGAAGTTGACTGTGGCTCAGATCATGAATTCCTTATCACTAACTTCAGACTTAAATTGAAGAAAGTAGGGAAAACTACCAGGACATTCAAGTATGACCTAAAGCAAGTCCCTTATGATTATACAGTGGAAGTGATAAATAGATTCAAGGGGTTAGATATGATAGGAAAGTGCCTGAAGACCTATGGATACAGGTTCATAACACTGTACAGGAGGCAGTGATCAAAACCATCCTCAAGAAAAAGAACTGCAAAAAGGCAAAATGGTTGTCTGAGGAGGCCTTAAAAATAGACAGCACTGTTTATAATAACCAGGACATGGAAGCAACCTAGATGTGCATCAGCAGACGAATGGATAAGAAAGCTGTGGTACATATACAC
>SJYV01017597.1:0-16023 GCA_006410875.1 Neotragus pygmaeus | reverse complement strand
GCTATGGTTTTTCCAGTAGTCATGTATGGATGTGAGAGTTGGAGTATAAAGAAAGCTGAGTGCCAAAGAACTGCTTTTGAACTGTGGTGTTGGAAAAGACTCTTGAGAGTCCCTTGGACTGCAAGGAGAGCCAACCAGTCAATCTTGAAGAAATCAGTCCTGAATATTCATTGAAAGGACTGATGCTGAAGGTGAAACTTCAATACTTTGACTAACTGATATGAAGAAAGGACTCATTTGAAAAGACCCTGATGCTGGGAAAGATTGAAGACAGGAGGAGAAAGGGACGACAGAGGATGAGATAGTTGGATGGCATCACTGACTCAATGGACATGAATTTGAGTAAGCTCCAGGAGTTGGTGATGGATTGGGAAGCCTGACGTGCTGAAGTCCATGGGGTGGCAAATAGTTGAACACCACTGAGTGACTGAACTCTACTGTACTCACTGTTCCCAGTAATTTTGGAGCCCAAGAAAATCGTCTGTCACTCTTTCCATTTTTACCCTTTCTATTTTCCAAAGTTCTGTTAGCTTTTGTCCTGTCACATCTTGTACACTATGTCCAAACTTGCCTATTACTCCAGATATCTCTTGACTTCCTGCTTTTACATTTCAGTCCCCTATGACGAAAAGAACATCTTTTCTCAGTGTTAATTCTAGAAGGTCTTGTAGGTCTTCATAGAAACTTTCAAGTTCCCTGGTGGCTTAGATGGTAAAGAATTGAAATGCAGAGGCTTTCATTTTTCATATAGGAAAATATGCACTCAGATGTTCATGTGAAATATAGGGAATTCCACATAACCTGTAGAAAAATTACCCATCATAAGTTTCAATTGCAAAATATAAAAAATTTCATCTTTCATATAGTTATTGGCACCTAGATTTTCACATGTGTAATATAGAGAATTCCATACTTGATGAATGAAAATGAATGCCCAGATTTTCATTTGTGAAATATAGAGAGTTCAATATTTCATAAAAGAAAGTCATGACCCAGGTTTTCCTAAATTCCATATTTCTTGGAGGTAAATTGCGACCCCATAGATGGCAGCCCACTAGGCTCCCCCGTCCCTGGGATTCTCCAGGCAAGAACATTGGAGTGGGTTGCCATTTCCTTCTCCAATGTATGAAAGTGAAAAATGAAAGTGAAGTCATTCAGTCATATCCAACTCCTAGTGACCCCATGGACTGCAGCCTACCAGGCTCCTCCATCCATGGGATTTTCCAGGCAAGAGTACTGGAGTGGGTTGCCATTGCATACAGGGTAACTACATGCATATTTTCCTGTGAATTATACAGTTCCATTATTTCACACAGGAAAAAATTGCCCACATATATATTTATGACATAGAGAGAATTCTGTACTTATGTATTAAAATTACCCTTGGATTCTATTATAAGAAATACAGAAAATTCCATATATCATGTGGGAAAATTGGCATCCAGATTATCTTGTGTTAAACATAGAGAATTCCATAATCCATGTAGGAAAATCAGCACCAGATTTTAATATTTGAAATAGGAGAATTACGTATTTCATGTCTGAAACTCTGCACCCAGATTATCATATACAAACTATAGAAAATTTGATTACTCATACACATAAAATACTACATACTTTGAACAGGAAATATACTAGTGGTAAAGAAGCTGCCTATTAATGTGGGAGAGACAAGAGAGGCGGCTTCAATCCCGAGGTTGGAAATATCCTCTGGAAAAGGAAATGACAATCCACTCCAGTATGCTTGCTTGGGAAAATCCCCGTGGTCAGACAGGCCCTGCAGGTTACTGTTATTGCAGAAAGTTGCAGACAGAGCACAGACATGCACATGCTATATTCAATGAATGAGTTATAGAAAATAGAATACTTCACATAAGAAAATCAGCTTCCAGGTTTTCATATATGAAGTAATGAAATTCAGTCTTACATATATGAAAATATACCCCAATATTCATATATAATATTGTATATTTCAAATTTTATACATGAATGCTAGGCAATTAATGTAGGCAGCATAACAATGATTTCTGGCACTTTGGTACACCAAGAAGAAAGGAAATTTTTGCCCACCTGGAAATTAGTAACACTCTACATACAGCAAATACCTTAGAAGGTCATTTTTCTCCAATTGTGCCAGTGTGTGCCACACTCAGGAAGGGAGGGTCCTGGCTGTTGGGCTGTTTCTAGGCAGCACTGGCCGAGGATGTTGGCCTGCTCCCCTCGCATATGTGGAACAAGTCTCCAGTGCAGCAGGCTTTCTTTCTGGGCCTCCTCCTCCCGGCCTCCTCCTCTCAGTCTCTGACTTTTTCCAAAGGAAATTGGCCTCTTCACAACCCCAGATCCTATCCTAGCCACATCCTCCATTCTACAATCCAGCCCATGTCCCACAGACTGAGAGGTCCAAAAGCAGTGGTTTAAAAGCCCCACCACACGACTTACTCTAGGTGACTCCTCAAACCCTCCATACCCGCTTCCTGGGAGAAACACAAAAACACAGCAGAAATTGTGAATTTGTTTATGTCTCTTGAGGTAATTCCAGATTTCTGGAGCCACAGTCCTGAATTATCACTGGCCATCATTTCTACATTCAGGTCCTGAACAGGGACACCAAGAAGATACACTGTCCAGTCCCATCTGGCCTGTGGACACCTTGTACCTCCTCTTCTGATTTATCCATATCTCACATGTGGACACCTTCACCTCTGCACCTGCAGTGGGCTGGACACACACAGAGAGAGAAACACACACAAGCACAGGTGATACAAACACACATGTACACACATATATGCAAGACACAGGGACACAAATGCAAACAAGGAAAACAGGTGTCTCAGTAGCTAAGGACAGCCGTGTCCAACAGTTTAGGAGATAGTCAGCAAGCACCACATCCTGCTATTTTGGGATACTCCTCCCCACAGCGCTTCAGTATTATCCCCAACCAGCCTGAAGATGTTTCCAGTGCTACCTGTGTGGAGGTGGTGAGATGCCAAGCAGTGGATATAGAAATTCAGAGAATACCCCAAAGTCACCACAAAAATGTAATGAAACACCAGAGAGAAAGCCCTACCCAATGAGGGGCTGGAAGGAAGAGCCCAGGGGATCTAAATCTCAATAAGGAGCAGAACATCTGGGATTGGCAAGCCTCAGGGAAGGATGATTCTGACAAAGGTGCTTAATTCACCCTGCCTCTATCAGAATCACCTAGGACTCTCATGCTGTAACCACAGCTGCTTTGAGTGAGAATTAATTCACTCATGCACACATTAAGTCCCCAAGCTTCCAGTCTCAGCCTGTCACTTGCTAATTGCATGACACAAATCCAAGCTCCACAGCCATCATGCATGAGCCTGAGCATCCTCATTTGTGAAGACAGTGTCCTGACATCTACACAGCTGTCCCTTCATGGCCCACCTCCTCATAATCCATGTTTCTGTCAGTTACCTCTCATGGCATGGATCTTCCCCCCTGGGGTAGTACTGCAGGTGATTGAACCACAGGTCTTCACTGATGATTTACTGGCAACACAAGCGAGGTCAGCATGGGGCTGACCAGGCCCAAAACTCTTCTGTGAGCAGCCAAGAACTCCATAGTCAATCACCAATTTGGAGGAGGCTCAGTGCGACCCTTGTAGCTCAGTCGGTAAAGAATTTGCCTGCAGTGCAGGAGACCCGGGTTCAATCCCTGGGTTGGGAAGATCCCCTGGAGAAGGAAATGGCAACCCACTCCAGTATCCTTGCCTGTAAAATCTCATGGACAAAGGAACCTGGTGGATTGCAGTTCATGGTGTCGCAAAGAGTCAGGCACGACTGAGCGACTAACACACACAGTGCAACCCCACTTCAGCAATGCTCAGTCAGCTGATAGCCTTATGGGAGTCCTTTGACATAATTTCTTTTCTCTTTCTCTGTTTCTCTTTCTCTTTAACTTTCCATTTAATTTTGATGTGTCTTGGTTTGCATCTATGATCATCCTTCTGGGACCCTATGTTTTTGCTCTACCTGGATATCTAAGTTTGTTTCCTTCTTCAGGTTTGGGACCTTTCAGTCATGATTGTATCTATATATTATCAACTGCTTTTTCTCTCTCCACCTCTCTGAGACCCCCAATATTGGGATGTTGCTGACCTTTATGTTGCCACAGAGATCCCTTAAACTGTTCTTAATTTTTAAATTTGTTGATATTTTTGTTGTTCTGATTGGGCTTATACAGTTTTCTGTGTCTCAAAAGAGGCGTAAGAAAATGCATGGGTAATAATATTTTTCTTCAGCTCTACACATCCAACAGTATGGAGTAGGAAACGGCAACCCACTCCAATTTTCTGCCTGGAAAATCTCATGGACAGAGGAGCCCGGTGGTCTACACTTCAGGAGTTGCAAAGATTTGACAAGACTAACCAAACACACACACTTCTAACTTAAGGTAGTCTTTTCTGATAGGACATCATGTGGTTCACACTGAATAGCTAAGCTGTTTTATAAATTATCTCTGTGCATCTTTTGAAGATCATGGGCTATTTCTTTTCCCTAAGAAACTAAACAAACAAACAAAAAACTTCTCTGTGATGAGTGTTGTGCTTCCTTTTCTCCATCCACGTTTTGGAATCTCTTTCCTGTTACCTGAAATAAGGATTTCTATCTTGTCTTGCTTTAGGGAGTCTGATCCGTTAGAATAGTTCTTTTTTCATTTGTGAATAATAACCTCTAACTTAACTTTTCCCTTGTCTAGAATAGTAAGAAGTAAAAAGGAAAGATCTTGAACTGAGAGTAAATTATAATCTTGAGACCCACATATACCTATTCCTTATTTAAGAACAGGCTGAGTGTCACTTTTGAAGGATTCTTGTGTATTAATGAAATATTCCCAGCCTTTTAGTATATGTGTCTATTTCAGACTTTAATGAGATTGATACGAGGTCATGAGGATGATTACAATGGTCTTCATGAGAAACACATAAGAAATACTGATGGATGTATCTGGATGCTCAGGGGAAGACTGAGATGATGTTAGGAAGATGAAAGGATGGCCAGAGATATATTTGAATGTGTCAGAAACAATGAGCTGGCCTGCTGAATGCAACAGTACAATAAAAGGGGATGGCCAGTGATGTCATAAGTAGTCCTGTCATGAGAGTAAGGAAGAAGTTGAAATGTGTGGTTTATATTTGAGATTAAGCTGGATCGTCACCTGTAGGTAGTGTATGTGATGAGGGGAGAGACATAACGAGAATTAGCTGGAAGAAAAAGGGACTTATTGATTTTTAGGACAGATGAAAAATTTGCAAGGGATGCTGATTTCTCATCAGAGCTTCCCTCACACTACTGTCAACAGCCATCTCGTGGCCTACTTTCCCATGGCCGTTTTTCACTTCTGACACTCCTCAGAAGCTTGGTTTATTTGTTCTTTTGTATTTTATCTGCCTTTACATTTACTTGAGAACCTCTAACATGGCATGAGGCATTACTGTAAAGTTGGCCATATTTAGTAGCAGGAAGTCAATTAGCACAATTGATGAATTTGGAAAACTGAGAGAAAAGTCCTAATACAAAAACGTGACTTCTAAATTAGTGCTATCTTTCTTTTGTATAAGTAGAGAAATATGGAAAGAGAAAGAAAGTGAAAGCCCAGATGTGTGGTTATTATATGATCTTGTAGTTGAAATATGCCAAACAGAACAGTCTATACATAGGTGAGTTCTGACTCCAGCTCTATTATGTATACCAAGGGCTGGAACATGTCCTGTAGAGTAAATCTCCTGCAAGTCCCACCCCACCCCTCAATCAATAGCTCCTGAATTTCAAAGCTGTGGAACTTCAGTTGATCTAGGCAAGTATGCTGAGGCATTAATATTATAAAAGCTCACTGAGATCAGAGACCACATTAGTGCATTAAATTTTGAAATATGTCCCTAAGGCCTGTAGCCAGGTCTAGAGCAGCTCCCATCACCTCCAATGGTCAGATCCTAGCTCTGAAATCTGCTATTCATTCTTCTATCTTATTGCCAAACCTGTATCACCTCTGTCCCTTGCCCTGGAAAGATTCTCTATTCTTGCCTGCACTGAAATTTCTTAAGTTCCATGCTGGGGACCTGCACTGCTTTGTGGCTAAGTTGAATGTTAGTAATGATTTGAATCCTATCGACTGGATCATGTCAGAGATGAATATTTTCTCTGTGAAACTGGCACAAAAGGCTTTTATATGACTCATTTTGGATGTGCGTCTTCTCCACAGTGTCCTGTACCTGGTACTGTTACTTCTAAATATCTCAGTTGAGCATGTGTATGGCCTGATGTGCTGCAATGGAGTCTGTCTTTTAGGCTTGCATAAGATGGAAGGTGGAGAGGTCTTGTCGTCATAAGTTCTCGAGTTGGTGGAGAATGTAAACTCTACACTCATTGTCAATACTGGAAATATGTCATTGGCATGGCTGCATGTGTTAATGTGAATTTTTCTGGAGCTGTGGTTTTGCTGCTCATAACAGCCCTTGTTGGGGTTGAGGACCAGGTACATCTATCTCCATGAGTTGTAGCCCTTCATTTTGGACTGGATTGTATTCCTATATTTTTAAGATATGTAGTTTGCAAGCTAGTATGGTGGTCTCTTGGGGTCCTCAGGAATGCAGAGGACTAGTGATAAGAGTGGCGACCATAGATTACAAATTCTGCCATAGAAATGCAGACGACAACATGCCTGGCAAACTGTATGAGGGAAAACCCAGGTGGCTCCTTTAGTTTGGAAGGGCTTGTGATGCTCTAGGCTGGACCATGGCTACTGCAGCCTAGTTTCGTGGTTAGGGGAGTTTGAGGGAGGCATGGCTGCCGTGACATCCCAACTTTGTGACATCACTAAAGCAATAGCCAGCAATGCCTTGGTCACTACTCTTCTGTCTCCTAGGGATTTAGAAAGAGATCTATGCAAAAGATAAAAGGAGAGGACTGTATCTTTTTCACGAGGTTATGCTGCCTTCCTGATGTGTTTATTTTCTTCTACTACTTCCTATAGCTTATGTTCTTTCTAATATTTCCTAGGTCAACTTTGCCTATGAAATAGGAATAAGTTCTAGGCAGGCTGAATCTGTAAAGAAACAGTGAAAATTATTAGGAAGCATTAGGAATCTGTGAGGATTCAGTTGATGGGTAAGAGAACTCTTTACCAGATTCCTTTCCCTGAGAACCTAGGTAAGAAAAAGAGGCCTCTTTTGCAATTCAAAGCTTCATTTCAAGAGGAAGTGGGTGTATTGCTTTACTAGGTTTGCCATAACAAATTACTCCATACCAGGTTGCTTCAGTAAATGTTTTCTCAAACTTCTGGGGATCAAGTCAGTAATCAAAAGGTCAGCAGATTTGTTTTCTTCTGAGGCTTCCTTTGGACTGTGCCTGGCCTTCTTCTGGCTTTGTCTTCTCATAGTAACATCTCTGTGTTGTGTATGTCTGATCTCCTATTCCTATACAGTACCAGACCTATTATTCCAATTACCTATTTACAGGCCCTAATTCCAAATAGGGCCAGAAAGAAATTTTAATTTACTCACATATTGACTAAATACAAAGTACTGAGTTAGGGCTTCAATACACACATTTTTAGGGGATTCAGTTTATTCCATAATATCTATTTTCTTCTTTCCACTTGGTACTGCAGTATATTTTTCTGTCTCCCAGATTTCACTTCATTAACCAGGTCTACACAACCCAGAAAGAACCTGGTGAAGAAAAATGTGTTGTTCAGGAATAATACATATGAAAACTAAATTCAAAATTTCTTACCAATCCAGAAATCCTCTCCACAAAGGTGTAAGGGAAAGAAAATATTCTATTACTGAATAAATATTAAACCATAATGTGATAGACATCATATGCAAACTACTAAAAGATTGCAAAGACAAAAGATATATTTCAAGTATGTATCCTAGAAAATCAGTTCATTAAAAACTTTTCAAAATAATAAGTAGTCCTCAAATAGACCTGATGACATTTGTCACAATTATTTTTGTCCTACATTCACTTGGTAATTAGGGTAGCCATTAGTGTTTGCTAATTTGTTCTATACAGAAGGATAAACTTCTCATACTTTTATGAGAGAATGGCTTTAGATGAGGCATTCTCTCATATAGTCTGCACCCTCCACAGAATTGAGAGATAAGTTGATATTGTTAACAAATACCCATATACCCAATATAGTTAGGTCAAGCAGTATCAAAATATTGGAGTTTAAAGCACACAGGTTTCTATTTCAGGGCAATGTAAGGAGATGGAGGCTTATGCCTTTAAATATCCCAACTTCCCCAAATCTTTCAGCAAAGCATACTTATAGGAAAGGTCAGGGAGGGGTATGATTAGCTGTCACAAACATCTTGCTGCCAGATCCTCTGTTCTTGAGGTAAGGTCATGGTCAGGCAAAACTTTTTCTATAAACCTTTACGGAAACAAATATTAGTCCCTACTCAGAAAGGAAATGTCCCAAATTTGATTTTCAGCATTTAAGGTCCTTGTTAGGAGGAAGGGAGTCCCTATGCAGGCTGGTTAACCTGTCTGGGAGCTTTCTAGCACCCAGCACCCTGTCTTGGTCCTCCCATTAGTGCACAGTCCCAGCAGAAGAGGTGGCTCTCAGTTTCCTGTGCCCTCCTCTTACCAAGTTCCCCAAACCCTGCCCAGCCATCTTCAATGTGGGAGTCAATGGCCCAGCATGCAGCTGCCTCTCAGCCTCCTCAGTCTACCCAAATGTGGGGCTGGGTCCCATAGACTATGACCATCCAGATTGCCACAAGCATTGGGTCATAAAGTTGGGGATGGGACATGGCTATTGGTCTGAACCCTGGGCCAGGCCACTGAGTGTGTCTATCAAGGGCTCTGGACCTCTGTAAGACACAGCCTTTAGCTTTCCCCAAGCTATGTAGCTCGCTACCCAGCCTAAGGCCAGAGAGCCCTGTGTAAAGTCTGCAATATATATTTTATTAAACTCTGCTGAGAGGCTGGCTGTTGGTAGATCTGGTTTGTGATTTTTTGTGTGTGTGATGCATCAATATTAATGATCCATAGGTATATCTGTGTCTCACCCATCCTCAAACCTCTCCCACATCCTTCCCTACCCCATTTTTCCTGGTTGCTCCAGAGCACTCAGTTTCAATGCCCTGCTTCATGCATAAGAAATCCTAAATGATAACTTGCCTGCATGAAATATGTAATTTTCTATAATCACAATGAAAATATGGGTGCAGAGTTTTCTATACGAAATCTAAAATCTGTATTTCATGTTGGACAATCTACTTGTATATTTTCTGTCATGATATATGGAAATGTGTCTGCTTTCCATGGAATATCATTGCACACATTTACCTACATGAATTCTGTATATTTCACATATGAAAATTTGACCATACATTTCCCCTCTTGAAGCATGAAATTTTGTACATTTACTATTGGAAAATCTCAGTGGCAGAGGGGAGGAGTGGATGAGATTTATGGAGAGAGTAACATGGACATTTACGTTATTATATGTAAAATAGATAGCAAATGGGAGTTTGCTGTATATCTCAGGGAATTCAAACAGCGTCTATCTATCAACCTTGAGGGGTACAATAGGGAGGAAAATTAGAGGGAGGTTAAAGATAGAGATGATGTATGTATCAGTTGAGTTCATTTCAGTTGCTCAGTCGTGCCCGACTCTTTGCAACCCCATGAATTGCAGCTAGCCAGGCCTCCTTGTTCATCACCAACTCCCAGACTTCACTCAAACTCACGTCCATTGAGTCAGTGATGCCATAAAACCATCTCAACCTCTGTCGTCCCGTTCTCCTCCTGACCCCATCCCCCCATGCATCAAAGTCTTTTCCAATGAGTCAACTCTTTGCATGAGTATTGGAGTTTCAGCTTTAGCATCAGTCCTTCCAATGAACACTCACGGCTGATCTCCTTTAGGATGGACTGGTTGGATCTCCTTGCAGTCCAAGGGACTCTCCAGAGTCTTCTCCAACACCACAGTTCAAAAGCATCAATTCTTCAGTGCTCAGCTTTCTTCACAGTCCAACTCTCTCATCCATACATGACCACTGGAAAAACCATAGCCTTGACTAGATGGACCTTCGTCGGCAAAGTAATGTCTCTGCTTTTGAATATGCTATCTACGTTGGTCATAACTTTCCTTCCAAGGAGTAAGTGTCTTTTAATTTCATGGCTGCAATCACCATCTGCAGTGATTTTGGAGCCCAAAAAAATAAAGTCAGCCACTGTTTCCACTGTTTCCCCATCTATTTCCCATGAAGTGATGGGACCGGATGCCATGATCTTCGTTTTCTGAATGCTGAGCTTTAAGCCAACTTTTTCACTCTCCTCTTTCACTTTCATCAAGAGGCTTTTTAGCTCCNTGATTTTGGAGCCCAAAAAAATAAAGTCAGCCACTGTTTCCACTGTTTCCCCATCTATTTCCCATGAAGTGATGGGACCGGATGCCATGATCTTCGTTTTCTGAATGCTGAGCTTTAAGCCAACTTTTTCACTCTCCTCTTTCACTTTCATCAAGAGGCTTTTTAGCTCCTCTTCACTTTCTGCTATATCTTCCCCATTCTGTTGTTTTCCTCTATTTCTTTTAATTGATCGCTGAGGAAGGCTTTCTTATCTCTTCTTGCTATTCTTTGGAACTCTCCATTCAGATGCTTATATCTTTTCTCCTTTGCTTTGTGCTTCTCTTCTTTTGACAGCTATATCTAAGGCCTCCTCAGACAGCCATTTTGCTTTTTTGCATTTATTTTCCACGGGGATGGTCTTGATCCCTGTCTCCTCTACAATGTCACGAACCTCCATTCATAGTTCATCAGGCACTCTATCTTTCAGATCTAGTCCCTTAAATCTATTTTTCTCTCCCACTGTATAATCATAAGGGATTTGATTTAGGTCATACCTGAATGCTTTAGTGGTTTCCCCCACTTTCTTCACTTTAAGCCTGAATATGGTAATAAGGAGTTCATGATCTGATCCCAGTCTTGTTTTTGCTGACTGTATAGAGCTTATTCATCTTTGGCTGCAAAGAATATCATCAATCTGATTTTGATGTTGACCATCTGGTGATGTCCATGTGTAGAGTCTTCTCTTGTGTTGTTGGAAGAGGTTGTTTGCTATGACCAGTGGGTTCTCTTGGCAAAACTCTATTAGCCTTTGCCCTGCTTCATTCCGTATTCCAAGGCCAAATTTGCCTGTTACCCCAGGTGTTTCTTGACTTCCTAATTTTGCATTCCAGTCCCCTATAATGAAAAGGACATCTTTTTGGGGTGTTAGTTCTAAAAAATCTTGTAGGTCTTCATGGAACCTATGGGTAATTCATGTTGAGGTATGACAGAACACAACACAATTCTGTAAAGCAGTTATCCTTCTATTTAAAAAATGAATGAATTACAAAAAATATTTTCTGACATCAAGTATGCAATCATCTACTGTTCAAATATGAAAATCCTAGGGCAAATTTTCATTCACGGAATGCTAAATCTGTACATTTCATAAATGAATATCAAGATACAGATTATTTTAAATGAAATCTGGGATATCTGATATTTCACATTAAAAAAAAAAACTGGGCACAGATTTCCTTGATTTAAATATGGAACTCTCCATATTTCACATAGGAAAATATGGGTGCTATTATTTCCAAATTAAATATGTAGTGTTTGATATTTCACTTTTGAAAATCTAAGCACAGATTTTCCTGCATGAAATATGGAACACACTATATGAAAATCTCAAAAAATTTTCTTTCATGAAATATTGGATTATTTATATTCTATTTATGACTATCTGTATGCACATTTTCCTACACAATATATGGAATTCTATGTGCTTACATTTTTAAGCTATGCACATTCATTGTCCTACCTTAAATACATAATTTTCTATTTTTCACATATGAGAATCTAGGAACAGATTTTCCTACATGGATTATGGAATCTCTACATTTCACATGTAGAAATCTGTGAACAAAGTGTCATACGTGACATATGAAAATTTTCCTGTTTCATATATGGAAAACATGGCCCAGATATTTCTACAAAGGATATGGAATTCTCTATATTTCACATGTAAAAATATGGGTGCCAGTTTTCCTCATTAAACATGGAATTCTCTATATTTCACATTTGATACCTGGCCACCCATTATCTACATGAAATATGAAATACTCTCCATATTACATATGACGGTTTCTGCTCAAGTTTTCCTACATGACGTACTGAAGTTAATGTATATCACATTTGAAAAACTGGGTGCCAACTTCCCCACATGCAATCTGAAATTATATATATTCTCTATATTTCATATGAGCCACTGTCCTTCAGCTACTGAAACACTTGTGTTCCCTGATTGTGATTGTGTTTCTTTCTCTGTACCTTGAACGTGTGTGTGTGTGTGTGTGTACACTCACATGCTTGTGTTGCCTCTGTTTCTGTGTGTGGATGTGTTTTCGGACTACAGCAGACACACAGATGAAGGTGACAGAACATGAGACATGGAGCAGCTGGAAGAGGAGGCACAAGACATCCACAGATGAGGGGAGAATGGTCCATGCATCTCTTCAGTGGCCCTGTCCAGGGTAGGAATGAGTTAAGAATGGCTGATGACAACTCAGTGCAGTGGGTCCACTAATCTGGAATGACATCAAGAGACATAAACAAGCTCATGATTTCTGCTGTGTTGTTGTTGTGTGTGTGTACCAGCAAGCAGGGGTGGATGGCTTGAGGAATCTCCCAAAGTCAAGTGGGGTGGGGCTTTTAACCACTGCCAGAGGACCCCTCAGTCTGTGGGACATGCACCAGGTTGTGGAAATGATGGACAAAGCCAGGGCAGAACCCGGGATTGTAAAGAGGTGAAGGTCCTTTGGAAAAGGTCAGAGACTGGCAGAAGGAGGCATAGAACAGGAGTCTGCTGCACTAGAGACTTGTTCTTCACATGGAAGAAGGAAATAGGGAAAGTCCTCAGCTAGTGCTCCCTAGTATCAGCCCATCAGCCAGCACACTCCCTACCTGCGTTTGGCACACATTAGCACCATGTGAGACAAATGACATGCTAAGGAAGACTCTCAGTGTGAAAGCCCAGGCATCTTAGGAGACAGGGTGTGAGCACAGCGTGTCTGGCCACTTCAAGCCTACCTGGCAGTGCACAAAGAGGAGGAAAGCACAGGTCTGGGGTGTACATTTGTGCCCCTCTGCCTGTGAGTGCCTCTCTGCCACTGTGTCCCTGTGAGGGAGGGAATAGTGAGGAAGCAATGGGGGCAGACTCTTTGCATGCAGGGACCCTAGGATAGTGAGAGACAAGGATGTCCCTGGGGGCAGTTCAGAGACTACTGCTTTTCAGGCTCCAGGGACTAAGGAATACTGATCCTGCCAAAGATGCCTTATTGCTTGTGCCTAAAGTCCTGACGTGGTTTCCTTCCTTTCTCTGGTGTTCCATCCTTGACTGTGGAGGGCAGAGGGGAAAAGGTCTGCACCTGAAGGGAGGATTCTGACAGTCTTGCTGGAGTAGAAGCTCTGATTTTGTCCTGGAGATCCTGAAGGAAATCTGTACCATGCGGCTCTCACCGAGGCCCTGGATTTGAGATGGGTATCTTGGCTGTCCTCTGGCACAACCATTAGCTAGGGTCCATGGGCNAGTCTTGCTGGAGTAGAAGCTCTGATTTTGTCCTGGAGATCCTGAAGGAAATCTGTACCATGCGGCTCTCACCGAGGCCCTGGATTTGAGATGGGTATCTTGGCTGTCCTCTGGCACAACCATTAGCTAGGGTCCATGGGCCGGGGGCTCTGTAGCCTAGCAGGGATGCCTGAGCATGTAGGGGGAGCTATCACAGCCTCGCACGAGCAGCAAAAAGAGAGCCTTGGAATTTAACAAGTCAGTGAGGCCTGGCCTGGAATCAAGCCCTCTTGGAGCATTTCAGAGTGGAATGCTGCTTTCTGCACAAACGAGGCATTAGCTGTGGGCCCAGGGCGGGTAGGCTTCCCAGGGTGCCATCCCATAAGGGTTTCTGTGGTGGGGGGGTGCAGTAGTAAACTGTAGAGTTGATGAGAAGGGAGGCCCACTTACCTTTTCAACTTCACGTTCAGTGCCTTGTTTCGGCAGAGACCCTTTGGACCCATATACACCTTCCTCATGCTACTATATCAGACACTGGCCTGTCACATTCTTTTGGAGAACAAGGCATCTATTTGGCTTTTCCCTACTACAGGGTGTAGGAAAACAGGTTGGGTGAAAAGGAAAACAGTCACAAACAGAAAACTACACAGTTAGGAGGAGCAGGGGTACCTCGCTTAGGTCACAGACCCGAGGTGGGAGATAGTGGTGGGACTGCTTGGCCTGCAAAGAGATTGTGACACTGACAAGGAATGATCTTGAGAGGTGAAGGCTGAGAAAAGGGTGCTCCAAGTCAGCTCAGCACAGCCTAAAGCCCCTTGCTATTTCTGTCTGGTTTCTAGAAGAAAAGCACAGGGAATGGAATCATGCCAATGTGATTGGCACTGTGAACCATTCCAAGGAGATAGGAGAATTCAGAACGCAGGCACACAACAGTCAGCTGCCTACAGTAAGCACTTACAACCCTGCCCACCTCTTTGCAGGTCATACCCCTTCATGAGGAAATCCCATTAATTTTCCAAGATAAATCATAAAGGTAAAAGAGGACAATGACTTGATCTTTAAGCAAGTGAAAGAAAACTGGACCAAAAAAAAGGCAGGGGGGTGCTTACCAAAGTCCATTATCCTGGACAAGTAAACCTAGAATTCTGCATGTGTGCAAATTTCCTTTCAGGATTGTGTGTGTGTGTGTGTGTGTGCGCGCGCGCGCCAGCACAAATGTGTGTGTGAGCTATTGGAAATGCCCTGGATGGGGTAAGGAAAAATGGACACTGAAAATGTGAAAGAGCTTGTGTAAGGTATATAGGCCGTGGGGCAGTAAAAGCACAGATGCCAGGGAAACAAGTCCAAGGAAATCACTGAAGGAGTAAGCTGTCAGTGGAAACATGGTGCTGCAATCTTGATCCCTGGGCAGATAGGAGAAGCAAGAAGAAAGCACCTGGGGGCATGCTTGCTTCAGGGAAGTGCAAAGGAGCCTAGAAACAGAAAGGGCTGGATTCTAAGGCACAGAAGAGAGGGCAATCAGAGTCCCTTGGACACCCAACAACAAAGAGTTTTCTGTCCTTCACAAGTGCAGGAGCATTCTTTCTGCCACATGACCAGGCACATGTGAGACCAACGGTACTGTAGCATAAGCAGCTGCTACCTGCAGAGTTTGCCATTTTAAAACATCACTCTTTAAACTCTTCACAGAATGCTTGGATATTGGGACTCTGCATAAGATCACTTAGGATGATGCTCTCACTGCTCCTGGCCACACAGGGATGGGTTGATAGGGTAGGCTGGGATGTGTTCTCACCTGGAGGCTGGATGAGAACAGAACCACTGTGAAAGTGCCTCTGTACAATAAATGGGCAGACTTCAATTCCTTTGGCACCAGTGAGTCATGGCCCTTAGTGGAATGCTATCCTTAGCATCCCCAAATCTCTCTCTATAGAGAGAATTCCATCTCTAAATATAGAATTTTTTGCATGTCACATATTGACACATGGGCAAAATTTTTCTACATGAAGCACAAAATTCAGTATTTTTACATGAATATATGCATGTAGCTTTCCTGTATGAAATATGGAATTATCTATATTTCACCTGGGAAAAAGCAAGCACACACTTTTCAAAATGAAAATGGAATTCACTATATTTTATATGAAAATCTGTGCACATATTTTCCTACATGAAATTTAGAATTCTGTGTATTTCACACATGAAAATCTGGGTGCTAACTTCCCCACATGAAACCTAGAATTTTGTATATTTACTTTATGAAGATCTGACCATTGATTTTAATACAGAAAATATGGAATTTTGATTATTTCACATATGTAAATCAGGGCACTGATTTTCCTTTACTAAATATGCATTTTTCTATATTTGACATATGAAAATCTTGGCACAGGAGAGGGCGGGAAGATGGCGGAGGAATAAG
>SJYV01017596.1:0-22328 GCA_006410875.1 Neotragus pygmaeus | reverse complement strand
TTCTTGCCACCTCTTCTTAATATCTTCTGCTTCTGTTAGGTCCATATCATTTCTGTCCTTTATCAAGCCATCTTTGCATGAAATGTTCCTTTTGATATCTCTAATGATAGTGAAAAAGTTTGACATACTGTGAGAATTATCAAAAGGTGACACAGACATGGAGTGAGCAAATGCTGTTGGAAAAACGGTACCTGTAGATTTTCTCGACTTGTTTCATGAACTTTTTATTAAAAACAAAACAAAATAAAAAACATTATCTGGGAATTGCAATAAAGCAAAGTATGCCTGTATTTCTAAAGAAAGCAATAAAAAAGAAAACTAATTCAAAAATCAAAGGTTAGCAATATTTGATGAAGAAATGGAAAGCCAGCTGTAATCTGTGCTGGAGACCAGTAACAGGATATGGTGTGTACTCATGCATGTGTAGTACATCTATAGCTGGATCCGCCAATATAGAACTTAACTTTAAAAAAAAAAAATCAAAGGTTAGAAAAGGAACACTATTTGTTATCTGTGATGATTTGCTGTNTGTAATCTGTGCTGGAGACCAGTAACAGGATATGGTGTGTACTCATGCATGTGTAGTACATCTATAGCTGGATCCGCCAATATAGAACTTAACTTTAAAAAAAAAAAATCAAAGGTTAGAAAAGGAACACTATTTGTTATCTGTGATGATTTGCTGTATTAAAAACCAACTGGTAGTCAGACGCTCTAGAACAAAACATAAGGTTTACACCTGGGATGGATGGAGCATAGAGGACAATCCCCAACTCTGAAGCTGGGAGATGCAAGTCCCTTAGTCCCCTATGGTCTAATCCTGCCATTCCTACCAGAGGAATCAGCAACCACAACCAGCTCGAACCAAGATATAAACAAGTGGCTGAGTTTATATATCCTGGTGGGACCTCCTTGTGATTTCACTGATGACCTCAACCAGGCAGCCCTAAACTGAAGGTCTCCCCACACAGGAGTGGGCCCTCCACAGTGAAGGACAAGGTCATCATGGAAAACAAGTCTAATCATTGCAATGGTGACAGACTTCAAAGTAAAGCCTTCCATTTCCCTTCTGCCTCCGTCTTCCCCATTCACCCAGATGCTGAGTTTCCACACCCAGAGACCAGCATCGACTCCTGTCTCCCCACTCAGATCGCACGTTGAATCCATCGCTTGGCTCCACTTTCTCATTTCCCCCAAATCCAACCATCTCACCATTTCCACTGCAGGCACCTTAGTCTCAGCCAAGGGAAGTCACAACTGTGAGAGGGAGGGAACACTTCATTTGAAGAACTGAAGACCATCAATGTGGATTTAGCTGTGAAGGAAGAAGGGAGAAGAGTAGGGAAAAACTAGAAAGGTGGGGAGGGACCAGAGTGTAAATTGCTTTGTTAAACCACGTTAAAGATTTGTTCAAAGACACTGACCAATCGAGAAAAACTTGAGATTATAGAAATTTACCAGGAGATAGGCCTCCCTGCTGGTTCAGATGGTAAAGAATCTGCCTTCAGTGTGAGAGACCCAGGTCCAGTCTATGGATCGGGAAGATCCCGTGGAGAAGGGAATGGCAACCCACTCCAGTATTCTTGTCTGGACAATCTCATGGACAGAGGAGCCTGGTGGGCTACAGTTCATGAGGTTGCAAAGAGTCAGACATGACTGAGCAAGTAACAGACACAAGTAAGTAAAGCATTAAAAAAGTTGGACATATTTTGATAACAGCAACAAAGCTGATTGGTTCAAGGGATACAGATGTTCACATCTATGGATCGGGTGCTGAGGGATAAGACTTAGAAGTGACCAAAGGACATGCTCTCCAAATTCTGTCATTCTTCGCTGGTTCCCTAACCAATCACACATTTCAAGGTGACAGTATTTATAAGAATTAGATAATAAAAGTAATCTGCTATGATTAATGCTGGAATACCAAAACCCAAAAATAAAGCTGCAGGGTACATTTAGGAAAAAAGAATTTATTTGAACCGACGCCTAACTGAGGTGGAGATCAAGCCATCTTTCTGTTGCTGCCTCTAAAGCCTGATAAAGGGTTTGAAACAGGTAAATTTTATAGCATCATTTATTTGTTATGGAAGAAAGATGCTTTAGGGTCAATCTTCAAATTATACAGTCCTAAGAGGTAAGACTCGATGGATGTGAGTCTGAGTGAACTCCGGTAGATGGTGATGAATAGGGAGGCCTGGCATGCTGCGATTCATGGGGTCACAAAGAGTCAGACACAACTGAGCGATTGAACTGAACTGAACTGAAGAGGTAAGAACAACAAAGCAGCAAGGAAAAAGTAGAAATGAAAGGCTACTTTTCCAATTAGCATTCAAGAACACAAAATGAGGGTCCAGGAATACCAGGTGGTAAAAAACATTTCAGGAATTTGAGCTACTGTCCTATAGTCTTGGAATTTAACCCAGTCCCTCTTGAAAGTTTTCAGGTGGAGTCGGCTTCCTACTGAGCTGCTCTAGTCCAGACAACTGGCTCCACTGCTGGAGCCTAGAGCATCCCTTTGGCTGGGCATGCCCCACTCCTCTCGTTGGACTCCTCGGAGCTCACTTCTCTGTGTGTCCATCTTGGTGAGTGAGGCTACAGCCACTGCTTCAATGCTGACAGCCTGATATCTACTCAATGTTCCCACTGATGATCCATCTGACAATGCATGTGAAGTGTGGGGAAGGGAGTGATATTTTAGAAACTGTTCAAGAAATCAAAAGAGACAGTTCCATTATCATAAGGCATAAGGAAGTTTGGATGTTACTGTTTATTATTGATTATTACCTATTTTGTGTGGACCATCAAAATACTTAAATATATCTTGCATTCTTTTGTGACTGACTTCCCTTGTGGCTCAGACAGTAAAGAATCTGTCTGCAATGCAGAAGACCTGGATTCAATCCTTGTGTCGGGAAGATTCCATGCAGAAGGGAATGTCTACCCACTCCAGTATTCTTGCTTGGAGAATCCCACGGACAGAGGAACCTGGCAAGCTACAGTCCATGGGGTCACAAAGAGTTGTACATGACTGAGTGACAAACACATTCTTTTGAGATTATATGCAGCCAAAGGTTTTCCTTTGAGCCATGGTTTCTATATCATTTTGTAAAGCCACATTCTAACATTTACTGAAACTCAGCAAGCAAGCAGCACAGGGAAACAACAAAGAGAATATGAAAAGAGATAAGGAATATAGGGAGGAAGGAATAGAAGATAAGGAAGGCAATGTTAAATTACTGAGAGGAAAGAGCCAACCAAATCTGGAGGGAAGATATTAGACAGATGTCGAGAGACCAAAGCTTGGAGCCTACTGCATGAGCAGTGCCTCGATCTACTGCGCAAGAGACTTGTTGGTTGTTTATTTAGTCTCTCAGCCTTGATTTGCCTTCCTTTCTAAACTCTCACCTGTGATGCACAGGTTGGATCTTTGTAAGTCACATTTCAGAGGCTCTTTGGCAAGCTGGCCTTTTTTAAGGTTGTGCCAGTAAGCGGGCACTAGAGGGAGACCGACAGCGGAACAGAGCTAATGTTCTATCTGATTTGCTGTTCCTGCAGCATCACCTCAGCAGTGGGGCCTGACTCCAGCTCCCAGCTTCTATTAGCACATGGAGAAAGAGCCCCATCCTGCTTCCTCAGCACATACGACCAGCAACTGGGCCTCTCTTTGGAGGTTTCAGTACCAATTGTAGGGCGTCTCTTCTGAGTTCTTAGGTCTGGAGATCTGTCCTAGGACATGGTAGCTGCTTCCTTTTTTTTTTTCCAGCTCACAAGATGGTTTTATTTTATTTTATTTTTTTATTTATTTTTTTAATTAATTTATTTTTTAATTTGACTTTACAATACTCTATTGTGTTTGCCATACATCGACATGAATCCACCACAGGACTGGAAGACTCAATATAGTGAAAATGAGTATACTACCCAAAGCAATCTACAGATTCAATGCAATCCCTATCAAGCTACCAGCGGTATTTTTCACAGAACTAGAACAAATAATTTCAAGATTTGTATGGAAATACAAAAAACCTCGAATAGCAAAAGCAACCTTGAGAAAGAAGAATGGAACTGGAGGAATCAACTTGCCTGACTTCAGGCTCTACTACAAAGCTGCTTCCTAACATCATTACCCCAGTGTTTCATTTCATTTTTCCAGCCTCCTATTCTTATGTAGCAAATTTCCTATATTAAATCCTTTCAGCTGAAATGCTGTTTTTCTCACGAGGCCCTTTCTTCTCATGGACTCTCTTCTGACAGCAAGACCTGAAAAATACTGCAACCTTAGCCAACAACCTCCTGGCAATCTAAATGAAAGGTTAATATTTTGATTAAGGGAACTGAAACAACTGTGACACAGTGAAAATGACTGTGTTCTAGCCTCTTGAAATATGAAGCTATAATTTGGCTTTGGAATATTTTCATGGCTGGATGTCTTAAAAAATAACAATTCAAATATAAGAATATTATATAAAATATAAGGTTATTGGATATATTATTTAATAGCACATTTTGAAAGTAAAGTTCATTGCTCGAGTTATTTGCAGGAATGAAAGAGAAACCAAGAGAAAATTACTGGAGGTTTCTATCAAGCTTTACAAGGAAGGATCAGTGCTTAATTGAATATAAGTGAAAAAAACTGAAATAGTGAGGGACTTACCAGTATCCGTTCACAATCAATAACGGTGCTCAACCTGTGTGTGATGGTTAGCACAGTGCACTGGGTAAATTTCTCATGAATTTTTTTTTGTATTAACTCATCAGTTCTGAAATCAGAGAAGTTGATATACTTCAGTGAAGACAGGAAAGGCAGACTAAAGAGTTAAAACTTAAAAATCAATACTTTAACATATAATCTTGTTCCTAATAAACTAAGTATAAAAATTCTATTTAGAAATTTACTATTTTCCATAAAGTGATGGAAAATAGCCTTCCCTGGAAACTGTTTAAAACTATCTGGATTGAAACTAGCTGGATTCCTAAATCCAGCTCTCTTAGGATGCCTCACAACAATATTAACAGCATATAACCTGTCTCTTATACACATCTANTTTACTATTTTCCATAAAGTGATGGAAAATAGCCTTCCCTGGAAACTGTTTAAAACTATCTGGATTGAAACTAGCTGGATTCCTAAATCCAGCTCTCTTAGGATGCCTCACAACAATATTAACAGCATATAACTGTCTTGGTTTCTTTCTTTGTTTTCCTTTGTTTGTCATTAATATTATTAAAAGACATCTGTGGGCCAAAGAGAGGATAGAAACATTTCTCAGCATCACTAAATGTTTTCCATTTACCACATTTACAATTTGGATTCCAGGTTTCGTGGACCTCAGCTCCATACCTTGGATCGACATTGGATGTAGCCTTGTCAAGAATCAATATCTGATTTTCCCTGAGAATAGCCCTGGCGAGGCACACTAGTTGTCTCTGCCCAACACTCAAGTTCAATCCTGATTCTGCTAATTCAGTACACAGTCCACTAGGAAGAGCTTCGATGGCTTCTTTAAGTTGTACCTGTGGATACAGAAAGAACAACATTTCTAAAACAAACTGCTGCAGAAGTAGAAAAGCCTCTTAGACATTAGAGCTTTGAAGTTCTCATGACTTCTTATGTGTCTTACGTGTACAGTCATGTGATGGGAAAAGCTGTTTCCAATTAGTGTTCACTGAGACCCAGATAATCATGATGGTGTGATTACTCACCTAGAGCCAGACATCCTGGAATGTGAAGTTAAGTGGGCCTTAGAAAGCATCACTATGAACAAAGCTAGTGGAGGTGATGGAATTTGTGAAAGTGCTGCACTCAATATGCCAGCAAATTTGGAAAACTCAGCAGTGGCCACAGGACTGCAAGAGATCAGTTTTCATTCCAATCCCAAAGAAGTAAATGCCAAAGAATATTCAAACTAAAGCACAATTGCACTCATCTCACACACCANTTGTGAAAGTGCTGCACTCAATATGCCAGCAAATTTGGAAAACTCAGCAGTGGCCACAGGACTGCAAGAGATCAGTTTTCATTCCAATCCCAAAGAAGTAAATGCCAAAGAATATTCAAACTAAAGCACAATTGCACTCATCTCACACACCAGCAAAGTAAAGCTCAAAACTATCCAAGTCAGGCTTCAACAGTACATGAACCATGAACTTCCAGATGTTTAAGCTGCATTTCAAAAAGGCAGAGGAGCCAGAGATCAAATTGCCAACATCCTCTGGATCATCAAAAAAGCAAGAGAGTTCCAGAAAAACATCTATCTCTGCTTTATTGACTATGCAAAAGCCTTTGACTGTGAGGATCACAATAAACTGTGGAAAATTCTGAAAGAGATGGGAATACCAGACCACCTGACCTGCCTCTTGAGAAATCTGTATGCAGGTCAGGGAACAACAGTTAGATCTGGACATGGAACAACAGACTGGTTCCAGATAGGAAAAGGAGTACGTCAAGGCTGTATATTGTCACCCTGCTTATTTAAATTATATGCAGAGTATATCATGAGGAATGCTGGACTGAAAGAAACACAAGCTGGAATCAAGATTGCCAGGAGAAATATCAATAACTTCAGATATGTAGATGACACCACCCTTATGGCAGAAAGTGAAGAGGAACTAAAAAGCCTCTTGATGAAAGTTAAAGAGGAGAGTGAAAATGTTGGCTTAAAGCTCAACATTCAGAAAACGAAGATCATGGCATCCAGTCCCATCACTTCATGGGAAATAGATGGGGAAACAGTGGAAACAGTGTCAGACTTCATTTTTTTGGGCTCCAAAATCACAGAAGATGGTGACTGCAGATAACAAAACACCAAGGGTGAATGATTAGCATTTTCTTGATATCCTAAATGTGGGAGCACTTCTAAGAATGTGATCCTGAATTGTGCTCCTGATGGAGTCCAGTCTCTAGAAAGCAGGATTCTGAGTTAGGATTAAATATGGTATTGGTACTTATCAGCATAAAAGGCATACAAACTGTAAAGGGTAAGATTTGAATTGTGGTGCAAGTGGTTGGTCTTTGTTAAGATTGACATTCTAACTTTGAGGAAATAATCTCACACTCTTGAATTGGATGACATCACATAACTAATCTGTTTTTTTCCTTTTCCTTCAGGTTGTCCATATCTGCTTCATGATGAATAAGAGTTGTAAGGGGAAGTGTTTTTCATAAAATACTGTTTTCTGAGACACTATATTTATTTATGAATCAAGGATGGTTATGAGAATAATATGAATATCAAGGCCCTCTGTAGTGTAATCATAAAATCAAGGTATGAAATATTACAATGGAAGAAAAGGGCAACAGATGCAATAGATAACAGAAGTTGTAACTGGAGAATCTGAACATATTAGACAATAGTGTAATATTACTATCTTATTTCTTAATCAAGATAATTGTGTTAGATTATGCAAGAGAATGTCCTTGAAAAGGACAGAGATTGTGTCTCTTGATGACTGTGATAGACCCAGAATCTGCAACGATGCCTTGTCTAAGAAGCTCTCAGAGATATTTGTTGGCTGTGTGAAGGCAGAAGTGAATCTCATCATGTGACATCTCTGTCCCTATAAATTCTCTGGTGGCTCAGATGTTAAGGCGTCTGCCTACAATGCGGGAGACCCGGGTTCGATTCCTGGGTTGGGAAGATCCCCTGGAGAAGGAAATGGTACCCCAATCCAGTATTCTTGCCTGGAAAATCCCACGGACGGAGGATTTTTGGTTGGCTACTGTCCATGGGGTCACAAAGAGTTGGACACGACTGAGCAACTTCACTATAAATTAGAAAGTAAATCCATATAAACAGGTTATGTATAACACTATTATTACGTGTTAAGGGATTAATTTCTTATAATAATTAACTGGCTTGAGAATATCACAACATCACACTGTAAACTGTGGGAAGTATATAAAAAGTTATAATTTAAGGAAAATGGAGCAAATAATACTAATCAAAACTATACATCTCAATATGAAACACTTCAGATCATTTTTGAGGTTGGGAAAATAATGGAATATAGCAAAATTGAAAAACAATAAACTAAACATATAAGCTACCCTATTTCTATCATCATAAACATTTTTAAAGTAACCTGCTGTGTAGTGTATCTAGTAGCTGCCAAAACCTCTCACAGGAGGTTAACACAGATGTCAGGTGCTTCCCACAATTCGTGGGACCTTCCTACTTCTCAAAAAGGAAGGCTGGTGAGGGCTGGAAGGAGACAGGGAAATGTAATCAACAGATGGGGAAGAGCTTTTACTAGAGCAAGGCCAGCAGTAAAGGAAGTAAAAGGGAAGTCCATTCACCTAATACAAGGCCCGGGGAAATGGACATGTGAACTGTCCCACAGCCAGGAACCACGTGGTTCCTGATGCACAGGCTGCTGACACCCAGGTTTCTGCATCTTGGTTTCCTGTGTGATGAGACACACTTGTGCCCTAACAGAGACACTATCAGTGCTGGATTTGTGTAACATAAATTTTTTTAAAGAAATAATCCATATTTCTCTAAAATGAAGAAATCAAACAAACACTTAGCACCTATTTATCAAGTGCTGACTTCCCTGGTGGCTCAGATGGTAAAGTGTCTGTCTGCATGCGGGAGACCCGGGTTCAATCCCTGGGTTGGGAAGATCCCCTGGAGAAGGAAATGGCAATCCACTCCACTACTCTTGCCTGGAAAATCCCATGGACAGGAGAGCCTGGTAGGCTACAGTCCATGGGGTCGCAAAGAGTTGGACATGACTGAGCGACTTCACTTTCACTTTATCAAGTGCTACTTTTTTTTAAATCAAAAGACTGAGCTAGATCCCATGGGAGACTAGAAGTCTGTCTGTGGTTAAGAAATCTAAAGTTTCTGCCATCAGTAGAATCAATTTACAAAACTAGGACTAATATACAAAATAATTAGTATTGAAATATACAAACAAACAGCAACTTAATAGTCAAAATTTTTTCATGCAAGGGCAGGGAAATTCAGTGAAATAGGGCAAGGGGAAACATGATGCAAATAATAGGAGCTCCTCTAGAAATTAAAGTATCCATATAAAATCTGAGCCCAAACACCAGGGTTCTGTTACCTGCATTCATGCTACAGCATTAAAATGATATAATCATCAATAAGTAATCATCATCACATTCCAACTAATTTACTTTTATAAACACTTTCTTATAAAAACTTCATACCATTTTATTGGAATGATCTTGTTTATCTTTCAGTTAATAATGAAAAACTAGTGTCTTCACTTAGATATCCTGCAAGGGGATCCAACCAGTCTATTGTGAAGGAGATCAGCCCTGGGATTTCTTTGGAGGGAATGATGCTGAAGCTGAAACTCCAGTACTTTGGCCACCTCATGTGAAGAGTTGACTCAGTGGAAAAGACTCTGATGCTGGGAGGGATTGGGGGCAGGAGGAGAAGGGGACGACAGAGGATGAGATGGCTGGATGGCATCACTGACTCGATGGACATGAGTCTGAGTGAATTCCGGGAGTTGGTGATGGACAGGGAGGCCTGGCGTGCTGTGATTCATGGGGTCGCAAAGAGTTGGACATGACTGAGTGACAGAACTAAACTGAACTGAAGCCAGAGGAATAAAACGAATATTGGAGGGTAATTAGGGTAATTAATTTACCAGGTCACTCATAGAATTTGATCCCACACTTTTAATGTCTAGTTTAATGCTCTGTTAAGGACAAAATAATGAATCTAGTTGCTTGGGGTTCTATAGAGAAAGCTAAAATGAAAACAAGAGGAATTATATTGTTGGTTTTCATTATCAGTACACACATTTTATGTGTACCCACCTCATCACTCTTCTCCTAGAAAGTAAACAGTTAAAATGACAAGCTTCCCTTAATTACCTGTAATGCTATGAATGTACACACACAGATACTGATGCTAACAAGTTAATAACATTACATAAATTACCTCTTCTAAGACATTCCACAGTTCCTCCTCCAAATACTCATTATAGGGATCCAGATTTTTCCTCATTGTTCCGGTGAATAAAACAGGTTCCTAAATACCACAAAATACTGAATGTTAGTACCTTAATCTCTTTTCATTTTAAACCAATGCTTATAGAAAATGAAAATACCAAATATCAAAATTTACTGCAATTATTAATATTGAAGTTTCAAATGTATGTTCANTCATTGTTCCGGTGAATAAAACAGGTTCCTAAATACCACAAAATACTGAATGTTAGTACCTTAATCTCTTTTCATTTTAAACCAATGCTTATAGAAAATGAAAATACCAAATATCAAAATTTACTGCAATTATTAATATTGAAGTTTCAAATGTATGTTCATAAAACAGTATCTCTAAAATAATTTTCCATTGTATAAAGTGTGCTACAAAAAATCCTCTGGACTATTAAACACTAAAAGAAGAAAGTATTTAAGAAGTATTTTCATCCTAAGGAAAAAAAAAACTGAAGAAAAGAAAGGAAAATTTAATTTTTTTTTAAAGCTGCCATCTGGTAATAAATATCTGCTTAAAAACACACACAAACTGACATAATCACATGAGAAAGTTTACAGCAAGATCTACATAAATTAAGTGTCAATCCTGGTGTGACTGGGAAACATCAACTGCATGATTAGTTGAGGTTTGTGCTTCAAAGCAAAACCATTCAATATTTATACTTTGGCAATGAAGAATAAACTAGGCTATTTTCTCCACTGGTCAGACTGTCTTCTAGGATCTGGAATCTCTCCCTAGGTATGAATGGAACACCCCCTCATGTTCAAAGAGAACGTCAGCTCCTGGGGCCTGAGGCACCTCTGTCCATGGAGAGATCACCTCTGATTCTACATCAGCTGGTCCCCACGTTCTCTCACCTGTGCATCAGGATGACCTGCCTCACAGAACCTTATTACTAACTTCCAGGCCAGAAGGATCTGAAATCCACTGTGATGTGAGCCATCATAAAATTGTTTAAATAGCTTTTCCTATTCATCATCAGGAGGAGCCACAAGTAAATTGCACTGGAAACACACCTCCTGAGTTTCAAGAGAGAATCTTGTACATAAGCTCATGCAAACAATTTATATTTTCTTCTGGAAGGCTCTAGTAAGCCAGGTCATGAGAATATGGGCAGCAGAGAAGAGCNCACTGGAAACACACCTCCTGAGTTTCAAGAGAGAATCTTGTACATAAGCTCATGCAAACAATTTACATTTTCTTCTGGAAGGCTCTAGTAAGCCAGGTCATGAGAATATGGGCAGCAGAGAAGAGCCCAACAGGCTCCTTTCAGTGAAGGGGTCAGAGCAAGAGGAGGCACACATGTGGGAACAAGAGGAGACCTGACTCTTCTACAAGTGCCCGGAACTGCTCAGAATCACCAGCCTCAGACGCCACCTGGCCTTGGGGCTGGACTTTCCTCCTAACTTCATAAAAGCCTGAGAAGAAAGATGGAGAAGACAAATGTTTCTTTTCCGTAGTCATTATGAAGAATGACACTCAGAGAGCTTCCCATACCTTCTTTCCCTCTTGTCTCAGTTTTAAGTCTAGTGATCAAGAAATGAATGCAGAAGGCACAGGACAGTGTGCCATCAAAAGAGACATATCCCTAAGGAAAGTCCAAGATTAAAAATATACTATGTAGGGAGCTTCATTTGCACAAAGTTGATTAAGTGACCGATAAGCCTACAAAGCATTGAAAATCACTGGACATACAACATTTCAAGATGATTATTGAGCTGAACTGAAAAATCCAGAGACTCAAATTTAAAGTTTCCCTTAAAACTCTTGAATTTAGGAACAAAGATTAACAACCATCTAAGCAATAGTAAGAGTTCCTTGTCAGGAGAATAACCATTATTGTAACCCAGATTTTTATAAAAACTTTTTACTCTTTGTAATTCTCAACCCTAAGTTTCCCCTATGCAGGCTATTTCTCATCTTTTAGCTGTATCTATGAAGTTTACACAAACAACCGGTGAGGGGAGGGGAGGCTGGTCCCCAGTATCCCTCACCCTTCTCTTCTCCATCTTCCCTCCATTATCCAGGTCCTTTCAAGTAAGCAGGTATTCCCTAAATGTAATCTCAACTGGCATTCTTCCTGGGGAATATACTTTACTTCAGATCTTGAGAACAAAGGATGCATACACCTCAACTACATGTTGCATTTAAGGAAATTACTTAGGAAAAGCTTTCATCTTTGCTTTTTCCTGAAAATTTGAGTATAAATTGAGGAGTACTTCTTAATAACATAGTATTCATCTTTTAAAGTTCCCCCAAGGACTGATGGTCTATGTCCCGACTCCCCTGTCTCTGGTTCCTACTCAGGTCCTTGCTGCTATCACACCTCCCCTAGTTCTGATCTGTTCATGGCAGGACCAACAGTGATGGGAATAAGCCTGGGGGAGAGAGAGAGAGATGACTCCAGAAGCTTGCTGCTGCTCCCAGGATCACAGGTAACAGGGATTCGGGGAACATGATGTGGGCCTGGCTCACCTGAGTGGGGCAACTCAAAGAAACACACTGGGCTCCCCCTTCTGCAGAGTCTGGTCTCAGCTTCCCCGGTCACTTAAATCAGGGTGTTGACACACAAGCATCACTGCTTGCTACTCATTTGAGGGGAAGAGAGATGTACATTTTCTGCACTTAGACAAGTTAATTTCAAGTAACAAAACCAACAGACTTTTCTCCATCTCTGAGCCAACAAGACACTGTAAGGACAAAGGGCTCTTGGCTGGGGNTGTGGCTTGGAGAGATCACTGACACTGAAAACTGGTGAATGCTTGGTGAGGGCAGAGCTGAAGACTAAGAGGCCAGGTCAGGAGCTCTTAGCCCAGCTAAGACGTTCACTAATAATGCAAATATTTGTTGAGCGTCTCCCGTATTGTAGTCACTGCCTGAAGTTAGAAGCCCCCAAAGACCCCAAAGTCAAAAATCCGATCAATTAGTTCCTACAAACCCAGTGCGAAGCAGAATCGTCACAGCAATTAGGTCCCTGGGCCAAACCCACCCCTGGCCTTCTGGGAGACCACATTTATCTACAGTGCTAATCCAATGAGCAATTCCCGTCAAAAAGGCAGCAAAGGAGTCATCTGCGCTCCTGGGTGAACCTATATTTTGGATAATTTATTATTGTTCAGAAATACTTTCTAATTGAATATTAATTAGCTGAAGCTCTGTGTAGATGAAGATGTTAAGCTGTCATTACAAAAATGCTTGCTTGCATTCATATCCATACGGTGCAGTCATCAGTTCCGACAGTGGAGAATCAGCTTCTGTGCTGAATAAAGTTCTCCATGGAAGGGGAAGATGTTTGACCGTAAAGGCCAGTTAGTCACAAGGGTGATGCAGGGGCCTGCAGGTGAGCAGGTGTTTGGAGATGCTGGGAGAAGGGCGATGACTAGACACACAATCCTTAGGGAAGAAAAGGAAGATCCTGAGTCTAGAGAAAGCTGAGAGAGCCCTCCTGGTGAAGACTTCCTAGGCCCACTTGCTCTCATTCACTTACTCAATAATGTTAAATAGCATCCGCCATGTAGAGCAGAGGTCAAAAGAGATACAGCCCTGTCCTCGGGGAATTTATAATTTATTGGGGGATATAGACGTTAAACAGCTGATTAGACAAATGATTATTTAATTACAATTGTGATAAATGTCATTAAAGGAAAGTTCAGGACGATATATGAGAGGGAATCACCATATGATGGAATGTGATTTTGGGGGCAGGCTTTCTTAAGAAAGTGATGTTTGAAATGAGACTTGAGAACAAGCATAAATGGTAGCTCCGAAGGAAACCTGGGTTTGACCCCTGGGTCAAGAAGATCCCCTGGAGAAGGCAATGGCTACCCACTCCAGTATTCTTGTCTGGAAAATCCCGTGGACCGGGGAGCCTGGTGGGCTTCATTCCATGGGATCCTAAGGAGCTGGACACGACTAAGAGGCTAACACTTTTTTTCTTGAGAAAGGGGTGTTTGAGATGAGACTGGAGACCAGGTATTAATAGGCGATAGCAAGGGACGGGGGTAGGGGTGGGGGCGCAGTGGGGCGCAGGGAACAGCATCTGCAAAGGCTCAGAGATGGACCACACGGAGGAGGCCTGCCGAGGTCACGTGCATACAGCAAAGAAGATGGGAAGTGGAAGAAGGGGCGCATCTCCAACCCTGCTCTCAGATGACTCAGGCAGGAGTCAATACTGTCGCAAATAAAAGGGTTAAACTAGACTGTTTAAACATATTTATTTTTACTTTAGATCTGTAACTAGGGTATATCTTGAGTATTAACTCTTATCTCTTAGCGTGGTTGCCTAGGAGTGCTCTGCTGAGGATTCTGAGGCTCTCTCCAGGTTAGTGCCAAAGAAAGGCATGCTTGATCAGTGATGATTTTTGTGGGTAAGGGGAAGAAATTGGTAGCTTCATCATTGTTTAGTAGCTCAGTCATGCCCAACTTTTTGTGACCCCATGAACTGCAGCACGCGAGGCCTCCTTGTCCTTCACCATCTCTCAGAGCTTGCTCAAACTCATGTCCAGTGAGTCAGTGATGCCATCCAACCATCTCATCCTCTGTCGTCCCCTTCTCCTCNATTAATTTTGTGCATTGTGATCATCATTTTGTCTTTTATATGAAGTAGAATAGAACTGGCATCACAGAAAATATCAGAGCACAGAGCAATAGGAATGTTGTTTTGTGAAGTTTTTGTTTCTGTGTGTGTGTGCATGCACATGAAATCATGATATGAAGCAGTTCTATCAAGGACCACAGTCAACAGCCACCTGAAGACTTACACAAGCAGAGTAATTCACTTCTCAGCCTCTGGAGTTGGGAATCTCTTTAAATTTACTTTGAACGCTATTAGTATATTTTGGAAGTTAATACATTGCTCATCATGTCATTTGCAAATATTTTCTTCTTTTCCATAGGTTGTCTTTTTGTTTTATTTTTTTTACTTTATTTTACTTTACAATACTCTATTGGCTTTGCCATACATCGACATGAACCCACCACTTTTATTTTTAATATATTTATTTATTTATTTTTAAATTTAACTTTACAATACTCTATTGGGTTTGCCATACATCGACATGAATCCACCACAGGTGTACACAAGCTCCCAATCCCGAATCCCCCTCCCACCTCCCACCCCACAACGTCTCTCTGGATGTTCCCCGTACACCAGCCCCAGGTATCCTGCGTCCTGTATCAAACCCACCACTTTTAAATGGCTTCCTTCGTGCTATACTTTTAAGTTTAACCAGGTCACATTTGTTTATGTTTGCTTTGCTTCCATTACTTTAGGGATTAGGTCCAAAAAAAAATAGTGCTGTGATTTATATCAAAGAGTATTCTGCCTATGTGTTGCTCTAAGATCTTGTCTTACTAAGTATCTTGTCTTACAGGTCTTTGCCCATTTATTCATTTTTACTTTTTTAAAAAATATGGTATTAGAGAATGTTCCAGTTATTTCTTTTACATGCAGTCATGCAGATTTCCCCACACTATTTATTGAAGAGACTATCTGTTCTTTATTACAAATTGTTACCTCTTTTGTCTTAGATTAACTGACCATAAGTGTGTGGGTTTATTTCTGGGTTTTCTATCCTATTCCATTAATCTACATGTCTGGTTTCTGTGACAGTAACATCCTTTTTCACTATTGTAACTTTGTAATATAGTCTGAAATCAGGGACTGTGATTCCTCCATCTGTGTTCTTCTTTCTCAAGATTGTTTTGGCTATTTTCAGTCTTTTCTGTCTCCATACAAATTAAAAAAAAATTTTTTTGTTCTAGTTTTGTGAAAAATGCCACTAGCAATTTGATAGATTAACTCTGTAAATTGTTTGGGTAGTATGGTTATTTTTAACAATATTGAATCTTTCAATCCAAGAATGCAGTTTATCTTTTCATCTTTTTGTATCATCTTGAATTACTTTCATCAGTGTCTTACAGGTTTTGTATACAGGCCTTTTACCTCCTTAGGTAGGTTTATTCTGTTTTGTTTTTTTTTTTTTTTCCCCTCTGATGTGATGTCAATGGGATTGTTTCCTTAATTTCTCTTCCTGATACTTTGTTTCTAGTCTATATAAATACAGTCAATATCTGTATAAACAATGGCTTATACAGCTCAATATCAAAGAAACAAACATCCTAATCAAAAATGCAAAGAAGACTTAAATAGACATTTCTCCAAAGACATACAGATGGTCAACAGACCCATGAAAAGATACTCAGCATCACTAATTATTCTGTTCAGTCACTCAATCATGTCCAACTCTTTGTGACCCCATAAACTGCAGCATGCCAGGCTTCCTTATCCGTCACCAACTCACAGAGCTTGCTCAAACTCATGTCCATCGAGTTGGTGATGCCATCCAACCATCTCATCCTCTGACGTTTCCTTCTCCTCCTGCCTTCAAAGTTTCCCAACATCAGGGTTTTTCTAAGGAGTCAGTTCTTCTCATCAGGAGGCCAAAGTATTGGAACTTCAGCTTCAGCATCAGTCCTTCCAATGAATATTTAGGACTGATTTCCTTTAGGATTGACTGGTTTGATCTCCTTGCAGCCCAAGAGACTCTTAGGAGTATTCTTGAACATCACAGTTCAAAAGCATCAATTCTTCTATGCTGAGTTTTCTTTATAGTCACTAAGTATTAGAGAAATGCAGATCAGAACTACATGAAGTATCACCTCACATTGGTCAGAATGACCATCATTTAACATCTAAAAATAATAAATGCTGGAGAGGGTGTGGAGGAAAGGGGACCTTCCCAACTGTTGGTGGGAATGTAAATTGGTACAGTTGTTATGGAAAACAACATGGAGGTTCCTTAAGGAATTGAAAAAGAGTTACTGTGTGATCCAGCAACTTCCCTCCTCAGCAAATATATGGAAAACATAAAAACCCTAATTCAAAAAGATACATGCACCCCAGTTTTCACAACTTTTCTAATAGCCAAGGTATGTCCATGGACAGATGAATGGATAAAGATATGATGTACACATACACACACACACACACACACACACAGAAATATTATTCAGCCATAAAAAGAATGAAATAATGCCATTTGCAGCAACATGGATGAACCTAGAGATTATGAGACTAAGTGAAATAAGACAGCAGAAAAAGACAAATATCATATGTGATCACTTATATGTGGAATCTTAAAAATTGATAGAAATGAATTTATTTACAACACAGAAACAGATTCACAAACATAGAAAACAAACTAATGGTTACCAAAGAGGAGAGTGGAGGAGAAGGATAAGTTAAAAATCTGTACTTAAGAAATACATACTACTATTTTGCTATACAATTGAAACGCTGTGAAAAAATAATCAGACACACACAAAATCTGACTCCTGGCTCTGCCCCTTACTTGATAAGTGGGACAAGCCCCCCAGGCCTCAGTTTTTGAATCTGTTATGTAAGGATAACTACAGAATTGTGAGGATTAAGCAGGAAATGATAGGATAAGGGGTTAAAACATGTTAATGATTTCACAAATGTTAGGAATTCTTATCAGTACTTGTCAGGGACTGTAATAAGACAGAGGAGCAGAAATGAGAGCTACATTTCTGTATCCTCAAGGAGATCCTCAAGGAGAGGGAAAAAATAGCCAAGAGTGTGGGGAGGGCTGAGAAAACAGGCCAGAGGTCTTGGTGGAGGACTGGTAAGTAGCAATGTGTACAAGGTGGCGGTCAGGAAAGAAGCTGCTGGGAGGGAAACATGAAATCAAAGTTTAAGAAAGTGTCATTCTCTCTTTTTGCTTTTGGTGGAAACATTAGATACATGTCTCTGTTACGCCTTCCCCCAAACTCCTATTGTGTTTTTTTGCCCTACTACTTATATTTATAGAAACAATTCAGTTTATATTGTAAACAATAAATATAAAGAAAATCACCAAGCACCATGAACACATAAGAGAAATTACAGAGTAAAGTCATTCCAGAAAAAGTATTACTCTTTTTACTTAAGCAGAAATAATATTCAAAGGCCAGTAACCCAATCATTAAGAATAATAACAGTTCCTGATGACTGAGTATTCCCAAGAACCAGACATGGGCACAAACCTTATCTCACCCAGTTGTATGTGCTAAGTTGCTTCAGTCATGTCAGACTCTTTGCTACCCCACGGATTCATAGCCCACCAGGCTCATCTGTCCAAGGGATTTTCCAGTCAAGAATACGGGAGTTAGTTGCCATGCCCTCCTCCAGCAGATCTTCCTGACCCAGGGATTGAACCTGCATGTCTTATGTCTCCTGCATTGGCAAGCAGGTCCTGTACCACTAGCACCACTTGGGAAGCCCAAATACATCTTTACAACAAATCTGTATGGCAATGATTCCCAGACCTGGTTTAAAGATGAGGACCCTGAAGTCTGGAAGCTGAGTGATGTCTTCAAGGCCCCAAAGCCTTTTGAGGCAGAGCAAGAATAAATCTGTGGGTCACACTGACACTCAGTCTACACAAACATTCTATCCCTGGCAGCCTCTGGAATGATTTCCTGGGAACTTCGCACATTGTAATTTCTCTACAGATACTCCCTCTTTTATCAACCAATATTGTGCCTTAGAGACAAAGGCATATAGAGAGGAATCTACATGTATACAAAGCTTGGCACTATTTTGTAAGGATGCTCTCTGGAGTGCGTACATTGAACATGCTCAAAGGAAGGGTGGAAAATCAACAGAACAGAACAGAACCATGTTGATGCAAAGTCATGTTTAGTCTTTGCTCAGATGTGCTTCCAAACATTATTGGCATAACCAAGGATCTTCTAATGTTATTTCTTTATTTGTTGAGCTATTTTACGTACACAAGCATACAACTTTTTCCAATTAAGAAGCTTTAAAAATAAGGCAGGGCATGTTTATAAAGTTTTGCATCAAAGGAAATGAAAGGACTTTACAGGCGTGCCCTTTATTTCTACAAACTAATCTCACTTGGCCATTTAAGAGATGAGTATCATCAAAACATAAAACTTGGAAATCTAAACTCATTTATTTTCTACTGTAACTACAAGTCATGAATCTAATAGCCAGACGGAACCTTTAAATATGGAGACTGAATGTGCTAAAAAGCTCTTTCAATTTTTCCTGAAAGGGAAACCTTTGAAAAAAAATTTTTAATGTGGTAAAATACACATTAAATTTACTAGCTTGTCCACGTGTAAGTGCACAGTTTAGTGGTAATAAATACATTTACACTGTTGTAAAGCAATCACCATCATCCAGCCACAGAACTCCTTTCATCTTTCAGAATTGAAACTCCATTCCCAGCAGCTCCTGGTACCCACCATTCAACTTCCCGTCTCCATGAATTTAGTACTCTAGGTACCTTATATTGATAGAATCATACTGTATTTGTCCTTTGTGACTGGCTTATTTCACTTAATTTCCTCAAGGTTCATCTGTGTTGTAGCACAAGTCAGAATTTCCTTTGTTTCTAAGGCTGAATAATAATACACATATGCACTACATTTTGTTTATCGATTCATCTGTCAACAGACCTTTGGGTGCCTCCACCTTTTTGCTACTGAGAATATGCTGCTATGAATATGCATGTACAGGTATCACTTTAAGATCTTTCTTTCAATTCTTTTGGGGTTATACTCCAAAGCAGAATTGCTAGATCATATAATAATTCTATCTTTAACTTTTTCAAGAAATGACCAACTTGTTTTCCACAGTCGTTGCAATATCTTATATTCCTACCAACAGCAAACAAGGATTCTAATTTCTCTACATTCTTGCCAATACTGCCAACCCATTTTCTTTCTTTCTCCCTTTCATTTTTCTTTTTGATAGATATCTTAAGGGGTGTGAAGTGGCATTTCACTGTAGTCTGTAAAGCTATATCTTGGTTTCAAAAGTACTTAGACATACACGTTACCATATGTAAAATTAGATAGCCAGTGGAAATTTGCTGTGTGATGCAAGGAGCTCAAATTCAGTGCTCTGTGATGACCCAGAGGGGTGGTATGAGGTGGGAGGTAGAAAGGAGGTTCAAGAGGGAGGGATATATGTATACCTATGGCTGATCCATGTTGATATACGGCAGAAACCAAAATGATATCGCAAAGCAATTATCCTTCAATTAAAAATAAATTAATTAAAAAAAAACAAGACTTAGTGTAATTCCAGGTATTTTAGAGGCCACCAGTAGGTAGCAACAACTGTACTCAGTCATAGGACCCAAGCCCACGTTCTCCTTCCCTTTGGGTGCTATGCTGAAATGCTTCCTAATAAACAGGCATTTCAGGGCACATTACACCCACATTCCAGGAACCACATTTGCCTGGCTCTTTGTGTCTCATCTCTTCTCTGTTTCCCATCTCAAGAGGGTGTTTTTCTGAGCTTTGTTTGATAGGCAGATATTATGGAGTACAAAAATAAAATATCAAAATTTAAAAAAAAATGAAAAACAGCAAGTCTGTCAAACAGAGGGCAGGATGGAAGATCAGGACACCTGGCCTACACTGCCCTTGGCTATATACCTAGACACAGTCAGGGACAGAAATGGTAAAGGCCTAACTGAAGGAGAAGAGATCAAGAAGAGATGAAAAGAATACACAGAAGAATTGTACAGAGAGGACCTTAATAACATGGATAATCACCATGCTGTGGTCACTCTCCCAGAGCCAGACATTCTGGAGTGTGAAGTCAAGTGGGCCTTAGAAGGCATCACTATTAACAAAGCTTGGCTTCCCAAGCAGCGCTAGTGGTAAAGAATCCACCTACCATTGCAGGAGACATAAAGGACATGGGTTTGACCCCTGGGTTGGGAAGATCCCCTGGAGGAGGGCATGGCAACCCACTCTAGAATTCTTGCCTGGAGAATCCCGTGGACCGTAGCCTGGTGGGCTACAGTCCATAGGATCTGCAGAGGGTCAGACATGACTGAAGCGACTTGGCATGCACAAACAAAGCTAGCGGAGGCAAGGGAATTCCAGTAGAGCTATTAAAATCCTAAAAGATCATGCTATCAAAGGGCTGCACTCAGGATGTCAGCAAATTTGGAAAATCCAGCAGTGGCCACAGGACTGGAAAAAAGTCAATCCTCATCCCAGTTCCCAAGAAAGGCAGTACTAAAGAATATTCAAACTACTGGACAATTACACTCATCTTCCACGCTAATAAGGTTATGCTCAAAATTCTTCATGCTGGGCTGCAGTGTTACATGAACCAGGAACTTTGAGATGTCCAAGCTGGATTTAGAAAAGGCAGAGGAACCAGAGATCAAATTGCCAACATTTGCTGGATCATAGAGAAAGCAAAGGAATTCCAGAAAAACATCTACCTCTGTTTCACTGACTATACTAAAACCTTTGACTGTGTGATCATAACAAATTGTGGAAAACTCTTAAAGAGATGGGAATACCAGGCCATCTTACCTGTCTCTTAAGAAACCTATATGCAGGTTGAGAAGCAACAGTTAGAACTCTGCATGGAACAACTGACAAGTTCAGGACTGAGAAAGGAGTACAACAAGGCTGTTTATTGTCATCCTGTTTATTTAACTTATATGCTGAGAACATCATGAAAAATGCCAGGATGGATGAGTTTCAGCTGGAATCAAGACTGGCAGGAGAAACACTACAACTTCAGATATTTGGATGATACCACTCTAATGGCAGAAATAGATGAGGAACTAAAAAACCTCTTGATGAGGGTGAAGGGAAAGAGTGACAAGGCCAGCTTAAAACTAAATATTAATAAATCTAAGATTATGGCTTCTAGCCCCATCATGGCCTATAGATGGGAAAAGGTGGAAGCAGTGACAGATTTCCCCTTCCTGGGCTCTAAAATCACTATGGATGGTGACCACAGCCATGGAATTAGAGAATGACTGCTTCTTGGCAAGAAAGCTATGACAAATCTGGATAGTGCATTAAAAGGCAGATGTCACTTTGCCAACAAAGGGCTGTCTAGTCAAAGTTATGGTCTTTCCACTGGTCACGTATGGTTGTCAGAGCTGTACCATACAGAAAGCAGAGCACCAAAGAATCGATGCTTTCCAACTGTGGTGTTGGAGAAGACTCTTGAGAGTCCTTTGGACTGCAAGGAGATCCAACCAGTCAATCTTAGAGGAAATCATCCCTGAATACTCACCGGAAGGACTGATGCTGAAGCTGAACTCCAATACTTTGGTTACCTGATGCAAAAAGCTGACTCACTGGAAAAGATCCTGCTGCTGGGAAAGACTGGAAGCAGAAGAAGAAGAGGGCAACAGAGGGTGAGATGGCTGGATGGCATCACCATACGAAACGGACATGAACTTGGGCAAACTCAGGGAGATGGTGAGGTCCATGGGGTCGCGAAGAGTCAGACACGACTGGGCAACTGAACAACAACAGTACACCTGGAGGATG
>SJYV01017594.1:534574-554868 GCA_006410875.1 Neotragus pygmaeus | reverse complement strand
TAGGTGACAGTTATTTCTGTAATTCCTACCCCTATGGAATGACAATTCCACTTCTTTCAGCTGCTAAAAAGCATGTTCTTCACATTCCTTAAGTCTCCACTGATATTGTCTTTACCATCACTGGGCTTCTGCTAACTGAATCCTTCAGACCCTTGAGGCTTTGACCAGCATTCTTCAAATATCCTTAAAAGTTCACCCAACCACCCAATCCTTAAGGTATTTTTATATTTTTTTAAATGTTTGATAACAAAGTACACTTCTAGATACCAAGAAAACCATCTTCAAACTCTAGAGGCACATTTTTTTTCTCATATATATGCAACCTTGGCAGGATGTTAGCAAAGAATATTTCATCTCTACTCGACTCAGCACCAGATAGAAAGTTATAATATATGATCATAATTATAAATAACTATGCAAAATTATCTCCTTGTATATCTATATCAGTTTTGCTTCAAATATTTTAAACCTCATTTATGTTATGAACATTTAGGATTGTTATATCCTCTAGATAAATTCACCTCTTTAATCATTAGGAAATGATTTGCTTTATATCTGGTAAACATCTCTTCCCTGAAATCTATTTTAACATTAACATTGGGCTTCCCTTGTAGATAAGTTGGTAAAGAATCTGCCTGCAATGCAGGAGACCAGGATTCAATCCCTGAGTTGGGACAATCCTCTGGAGAAAGAAATGTCAACCCACTCCAGTATTCTTGCCTGGAGAATCCCATGGGCAGAGGAGCCTGGCAGCCTACTTACAGTCCATGGGGTGGCAAGAGTCGGACATGACTTAGCAACTAAACCACCANGTTGGGACAATCCTCTGGAGAAAGAAATGTCAACCCACTCCAGTATTCTTGCCTGGAGAATCCCATGGGCAGAGGAGCCTGGCAGCCTACTTACAGTCCATGGGGTGGCAAGAGTCGGACATGACTTAGCAACTAAACCACCACCACTCCAACTTTGCCTTTGAACTACTTATGTCTTTAAGTTATTCCTTTCTTCTTCAATTCAAAAATCTATGCCTTCAGATTGGAGGGTTTAGACTATGTAAATTTAATACTGGGTTTCCCAGTGGCTCAGCCATAAAGAATCCACCTGAAATGCAGGATCCACAAAAGACATGGATTTGATCTCTGGGTTCGAAAAATCCCCTGGAGGAGGGCATGGCAACCCATTCCAGTACTCTTGCCAGGAGAATCTCATGGATAGAGGAGCCTGGCAGGCTGCAGTCCACAGGGTTGTAAAGTTTTTGACAGGACTGAAGCAACTTAGCACACATGCGCATTTAATATTACTACTGACACGGTTGGGTGTAATGTAAGTCTAGCATCTGTTGTCATTTTATTTCAATTTTCCTTTTTTTCCCCTGCCTTATTTGGAAATAATTATTTTTATGATTCCATTTTATTTATTTTCTTAGCTATGCATTATAGTCCTTTATGATCTTAGTGCTTTCTCTGGGGATTAGAGTTACATATACTTAGTCTACCTCTAAGTGATAGGATACCACTTCAAATATAATACAAGAACCTTGCAAATAAACGCTTTGATCTCTTACTTCCTGTTAATATGTTATGCTGTTATCTTATTTATTTTTGGTTTACACCTTATATATGCATATGTTTGCAGTAGGAAATGGCAACCCACTCCAGTATTCTTGCCTGGAAAATTCCATGGACAGATAAACCAGGCATGCTACAGTCTATGGGGTTACAATGAATCAGACACGACTGATCACACACACATATCCGTATGTTTTAAATCCAAGAGTGCACTGTTATTTTTATTTAAATGTTATTGCCTTATTTTAAATAGTCAATTATCTTACATAGATTTAAATAATAAGAAAAATATCTATAGTTTCGCTGATATATTATAGGACTATTTCTGGTGCTCTTCCTATTTTTGTGTAGAACCATATTTATATTTGGTGGTATTTTCTTCCCACAAGATTTCCTATTTATTTTTTATTGTGTGAGATTTCAGGGAATAAATTTCTCACTTTTCATATGTTTGAAACATTTTTTTTAATTCTTTATTTTCAAAATATACTTGGTATGGTGTTCTAGGCTGACAATTTTTTTTCTTTCAGATGTTTAAAGAAGTTGCTCTACTATCTTCTCATTTTCATCATTTTAAATGAGAAATTTGTTGTCATTTTTATTTTTAATCTTCTTTTGTATGCACTGTGTCTTTTGCTCTGGCTGCTTTTAATATTTTCTATTTGTGAGTTTGCCATTTTTGGAGAAAACTTCTATCTGCAAATATTAGCCCCCATTCTAGCTANGTTGGTGGGAATGCAAACTAGTACAGCCACTATGGAGAACAGTGTGGAGATTCCTTAAAAAACCGGAAATAGAACTGCCATACGATCCAGCAATCCCACTGCTGGGCATACACACCGAGGAAACCAGATTTGAAATAGACACGTGTACCCCAATGTTCATCGCAGCACTGTTTAGAATAGCCAGGACATGGAGGCAACCTAGATGTCCATCAGCAGATGAATGGATAAGAAAGCTGTGGTACATATACACAGTGGAGCATTACTCAGCCATTAGAAAGAATACTTTGAATCAGTTCTAATGAGGTGGATGAAACTGGAGCCTATTATACAGAGTGAATTAAGCCAGAAAGAAAAGCACCAATACAGTATACTAACACATATATATGGAATTTAGAAAGATGGTAACGATAATCCTGTATACGAGACAGCAAAAGAGAACAGATGTATTGAGCAGTCTTTTGGACTCTGTGGAGAGGGCGAGGGTGGGATGATTTGGGAGAATGGCATTGAAACATGTATGATATCATATGTGAAATGAATTGCCAGTCCAGGTTCAATGCAAGATACAGGACGCTTGGGGCTGGTGCACTGGGATGACCCAGAGGGATGGTATGGGGAGGGAGGTGGGAGGGGGGTTCAGGATAGCGAACATGTGTACACCCATGGTGGACTCATGTTGATGTATGGCAAAACCAATACAATATTGTAAAGTAATTAGCCTCCAATTAAAATAAATATATTTATATTAAAAAAAGAAGTGCCCTTAAGCACTTCTCCATTATTTCTATATTAAAAAAAATAATAATGATCTAAAGAAAATGCAGTGTTCAAAATCTGAACTAGAGAAACATACCAGAAACTCGTGGACTCCATAAACACAGTCTTCCTTGTTTTTTTCTTGCCTTCATCCACCATAAAGGCAGGAATATCTAAAAACTCAATTACCCAGGCTTTCTTTCAGCTAGAAGCTGCATGATGGGATTCTGGCCACTCTGGTGTAAGGGGAAAGCTGTTGGTGCCACATGGTTTCTTTCTGCCAAAGGGCTCTGGAAATGCTACCGTCGTCACTAAGGGCAACAGAACTGAAAGCCAGGAGGCTGGGTCCTTAGAGGTATCCTGGGCCACTATACTAGCTGTGGACTGCCTGCTCTGGAACTTCTTGTGATGTGACATGAAGGAAGCCCAGTTCAGTTCAGTTGCTCAGTCATGTCCGACTCTTTGCGATCCCATGAATCGCAGCACACCAGGCCTCNGTGCTGTGGCTGTCTATTATACACATCTATCTGTAGCAGTGCTGGACCCATTGGTCCCTTGATCCTGTCTCCTGGCCACACCAAGGCCATTATCAGAGATGAGAGGAAGAGAGAGAACATGTCTGCAGCTTGCTGGGATCCCTGGCTCACGCCAGAGTGGTGGGTGTGGATATACCCCTGAGCATCTCAGAGGGGTAGGCCAAGCTGGGAGTTCCTGTGGAGGGGTTGGAAAGATAGGGGTAGCGCTGAAGCAACTGAAGGGGGCCAACATGGAGCCCGAGGGCCTGCTGGCTGGGGTCATTCACGGGAGAGCAGGAAAGCAGTGGGAATGGAGCGGGGGCTTGGAGGTGGCATGTCCTGCCGGCCTCTCCCCCTGCCCCCAGGGGCTCTGCCCTGCAGAAGGCTGCACAGGAGCCTTAAGTGCAGTGGCCTCTGGGCTCCTTCCCACAAGAGCCTTAAAAATAGGGCCGAGATGATATCCATCTTCACAGACCACAGCCTGCCCCAGAACCAAGAATAAGTCTCGAAACACTCAATAATTCAAATCAGATCCAAATAGATCTTCCTGTTAGCCCGGCAGCCTCTGTGCCTCTTTCCGAGGTCCCCAGGGGCTGAGCCTGGAGGCTACCACAAGCTGGTGGGCAGGCCTGGCCATTTCAGGTCACATCCAGGGCCCTCATGGCACCTGCCTCCAGGACCCTAGTCTGCCCACCCTCCCTACTTTTGGAGCAGTCAGGAACAAAGGACACCTAGGCCTGGGAGTTCTTTATGATCGGGTCAAGGCCAGGCCACAGGGAGGAGGCCCGGCCATGTTCCTAGCTGCCCCAAGGATCCCTCCCCTGTGCCTTTACTTTCTGATCAGAGGTGTTGACCTGTTTGAGCTTGTGTCTGAGCCAGGCTCCTTGGCCCCTTTGATCACACCTCCCCACTCCTAGGGTCTCAATCCTCCAGGGCTCAAGGGTCAGTCTGGGCTACAGGGGAGCCAGTCTCCCAACTTAGACCCCAGTCACTGGTATACACACAGCCCTTGGAGTCTGCTTTCCTCCCCTGGAAGGGTTCCCTAAAGGGCTTCACCTGGGGCTCTGTGGTCTGATGGGAACACCTGGGGACAAGGAAGCAGGGCCCTGGGTTCCAGCCTAAGGCCTCTGCACTTGCTGGGTCAGGGGAGGTGGAGGTCCTCATCAGCCTGGCCCACCCACTGCAGGTTTGGCCCAGCCCCAGTAGTTGCTGTTGCACTGCCCTGGCGAGGCTCTGCATGGAGTTTTACCAAATTATTAATTAAAGGCACAGGCATGCGGTAGCGCTGACATCCAAATGAATAGTACACTGGGTAATTAGGAGAGGTGTCATGGAAATGATGGAGCACAGCCCACTATCCCCATTTCACCTCCCTGGGAGACAGGAGCAACTTCTGGGTTTCCTACCATGATGGGCAGCACTGGGGGCAGGGTAGGGAATGCAGGCTGGAAGGGCCAGGGGCACAGTTGTTGCTTGTGGACAGGGCTGGGTGCCCCCCAATCTGATTCCTCTCCACCCAACCAGCAGAAGACCTGGGAAGGGGGCAGGGAAGGAGAGAGGCAGGCTAGTGGAGGAAGAATGCAGTCCCAAGAAAGACAGGTAAGCCAACCTGGATTAACTCAGAGAGAGACTGGGGAGACCGCTAGAGGCTCATGGTGGAGCAGGGAAGGACTGCAGCACATGGGGTGTGGGTCGGGGGTTCTCTCCAAGAAGAAGAGACAGCTCCCTAAGCCCTTTCTCAGGGCCGCAGGTGCCCTGTGGAGAGCTGGGAGTGGAGAGCAGGCTGGAGTATTTTTGTCTTTTAGTTACTTAAATTGCACTGGTGTTTTGGTGTTTTGTTGTGTGTGTTTTTTTTAAACCAGGGTTTTAAATATGCATAGTTTAAACAGTCAAACAGTAATGAAAATCCAGTAGATCCTAACCCACCCACTCCTCTCCTTTCTTGACTTCCCCTGCTCAAATGCAAAGTTGTGTTGTTTCAGTTTTTAGGGTTTTTTTTTTTCTTTTTCTTTCTTTTTCTTTGGTGTGGGGGTTGTTTTTTCATATTTACTTCTAAATTCTATGCTAATGTTGCCTTTTTTTTTTCTCTTCCTTGTTTTTTACCCTAGAGTTAGAAATTATCCATTGATTTCCTGCTATGGGAGTTGAGAGTTTATTTCCTCTCACATAGCCCCCCACACACTTTCCTTCCGTCTTCTCATTTTCACTGAATCAGAATTCAATGTCTGCATTATTCTTTCTTGGCACATACTATTCATAGCTGAGTAATGTAATGTAGTTACATCTCCATTTTTGTACAACCTCTTGTTTTTCCTGCACTTGATAATTTCCTTATGTTTTTGGCTTGGTTATTTTCTGTGTATCCATTAGTTATTCTCAAACTCTGCAATAGAAATATAAATCCCTTTTTGGTACATTAAAAGCATCGGGCCATCTTGAATTTATTTTTTTTTCTTGGAGCCTGTGGTAGCCAGCTTCCAAGATGGCCTCTTGGGGCTGATATAACCCCCTGGCCACATTGAACTAGGTCCATCTGTGTGACCTGTATGAAGGTGCAGAAGTGAAGGTGTGTCACTTCTGATGCTAGGCCTAAAACACACTGGGACTTTTTTCTTGATGGTGTCCCCACCCTCCCTCTTCCCACTCATCATTCACTTTGAGAGGTGAGCTGCCGTGTTATAAACTGCTCTGTGAAGTCCACATGGCAGAGAAGTGATCCCACCTGCCAGTCACCATATAAGGGCGCCATCTTGGAAGTACACCCCCCAGCCCTTATCAAGCCTTCAGGTGCCCCCAGCCCTGGCCATCGTCTTGACTACAACTTCATAAGAGACGCTGAGCCAGAACCAGCTAGCCCATCTGCTTCCAGGTTCCTACCCCTCAGAAACTATGAGAGTATATACCTTTGTTCTGAATAATATTTTAGTCCGCCAAAGCGTAACTAATATTGTGTCACTCCTTCTGTACCCACCTGACTCAGTTGCCTTGTATACCTGATGTATACAAGGTCTGGCACCAGGGACCTCTCTCACCCTCATCTCACTCCTGTGTTGGCTCCTTTGTTATAATGGATGCATTATCTGATTTCTTCTTCAGAACCACAACTCCACCCTAACACCACCCTAGAAACTGGCAAGACCAGGAAAGGGGGATTTTTAAGTACCCAGCAGAGTCTTTGTTTCAAGACACAGGACACTGTGACATCTTTCAGGAGTCTGTCCACAGCCTCAAGATGAACCTCATCATCCTGTGTCTCCTAGGTGGGCAGGAGAGCTCTGTTTGCTCCTCTGGGCCTTCAGTGTTGTGTAGGGGAAAGCCACTGCTGTCCACGGTGCTGAACTCAATGCCATTATGTCAGCCTGGGCTGCCAGCCCAAGATGCTGGATGGCCTCTACTCTAGCTTTCCTCCTCTTCCACCGGGATCCCCTCTGTCCAGGCCTTGCCTTTCTGCATTGGGCTGTCTTCCTGCCCAGGACTTCTCACTCTTGTGAGCAGACCTCACCTGGGCTCTGCAGACAAGCCTGAATCCTGAAGTAAGGGCCTGTAGGTGTTTGAGCTGAGAGCTCTCTGGATTACATGTGACAAAACCCAACTTAAACCACCTTAAGCTAATAATAGGGGCTTGTTAGTTCACTCCAGGGCAGAGCTGGCTATGTGTGGCCTGGCTGCAACACACGTCTGCCCTGTCCCGTTGACCCAGGGGGCCTCCCCTCTGGATGCTGGATAGTTGGCAGCAGCCCAGGCTTTCTTTCTCCCCTGTAGTGTTCCCGGGTGAAGTGTGTCCCTCTCTCCCAAAGGCTCCACTTAAAAGCCCCAGGCCTAGGTTCTGGATGGACTGTGATCATTGCTTAATTTGATCACCGAGCTGGAAGGGAGGGGGACCAGGTGTCCAACCTGGAGCCAGGGAGTGGAGTCAGCCATAGCCCACTTCATGGAGGGGCATTCCTCTGTGGACTGTGAGAGCACTGTCATCAGAAGAAGGCGCACCTGGTTGGGGAAACTGAGGGAAGGGGATGCCAGGCTCTCTCAGGACATTCTGTTCCTAAACCCCTCAGAAAGCACCGTCTCTTCCCAGCAGCACCCCATCTTGTCTCCGGGTAATTCTCTTCCCATGCCAGCAGGGAATAGCATGATTAAGACTTCATTATTAACTTGCCAATCTTGTTTCTGGGGCACAGACGTTAACGGCTTAGGGGACCCAGTTGGCATATAACGAGGTCTCCATGACAAATTGCTTGGGTATCAATTAACTATCTAGGGAAATGTCAAGCAGAATCCGTCATGCTGGCGGCGAGGGACAGCCAGTTAACTCAGAGCAGTTAATCCAATCCAGGCCACGCAATCGCCTGCCTCAGCATCCAGCAGGACTGGGAATGAGAAAAAGGGTCTGGGGTGTGGGGCGGGCCGGGCCTGGCCTCCATCTTCCTGGGACACACTTCTGTAGTCATGCTGGTGCACTCAGAGCATGGCTCTCACCTTGCAGCCTGACTCTGTCCGTTCCTTCATTCATTCCACAGCCACCTGCTGGGTCGGGCCTGAATTAGTCACTGCTGGTCAGGGGGTGGGACAGTGCTGGGAAAGGACAAATGTGCAGGTGCCTGTGACTTGTGTGGCCTCTGCAGGATCCGAGATGCATGATAAGAGCATCCTCAGGGAAGGGTAAACTCTACACGGGTTAGGGCAGGGAAGTAGAGGAGGAGTGGCCAGGCCCTGGTGGCAAGCACCCTGGTGGCAGGCACCCAGGGCAGTGCAGACACAGAACAGCACCCAGGGCCAAGGGCTCAGAGCCTCTAGCAATGTACTGGCAAACCTGAGCAGAATTCAGCCACCTGACTCTTGATCTGTAAAACTTGGAGACAGTTGCTTAAAACTTTTCTAAGCCTGTTTTCTTACCTGTAAAATGGGGCTAATAATCCCAGTTCCTAGGAGTTTTGTGAGAGTGAAAGGGGCCCTGTGTAGATGTGCCTGGCCCAGCGCAGGTCCTGAGTTTGGGTCTCCATCCTCCTCCCTGCAGGTGAAGCCTGGGTCCCCCGCTCTCTAGTGGGAGGCTCGGATGGAGCACATGCTGGGGAGAGGCACAAGTTGAGGCATTTGGCCCAGGAGGAGGGTATTCTGGAGGAGATGGTGTGAGCTGGCCAGCGGGTCCACAGGCAGAGACAAGGCTGAGAGGCAGGGCTCATGGACTCTGGATACCCCACATGGTCACACCCTGCCTTTTGGGTGTTGCTTGTTTTCAGGAAAGCATAATGGTCACCTAGAGATGTGTCCCCCTGGTGAGGACCAGGGACCATGCTCCAATCCCACCCTCTTCTCGTGCCTCTGCCCTTGCCATCCCCCCACCTGCCTCACCCCTCTGGTAGTGGTGACCCACTCCATGGTAGCCCCTACCCCATGTCTCCTCAGCTGGTGATTGGCAGCTGCCATTTCCCAGCCCCCTAGCCATGGAGCCTCATGCTTATTCATGACACTGACATATGGCACCTCCATGGGGGGGCACAGGGGGATCGGAGCAAGCTGCCAATTGTGAGAGTGCAGCGTGTCCCCATTCGAGCCCTGCTGAAGCAAAACAAACGCAAAATGTGAGGGGAGCAGAGGCGGCCCGGGGGCGTGCGTGTGTGCCAGTGCTTGTGCTTGCCTGCACTGGGTGGGTGCTGGGAGGAGGGGAGAAAAGCAAAGGGTGAGGGTGGGGGAGAGAGGTGTGCTGCAGGGCTTGTCGTGGCTTCTGGGGTCTCAGTTAATGGGGTCCTCGGAGGCCAAGCTCTCCATCCCTCTGCCCCAGGCAGGCTGGCTGACACCAGCCTAAGACAGTTTCACCTCTCTCCCCATCATGTCTCACACAGGACACTGGGCACGAGCCCATGACCAAGATAAGGGCTTGACAGCTAGCAGCCCCATGTGCAGATCCTTGAAATGTTCTAATTCTTTCCAGAATCAGGAAAATCTAGTTAATGTCAAGTCAGAGTCCATAGGGCTCCAGACTTAGCCAATTTCTTTTTTGTTTTTGTTGAGGGTGGAAGAGTGTGTGTACTGCCTCACCTCAGTGGCTGGGGCACTGCAGCCCTCCAGCAGTTCCCTCCCCCAGGCTGGGCTGGCCTTCTAGTGCTCCGCTGGCCACCCATGGGCTATCAGACTCTGCCTCTAGGCTGGGGAGGGCAAAGCAGAGGTAAAGACCAAGCTCTTGGGGTCCTCAGCCAGCCCTTCCCCACTGGATCCAGGGCTAGAAGCTGCTGCCATGGAAACAAGGCTCTTTGCCAACTGGCCACATGCATCCTGGAAACAGTAGGTGAGTCCAGGGACCAGTGGATCCAGGAACTGTGACCACCCCTCAGGAAGCTCAGCTCTAGGGTCCCCTGACCCTGCTCTGCCACTTGCCCCTGTCGGTTATAAAAACTCAGGAGAAAGAGAGAAGTTTGCTGAGGGAGCTGGGGTGAGGCTGGGGCCCAGAAGGCCAGGGGGCGAAGACAGACCGAGTGAGGAGCCCTATGAGGCCCAGGTGAGGGTCGTACACTCATGCAGGAGCTGGGTGCTTTGAAGCCTCTCCCCTAAGCCTTCATACATGCTTTGTGCAGTGACTGGCCCTATGGGGTCTGTCCGTGGGGCCCACCAACCCCCTCTCTTTGGGCCCTCCCCAGGGAGTCAGGGAGCTGTAGACCGAAGGGAGCAGCCTGCTGGAGAGCTGCCTATCCAGCAACTCTCTCCAGGGCCACTGTGATTCCAGGCTCAGATATCTTGGTTCTCAGCCCTGGTGAGCTGTCTGGATGGCCTGGTCTCGCCCTGGGTGAGGGGCCCCTGCCCCAGCCTAGTGTCACATGAGCCCTGCACTGGGCTGGCATGCTCTCGTCCGGCAGGCGCTGGGCCACACTTCAGGCACCGCTGTGCATAAAGGCATCTGCTGCTCACTGTCTGGGGCAGATGGGCTGCCAGTGAGCTAAGTGTGTGCGGGGGAAGGGGTGCCATAGGAACCCCTTCCCGCGGTAGCATGGGGGCGGGAGAGACAGGCGCCGCCAAGGGAGAGCGGGGAGTGCAGGGAGGGAGGGGCTGGGATCACATGGGCTCCTGGTTTGGGATGAGGCCCGTGGTGCTGGTTCCTGGGCCAGGGGTTTAGGAAATCCCAGCACGACCACCGATGGGGAGGGGGGACTGGAAGCACTGGCTGAGACAGGGATTCCCCTGGTATCACTGGGGGCATTGGGCAGAGGGCCTGAGGGAGCAAGTTTGGATCATCTTCAGGGTGCCTTCCAGTTCCTAAACCCTGAGCTTCAGCAGGCTGGGGGCATCCTGCCATCTGAGGGGCCTCCTGTGAGGATAGGAGAATGCCAGCGCCGTCTGCTGTGGTTCCCAGAGAGGTTTTAGAAGTGCTGTGTGCCAGGTGCTGCCACTCTGCAGAGTGGGACTCGGTGCCTGCTTCTGCAGCCCCTCCTGGCCGCAGCAGGAACCATGCAGTGTGGGTCCTGGCAGGTGATAGGGGCAGCCTACTGGACCCTGGACCCCCAGGGCCACTGGTGCCCATGAAGGGGGAGGTGTGGAAAATCAAGGAAACAGCCCAAGACTACCAATAGCCTGAGCAACGCACTCATGGGGTACTGGAAGGGGCAGGGGCAGGAGTCAGGCAAACCCTAGAATCCTGCTTTGGAAAACCTTAGGGCTCCTCATTCACAGTGATGGTGAGCAGAGTCACTGGGCACACTGAGCACCCCCCCTGGGTGTCAGACGCCACCCTGAGCACTTGGCCCCATGGGGGAGGCAGCCGTTACCCCACTAGACAGGGGGAGACTGAGGCTTAGAAAGATGACATGGCTGGTGGAGGCCTGGGGGCCAGGTGGTGGCTGAGCTGGGAATGGAGCTAGAGGCCAGCTGGCTGGACAGTCCTAATGGTCAGCTCAAATGCCTGGGCATCCCACGGGATGGGGAGGGTAGATGCCTCGACCCTCCACACTCCAGAAGTCCAGGGGAGGATGTCAGGTGGGCCTGGTGTCCCCTCCTCCTCCCTATATCCCTAGGAGGCCCCCACCCCGCCCCTGCAGCCGCCTCCACCCGCCCGGCTGCAGTGACTCAGCTCAGCTGTTCCTCAGCCGCTCTGCTTGCTGGTGGTTGCCTTTCTTTTTCTTTCCCAATGTGTGACATTGCCATTGTGCTGTGACACAGTGACTGCCTCTGCCCAGGAGCGCCCATGGTGGCCCCCTTGAGATGGCCAAGGTGGCCAGATGGCCAGGCCTCACCCTCAGACCCTGGTCATGGGCAAAGAGACTGTCACCTCCAGAGCAGGCACAGTCCTCACCTTAGTTCCACCTGACTTGGGCACAGTGCCGGGGGACACCTGTCCAAAGTCACCCTCCGCAGCTGCCTCACGACTCAAGGACCTCTGTCCTTGAAGTAGGTGGGGCATCAAGAGGCCAGAAACCCTTCTAGANGCTTCTGGGGTCTCAGTTAATGGGGTCCTCGGAGGCCAAGCTCTCCATCCCTCTGCCCCAGGCAGGCTGGCTGACACCAGCCTAAGACAGTTTCACCTCTCTCCCCATCATGTCTCACACAGGACACTGGGCACGAGCCCATGACCAAGATAAGGGCTTGACAGCTAGCAGCCCCATGTGCAGATCCTTGAAATGTTCTAATTCTTTCCAGAATCAGGAAAATCTAGTTAATGTCAAGTCAGAGTCCATAGGGCTCCAGACTTAGCCAATTTCTTTTTTGTTTTTGTTGAGGGTGGAAGAGTGTGTGTACTGCCTCACCTCAGTGGCTGGGGCACTGCAGCCCTCCAGCAGTTCCCTCCCCCAGGCTGGGCTGGCCTTCTAGTGCTCCGCTGGCCACCCATGGGCTATCAGACTCTGCCTCTAGGCTGGGGAGGGCAAAGCAGAGGTAAAGACCAAGCTCTTGGGGTCCTCAGCCAGCCCTTCCCCACTGGATCCAGGGCTAGAAGCTGCTGCCATGGAAACAAGGCTCTTTGCCAACTGGCCACATGCATCCTGGAAACAGTAGGTGAGTCCAGGGACCAGTGGATCCAGGAACTGTGACCACCCCTCAGGAAGCTCAGCTCTAGGGTCCCCTGACCCTGCTCTGCCACTTGCCCCTGTCGGTTATAAAAACTCAGGAGAAAGAGAGAAGTTTGCTGAGGGAGCTGGGGTGAGGCTGGGGCCCAGAAGGCCAGGGGGCGAAGACAGACCGAGTGAGGAGCCCTATGAGGCCCAGGTGAGGGTCGTACACTCATGCAGGAGCTGGGTGCTTTGAAGCCTCTCCCCTAAGCCTTCATACATGCTTTGTGCAGTGACTGGCCCTATGGGGTCTGTCCGTGGGGCCCACCAACCCCCTCTCTTTGGGCCCTCCCCAGGGAGTCAGGGAGCTGTAGACCGAAGGGAGCAGCCTGCTGGAGAGCTGCCTATCCAGCAACTCTCTCCAGGGCCACTGTGATTCCAGGCTCAGATATCTTGGTTCTCAGCCCTGGTGAGCTGTCTGGATGGCCTGGTCTCGCCCTGGGTGAGGGGCCCCTGCCCCAGCCTAGTGTCACATGAGCCCTGCACTGGGCTGGCATGCTCTCGTCCGGCAGGCGCTGGGCCACACTTCAGGCACCGCTGTGCATAAAGGCATCTGCTGCTCACTGTCTGGGGCAGATGGGCTGCCAGTGAGCTAAGTGTGTGCGGGGGAAGGGGTGCCATAGGAACCCCTTCCCGCGGTAGCATGGGGGCGGGAGAGACAGGCGCCGCCAAGGGAGAGCGGGGAGTGCAGGGAGGGAGGGGCTGGGATCACATGGGCTCCTGGTTTGGGATGAGGCCCGTGGTGCTGGTTCCTGGGCCAGGGGTTTAGGAAATCCCAGCACGACCACCGATGGGGAGGGGGGACTGGAAGCACTGGCTGAGACAGGGATTCCCCTGGTATCACTGGGGGCATTGGGCAGAGGGCCTGAGGGAGCAAGTTTGGATCATCTTCAGGGTGCCTTCCAGTTCCTAAACCCTGAGCTTCAGCAGGCTGGGGGCATCCTGCCATCTGAGGGGCCTCCTGTGAGGATAGGAGAATGCCAGCGCCGTCTGCTGTGGTTCCCAGAGAGGTTTTAGAAGTGCTGTGTGCCAGGTGCTGCCACTCGGCAGAGTGGGACTCGGTGCCTGCTTCTGCAGCCCCTCCTGGCCGCAGCAGGAACCATGCAGTGTGGGTCCTGGCAGGTGATAGGGGCAGCCTACTGGACCCTGGACCCCCAGGGCCACTGGTGCCCATGAAGGGGGAGGTGTGGAAAATCAAGGAAACAGCCCAAGACTACCAATAGCCTGAGCAACGCACTCATGGGGTACTGGAAGGGGCAGGGGCAGGAGTCAGGCAAACCCTAGAATCCTGCTTTGGAAAACCTTAGGGCTCCTCATTCACAGTGATGGTGAGCAGAGTCACTGGGCACACTGAGCACCCCCCCTGGGTGTCAGACGCCACCCTGAGCACTTGGCCCCATGGGGGAGGCAGCCGTTACCCCACTAGACAGGGGGAGACTGAGGCTTAGAAAGATGACATGGCTGGTGGAGGCCTGGGGGCCAGGTGGTGGCTGAGCTGGGAATGGAGCTAGAGGCCAGCTGGCTGGACAGTCCTAATGGTCAGCTCAAATGCCTGGGCATCCCACGGGATGGGGAGGGTAGATGCCTCGACCCTCCACACTCCAGAAGTCCAGGGGAGGATGTCAGGTGGGCCTGGTGTCCCCTCCTCCTCCCTATATCCCTAGGAGGCCCCCACCCCGCCCCTGCAGCCGCCTCCACCCGCCCGGCTGCAGTGACTCAGCTCAGCTGTTCCTCAGCCGCTCTGCTTGCTGGTGGTTGCCTTTCTTTTTCTTTCCCAATGTGTGACATTGCCATTGTGCTGTGACACAGTGACTGCCTCTGCCCAGGAGCGCCCATGGTGGCCCCCTTGAGATGGCCAAGGTGGCCAGATGGCCAGGCCTCACCCTCAGACCCTGGTCATGGGCAAAGAGACTGTCACCTCCAGAGCAGGCACAGTCCTCACCTTAGTTCCACCTGACTTGGGCACAGTGCCGGGGGACACCTGTCCAAAGTCACCCTCCGCAGCTGCCTCACGACTCAAGGACCTCTGTCCTTGAAGTAGGTGGGGCATCAAGAGGCCAGAAACCCTTCTAGAGAGGGTAACCCAGAAGGGACATTTCAAGAAATGGGTAAGAAATGGAAAGATGTGTCCTGGAGAAGACTAGGGCAGGGCATTGCCCATTGCCAAGGCCAGGGTTGGAGGGGCAAGTTACAATATAGGAAGCTTCTCTGATACTTGGGACTGTCAGTGGAATTTGCTGTTTTGTTAGGTGGTGAGCTCACTGTTCCTAGAAGGATTCAAGGAACAGGATTCAATGGACAGGATTCTTCATGGGATTGAGCCCAGTGTGGTAGAGTTAGTAGGAATAGCATTAGAAGCTAGAGCTGGACATTTGGGGTGCGAATCTCAGGTTTATGTAAACTCAGGCAAGTCATTAGGCCTCTGACAGCCTCAGTCTTCCCTTCTGGAAAATGGGGTTACTATCTCCTTCGCAGGCAATAGTGAGGATCTAAAGAGACAATGGAGGACAAAGGGCCGTGTAAACTGTGGAATGCACACAGGTGTTTTTATATTCTAGTTCCAACCCATGCATCTTGAAGGTTCTCCATCTCTGACAGCATTTTCTGCCAAGGATGGGAATGAGCCCCATCAGAAGAAATGGCCCAAACTCCAACAGGGAGGATTTGGGGAGGGGGAAAGGATAGCTCTGGGAAGTGGGAAGTCAAAAAATGAGATTGGGGGACCCACCCTTTCCCTTGAAGGCAGGGCATCTTCTGCCTCCTGGACTTGGGCATCTTGGGGGTGTGGGGCACAGGGGCACCTGGGAGCCCTCAAGAAGATGGGCTGTTCGTGGTGCCTAGCCTTGGAGAAAAGACAATGTTGGGGACACCAGAAGAAGTGGAAAGCTCTGTCTGGGCAGCCACAGCTGACTTGAGGTTTCAGGAGCCAAAAGGAGGTTTGATGGTCCAGGGAATGCTGGACTAGGACAGCTGGTTTCTCCTGCCTGAATGTTCCTTCTGCCTCACCTCTCCCCCTCCTCCCTTGCCCCCTTCTCAGTGGTCATTTCTCATGCCCCTTGGAGTGGATTAAGTGGGGCCCCAAAAAGATGGAATCTTGGAGCCTCAGACTGTGACCATATCTAGAATAAGAGTCTGCAGATATAACCAAGTTCAGGATCTCAAGGTGAGATCATCCTGGATTAGAGCAGGTCCTAAATCCAATGTCCGGTGTCAGAAGAGAAAAGCAGAGGGAGATTTGAGACTCAGAGACGACTCTGAACTTGGAGGCAGAGACAGGAGTGGTGCACCCACTAGCCAAGGAACACCAAAAGTCTCCAGCAGCCACTGGAGACTGGAAGAGAAGCCTGGAAAGGTTTCTTCCTCAGAGTGCAGCAGCTGCTGGGCATTTGGGCTGCTAAAGTCCTCTGTGAACTCAAGGGGTTCTGAGGTGGCTGCTGCTTTGCTGGGGTCTTCCTGCCTTGCTGGTGTTCCCTGACTCCCTCACGGCTAGAGTCGGGGCATGTGACCTGGACTCCACCAACCAAGATTCACCTGGGCAGACTGATTCAGAAGCAGGCAACACCAAAAAACATATCCTCCCGTATCTTTTCTAGCAAGGGTGGCAGCAGAAGGCCCTGGCTTTGGGGCATCAGTGCCCTATCATGTGTGGGCTGCTGGGTCTGCACCCAATGGGGAGACCATGTGGTTGGCGTGTTGCTCCTGGGCATGTGGCCACTGGGCAGAAACTTTCTTTTCTGTTAAGCTAGCCAGAGTGGGTCCTATACTGCGGGTTCTGAGAAGTAGAGGGAGTAAGGAGACCTCTGTCCTTACTGGGGCAGGGAGGTCATGCCCCAGAGAGAAGCTCCTAGAAGCCTTTCTCCTGCTAATCCCGGCTGGATGGGAGCTGACTCTGTCCAAGGATTTTGTGGGACTGAAGCTGGCCAACAAGTCCATGGAGATCAGGGGGAGGAGACACAGTCTGGGTTGGGAGCACCTGGGCAGGACAGGGTGGCCCTCAGTTCCCCCACAGACTTTTCCCTGGGCTTGGCACCCACCCTCCCCATTTCATCCCTCGGGCCCCCTGTCCTCCTCCTCTCCCCTGCACCCTTCTTGGAAATGAAGTCATCTAGAAAAATAATCAAAAAATAGAAAGAAAAAAAAAGCTAAGAAAATGGGATTTTTTTCTCCCCCTTCAAACATTTGGTAATGCACCTCCCACACAGATGAGTGTCCACCGGGGCCTGTTTTTGTCCAAGGGAGACTCAGGCCTGAACCTCTTGGGTGTATAAGCCAGGTGGGCCTCCTCATTCCCCACAAGGCAGGCTCCACACTGGACCTCTTCTGGCCAGCCAAGGTCAGCCCCTGAAGCCTGAGACCCCAGGTGATACTTTCAGCAGGCCTAGAAGCCCCTGAGGCAGAGGCAGGTTAGGAAGAGAGGGCAGGGGGGTTCGAGTTCAGGGGGAATATTAGCTCCCAAGTGAGGTCTCTTGTCTCCAGTCTCTCCCGTGTTCCCACTGGCCCACGCTTTGCTGCAGAGTTCTCATTTGTTTATTTATAATTTAAACTCAGCCTGCTTCCAAGAAAGCTGAAGGCACTTGCTGAAAAGCTGCTTCCACAAGCTGGGATGCGCTCTGTTAGCCTTGGGCTCAAAGCCCATGGACATGACCCCATTGCTCAGCCTGGCTCCCAGGCCCCTTTGCCCCTGCCACCCTGATGTGCAACCGGCTTCCAGACACACTTTCCCTTCCAGGGCAGCTTGCTGGGATGACCCCGCCTGGGGTGCCTCCTCCCATCTTGGGACCAGCCCCTTCCTCCATGGCCCCTTCCCTGGCTCCAACGGGAGGGTCCCTGGGGGCGTCTACACCTCTTTTCTGCCCCTCAGCCATCTGTTCTGTCACAGTCGCCTGGTACAGGCTGCTCCTTTTGCTCCCAACTGAACTGGCCTGAACTTTGAAGGGCTGTGACCAAGTCTCATCACTGTTGCCAATAATGGATGATATGATGGTGATGGTGGGGGCTCCCCTCCACGTCTGGAATAGTATTAGGCCTGGGGCACCACATCTCTCGGCCATAGGTTCCCACAGCTGAGGTACAGGAAGGGAAGGGCCTGTAGGAAGGCCTCGTAGGGGAGAGACTGCAGAGGAGGGCAGGGGTCACACTGATGGCCTCATCTACATGCCAGATAGAGGCCAAAGATGATGTTTTCTTGTTTCTTCAGGATCCAGTGACCAAGTGTGACTCCATACACCTGGGAGCATGGCAGGGAGGGGGGACCAAGTGCAGTGAGACCCCAGTGGCTACAGGTGCATTCGGCAGCCTCATTTCAAACTTCCCAGCCCAGCTGGGCCTCAGGACTTCTTGCTTCCTGAAGGAGGATCACCTTGATCCTGGGTCTCCCTTCTCTCAGCTTTGCGTTCTTGGGCTCACTTTTCCATCTTGTGGCAAAACAAGCAAGTGTGGGCACTGCCCTGGCTCCTTTCCAGATCTGTGCAAGCCAGGGCCAGATAAGGGGTTTACCCAGGACAGCTTGCAAACAGCGCTTCTCTTCTCCAATCCCCAGTTCCTCCTCCATAAAATGGAGCTAATGACACTGATCTCACTGGGGGTGCTGACAGGCAAACAAGATAAAGCCCCTAAGTACACATATGTTTCCATCCCCTCTCAGAGCCTCAGTTTTCCGATGTGTAAAATGAAGCCCTCTCAGGCTGTAGATCCAACTCCTGCAGAGCAGGTTGGATGCCTCTGCCAGCTGGGAGGGCACATCATTAGCAAGGGGCAGGGGCTGCCCTCCTTTCCTACTGTTTCTGAGTTCAAGATCCCACTGGACTGGCATCATCAGTTGTGGCCTATGTCCCTCCCTCCCTTGGCCTGAGTAGACACAACCTGGCAAAAGGGACCCTGGCAGGGCCCTTGGGGGTTGCCCTCAGTAAGCCTCAGTGGCAAGGGCGATGCCAGGTAAGCCATGCCAGGAATGCTTGGCCACTTGGCAAGCACAGCAGAGCATGGCCTTTCCCTGGTTCCGGCTCTCCTCCCTGCTACTGCATTCCATGGGGGCACAGATGCCCTGGCTGTGGGGGTTGAGGCAGACCAGATGTCCATTTCAGGCCACCATGCCCCATGCCAGAAGGACAGTACAGCAGGGCCCAGTGCTGACGCAGCCCTGGAACCCTAGACTTTGGCACTAAGAGGGAGGCAAGGGCAGGAGAGCAGGTGGAGAGGAGCCACCTGGCCCTTCTCCTGAAGGAAATGCCTTTGAGCCATAGACTAGCCCAGGAGCATCTGGCTGCTGGGGTGGCCTGTGCCCTGCTCCCCATGAGGCTGGCAGAATATGGCTGCCTTCGCTCACTCAAACCACACACCAAGCAAAGGTCCCTCTCCCATTGCCCACACCCACAGGGAAGCCAGTTGTCTGGACACTTGTTGGATGCAATTCTGGGCAGCCTGGATGCTTGTCTGGCTTCTTGCCTGAGAAGCAGCATCCGGCCCTGGGAAAAGCACAGGTTTCTCAGCCACCAAGAGCTGAATCCCAGAAATCATGTCTGCACAGAGGAGAAAACCAGTTAATTGTTGTTCATGGTGCACACTTCACGCCAGAAGAGCCTCCCGGACCACTGGGAGGAATTCTAGAGACCCCATTCTAGAGGGGTCCCACCCTCTTCCACTATGCCTCAGGTGCCCATCCTCAGTACTGCACTCTGTGTGGTGGCAGTCGCTTCTCTGTCCCTCCCACCAGACTGAGAACCTTGAAGGCAGCACCAGACCTTCTCACACAGTTCAATGGAGTGCCAGACATGCGGGAGGGACTGCCAGCAACAGCCAGTGACATCTGGAGACCAAAGGATTCTGAGCTGAGGATGACAGTATTTGGAGGAATAGGGCTCCCAGAGGCTCCTTGGGCCTCCCACAGAAATGGGAGGCCACTCTTTGGGAGTGAGATGTCAAAAGCAAGACACTTGGCACATGGGCAGTCAGCTAGTCCTGGCCAGTTCTCCTTCCAGAGAGGGTGACCCAAGGGATTCAACACCCTTCTTAGGGAAGATGAGGAGACAAGACCCCTCGTCCACCTGCTTAGTCTGCAATGGCTACTGAGCACCTGCTCTGGTTCTTGGCCATGGAACTTTCAGACAACATATAAGTACATTATCAACTGTGTTGGATGGTGATAAGACCTGTGGAGAAAAATCAGGGCAGGGAGGATGGGGAATGTGGGGTGTAACTTTAAGCAGGTAGTCACCTCACTTAAAGAGGCGTGGCCTAGACAGAGGACCAGCAAGTGGTTGGGGGGAGATGAAGCAAGGTCAGTCACGCATGAACAAGGCTGAAGGAGGGGAGCAGTGGGGTAGAGGCAGACGGGGCACAGCCTTGACAGGGAAACCGGAAACCACCAGATGGAACATGGACTGAAGGGCAGAGTTGGAAGACCCGGCGAGAGGTTGGGCATTACTCAAAGGGACTAAAGGTGGTCCAGGGTGGTCGCAGCGGAGGACAAGGAGCCTATTCTGGTCACATTTTGCTGGCACAGCCAGCAACACCGGCTACCGCACCGTACGCGGGAGTAACAGTCCAGAAGGCCACCCAGGCCGGAAGCCTCTCCCGCGCCTTCTTGGCCCGCGCCGACCGGAAGCCACGAGGCCACGTTCTCGCGGGAGCCCCTCCTGGGTCCCGCCCCTGAAGCGCCGCCAATCGCCGCGCGCCCGAGGGCGTTGCCGTGGCAACCGCGCC
>SJYV01017594.1:513537-534265 GCA_006410875.1 Neotragus pygmaeus | reverse complement strand
TTTCCTCGCGGAGGAGCAGGTCGCGGGGAGAGAATGGCTCTAGGCTGCAAAATTCCTGCCAACACATCAACTGTCGGAGGAAGGAGGAATGAAAGCAGAGTACCAAGTCAGTGTGAACTTGAGGAGTGTTCGTTCCTTGGGTTCACCCAGAACCAAATCTAACCCAAAGGAAAGTTACTGCAAACTGGGAAAAAAGCACAGTTGGCTGGATAATTTGGTTTAAAAATAAATAAATAAAATTTAAATTACATAACCAGCACATGTTTGGTGTAAAACTCGACAGTATAAAAATCCTTGATCCCACCACAAGATATAACCACTGTTGATATTTCGGAATATTTTCTTCTAGGCTTTTTTTTTTCTCTCCAATATATTGCATATACAATTTTTTTTCCAAATAAAATTATATTCATGTGCTGCAGTGCCCCCATGAACCCTCATGTGTGGGAATGGGGACTCCTAATGTGATTGAAGAGTTTTCCCTCCCTAGTATCCCTGTTTCTTCCCCAACACACACACACACAGACACACACACACACTAAGACTCAAGGGCACACATGTACAGTGATACAACTGATACCAATGTAGGCACTGGTTCCCTGAGCCTTCCTGATACAGAGGGGGTTCTGGAAGTGACAGTGGGCCTTCCATGCTCTATGATCATTTCTACAGTCAGTCCCAAGTTCTCTCTGCCTTCTAGGCTAGGGGTGCTATCGTAGGAGACAGGGTCAAGATGGGGCAGGCAAGCAGGCCTAGCCAAGGGCTCCATCCTCCAGGTATGAGAGTCCTCACAGAAACTGGAGAAACAGCCAGGTCATATGAGGAGGCAGCAAAAGCAAGCAAGCAAAATGCCAACACTTTGCCTCTGCCATCCCTGGGGACCACTGAACATGCTTTTGGACCATGGGTTCACTGAAAGAGGACCCCACAACTCACCCACTCACACATACACATCCCACACGGTTTCATCAGACAAGGAGACATGTTATATCCTGGTACTTTGAAAGAACCCCCTTAGCTAGCGCACCCTCCAAGGCAAAAGTTGGAAGCAATACATATGTGTGCTGGGACAGGGGAGGCAGATATGCCTCCTACCTCTAAGCTCTCTTTCTAACCTGGGAGCCAATTATTCACATGTCTGTCCCCTTAGCCCTCCTGGCTGAGCACACACAGGGTCATGGGAATGACATCACCATATATCCTGATCGAAACATGGGACATTTGTGTAGAGCCTTATGTCTTGCCTCCTTGGTACCTGCCAGTGTGGATTGATCTTGTCTTTTCCACAGACTCTTGTCTTTTCTTTTTTTTTGCCTCTCTCTAGTTCCCTGAACAGGGATCAAACTCGGGCATTTGGCAGTGAAAGCGTGGAGTCTTAACCACTGGGCCAGTGGGCAATTCCCTCCACAAACTGTCTTTCAGGGTGTCTTGAGTGTGGTGGCTCAGAAAGGGGGAGGCTAGGCACCTATGCACTGTCCACTAGGATGCTGAAGCTGATACAAACATCCCAGTCTATCTCACTTCAGTGAAGTTCTTTTCTCAGAAGCTCCTTAGAAGGTGGTTGTAGGACACAGAGGCTGTCTATGTGTTCACACTCACTTCTTCCCACGCTGCAGGTAGAAAAAGCCCCCTCCCGCACCAAGTAGCCACAGGGAACCCTGTTCCATATGCCATCACTCACAGTCCACAGAGAACCTCCTGATGAGTCTTTAGGACATTTCTTTAGAAAATCACGTCACACTTCTCTTAAAACCATGCAGTGGCTTCCCATATTATTCAGAGTGAAACCCACAGTTCTTTCCTTGGTGTATGAGGTATCAGTTACCTCCTATCTGAGGACCCCTAGAACACAACTGCAGTGGAATTGAGTGAGAGCAACAATACACTGTGGGGAGCTGGGGAGTGCTCATAGGGATCAGGGGTGATGCCATGGTAGGGTATCTTAGTAATTTGTGTCTAGAAAGCAGGAGAACTTTAGCAAAGTTTAGGCTAAAATTGGCAAACCCACTCCAGTCAGCAAGGAAAGGGGGCCTGAGGGCCATTTTTAGGTCTGGACAGAGTTCATGTTCTGTCTGTGTTCAGAGATGACTATTGAGGCCTCTTGTTTCTGTCTCCATCCATCTTGGCCGTGTCTGATAACAGAAACATCATTGAGCTATGAAATTTTCTGCATATCATCAAGGCGAGCTGCTTTTTTCCTTCTCAAGCCCCTGTGTGACCTGACCCTCTCCGACCCCAGCTCTTGCTCTCTCCTGCCATGCTGCCGCCCCTCCAGGCCCTCTGCCTGGTCTCTCTGCTCAGGGACCCTCCCCTGCCCCACCTTACTCTCTGTCCCTTTGTCCTACCTTGGGTTCTCACCATCTCCTTTCTTTCCACTAAGCGAATGCTTCATCCTCTCATCCCCCCTTATCTCTGGCTCCTCTCCCCAAGTTGCCACCAAATCCACAACAGGGAGAGTCTGGTCACATGCCAGAGTGTCACAGTGCTTGGCAGCTCCCCAGGGGCAGTCTTGTCCTCCCAAAGCACTTGGGTGTTTTCTGGTGTTGGTGACCCCATTCTGCACTGCTGTCTGTGCTACAGCACTGAAAGAAAGTGAAAGTGAAGTCGTTTAGTCATGTCCAACTCTTTGAGACCCCATGGACTGTAGCCTACTAGGCTCCTCTATCTGTGGAATTTTCCAGGCAAGAATACTGGAGTGGGTTGCCATTTCCTTCTCCAGGGGTTCTTCCTGACCCCAGGATTGAACCTGGGTCTCCCGCGTTGCAGGCAGACGCTTTACCACCTGAGCCACCAGGGAAGCTGTAGCACTAAGAGACCCAAACTGGCCGTGGCAAGTGTGTAATGTACAGAAGCTGCTTTGACCAGACAGCTTCTCAGTCTCCTCTTTGAGCTGCCACATGCCAACAGTCTGATGAGCCTGAAAGAGCAAAGAAACTGGAGCTCCGAGGCTTGACCTTCCCTTTGAACAAAGCTGCTCTGCCTCTTTCAGCTGGAGGCTAGGACCCCACACCAACCAAGGTGAACTCCTGATGTTCCCAGTCTTCCAACCTTAGAGCCTCCCTTTCCTTGGCTCTTAAAATAGAAGAATGTTAGCCCCACCGTTCATTTCTTAGTAGGAGTGCTAGTTGCTCAGTTGTGTCCAGCTCTTTGTGACCCCACAGATTGTAGCCTGCCAGGCCCCTCTGTCCATGGGATTCTCCAGGCAAGAATACTGGAGTGAGTGGGTTGCTGTTCCCTTCTCCAAAGGATCTTCCCAACCCAGGGATTGAACCTGGGTTTCCTGGAGGCAGATTCTTTACTGTCTGAGTTACCTTGGGCTGCCATAATAGGATGCTGCAGGCTGGGAAGCTTCGAACAATAGAAATTAATTCCCTAGGTCTGGAGACTGGAAGTCTGAAATCACAGTGTCAGCAGGTTCCTTTTGGAGGTTCTGAGACAGAATTCGCTCTAGGCCCCTCTCCAGCTTCTGGTGGCTGCTGGCGATCCTTGGCTTGTAGAGCATCATCCAGTCTCTGCCCTGTCTCCACTTGACCTTCTCACTATGTCTCTGTGTTTTTGACCAAATTTCCCAGGCTTTGTACCAGTATGATTGTAATCCAGTATGACTGTGCCTTAACTTGATGTGACACCTGCAAAGACCATATTTCCAAGTAAGTTCACAAGTTCTGAGTGGATATGAATTTCGGCAGGACACAACTCACTCTAGCACAGCTCCCATCTGTATAAGGTGGAAAACTCAGGGTGCCATGAGGGTCCCCATGTTTTTCTGCCATCACGTTTCCTGCTTCTGCCTCACACTCGATAAAGGGTCTACACTGGACACCACCCAGCTTCTCTGTGCAGAGCTTCGTTTACCTGGGCCTTTCTGGAAGCAGACATTCACTTGTGTTTGGGTGATGGAGCAACTCGCTACAGATGACAGCACGGGCGTTGCTGGCCAACCGGGCTTTCCTGCCCGGCCTTTTACCACTTTGTCTCTTTTCTTTCCCCAGTTCTCTGTTCCACAGATTCTTACCTCTTCCCTCCCAGCATGTCTATAAAAACCACAGTCCCTTTTGCTACTGTGCAAGCAGCTCCCTTTACCTTTTTCTTCCTGCCTGAACCCTTGAAGGCGGGGGAGAGGGTGAATCTACCTTCCAAACCAACAAAAGCCATTGGGATATTTTCCTAAACCGAGTCAAGCCAGCGTGTGACAAGTACCGGTTCCACTGGTGCATGAAAGCAGCCAGTCCTTATTTCAAAGAGAATTTCTGTTGTTTTTTTCTTCTTTCTACATCTGCGCTAACATTCTGTGATTCTTAGAGAACCAGAATTCTGAAGAGCAAAGACCAGAGCCAAGAATGCTCTAGCCAGAACGATCTTCTAGGAGGAAGGAAACAGACCCGACCTCTGCTTGCCCGGGTTCTGCATTAGGGGGATGTGGAGCTGTGCAGACCAATTAGGTGTGGCTGGCACTGCTAAGGGGATACGAATGGAATGAGACAGGATCACAGGGAGAACTAATTTACATGGGCTGGGGAATCAAAAACGAGTAGCATTAGCCTAGCAAATTATTTATTGGATATGACACTAAAAGCACAGGCAATGAAAAAAGTATAAATTGGACTTCAAAATAAAAAACTTTCGTGTATCAAAGGATACTATCAAGAGAGTGAAAAGACAACCCACAGAATGTGAGAAAATATTCACAAGTCATATATCCAATAATGGATGAATATCAGGAATATATACAAAATTTCTATAACTCAACAATAAAAAAGCAAACACCTAATATTAAAATGGCCAAAGGGGTTGAATAGACATTTTGAAAAGAAGATGCACAAATGGCCATAAGCACATGAAAATCAATATATCATGAGTATTTTGTGATATGATATGATATCACTCATCATTNTCTAGGCCCCTCTCCAGCTTCTGGTGGCTGCTGGCGATCCTTGGCTTGTAGAGCATCATCCAGTCTCTGCCCTGTCTCCACTTGACCTTCTCACTATGTCTCTGTGTTTTTGACCAAATTTCCCAGGCTTTGTACCAGTATGATTGTAATCCAGTATGACTGTGCCTTAACTTGATGTGACACCTGCAAAGACCATATTTCCAAGTAAGTTCACAAGTTCTGAGTGGATATGAATTTCGGCAGGACACAACTCACTCTAGCACAGCTCCCATCTGTATAAGGTGGAAAACTCAGGGTGCCATGAGGGTCCCCATGTTTTTCTGCCATCACGTTTCCTGCTTCTGCCTCACACTCGATAAAGGGTCTACACTGGACACCACCCAGCTTCTCTGTGCAGAGCTTCGTTTACCTGGGCCTTTCTGGAAGCAGACATTCACTTGTGTTTGGGTGATGGAGCAACTCGCTACAGATGACAGCACGGGCGTTGCTGGCCAACCGGGCTTTCCTGCCCGGCCTTTTACCACTTTGTCTCTTTTCTTTCCCCAGTTCTCTGTTCCACAGATTCTTACCTCTTCCCTCCCAGCATGTCTATAAAAACCACAGTCCCTTTTGCTGCTGTGCAAGCAGCTCCCTTTACCTTTTTCTTCCTGCCTGAACCCTTGAAGGCGGGGGAGAGGGTGAATCTACCTTCCAAACCAACAAAAGCCATTGGGATATTTTCCTAAACCGAGTCAAGCCAGCGTGTGACAAGTACCGGTTCCACTGGTGCATGAAAGCAGCCAGTCCTTATTTCAAAGAGAATTTCTGTTGTTTTTTTCTTCTTTCTACATCTGCGCTAACATTCTGTGATTCTTAGAGAACCAGAATTCTGAAGAGCAAAGACCAGAGCCAAGAATGCTCTAGCCAGAACGATCTTCTAGGAGGAAGGAAACAGACCCGACCTCTGCTTGCCCGGGTTCTGCATTAGGGGGATGTGGAGCTGTGCAGACCAATTAGGTGTGGCTGGCACTGCTAAGGGGATACGAATGGAATGAGACAGGATCACAGGGAGAACTAATTTACATGGGCTGGGGAATCAAAAACGAGTAGCATTAGCCTAGCAAATTATTTATTGGATATGACACTAAAAGCACAGGCAATGAAAAAAGTATAAATTGGACTTCAAAATAAAAAACTTTCGTGTATCAAAGGATACTATCAAGAGAGTGAAAAGACAACCCACAGAATGTGAGAAAATATTCACAAGTCATATATCCAATAATGGATGAATATCAGGAATATATACAAAATTTCTATAACTCAACAATAAAAAAGCAAACACCTAATATTAAAATGGCCAAAGGGGTTGAATAGACATTTTGAAAAGAAGATGCACAAATGGCCATAAGCACATGAAAATCAATATATCATGAGTATTTTGTGATATGATATGATATCACTCATCATTAGGGAAGTGCAAATCAAATCCATGTAAGATAGCACCTTATACCCATTAGGATGTGTGTGTGTGTGTGTGTGAGTCGCTCAGTTGTGTCTGACTCTGAGACCCCATGAACTGTAACCCACCAGGCTTCTCTGTGCTTGGAATTCTCCAGGCAAGAATACTGGAGTGGATTGCCATTCCCTTCTCCAGAGGATCTTCCCAACCCAGGGATCAAACCCTGGTCTTCTGCATCACAGGCAGATTCTTTATCATTTGGGCTACAGGGAAGTCCTTACCCATTAGGATGACAACCATCAAGTAACAACAGCAGCAATAACAAATGTGGGTGGAGATGCTGGAACTTACTACACTGTTGGTAGGAATGTAAAATGGTGCAGCCACTGAAAGAAACGGTGTGGTTATTCCTCAAAACGTATATATAGAATCACCATATGACTCTACTCCTAAGTATATACCCAAAGGGATTGAAAGAGAGGACTAAAACAGACACCCGCACACCTGTATTCTTAGCAGCACTATTCACAATAGCCAAAAGATGGACTCAAGGGCCCATCAACAGATGAACAGGTAAATAAAAGTGGTCTATCACTATGATGGAATATTATTCAGCTGTAAAGGAATGGCACTGTGACCCACCCTACAAGATGGGCGAACCTTGAAAACATGCTGAGAAGCCTGACACGAAAGGACAAATACTGTATGATTCATTTATATAAGGTACCTAAGATAGTCAATTCATAGAGACAGAAAGCAGGGTGGAGGTTACCAGGGTTGACATTGGCAGTCACTGTCTAATGGGTGCAAAGTTTCTGTTTGGGTAGATGAAAAGTTTTAGAAATAGTGATAGTTGCAAACGCTGTGAATATAATAACACCAATGAGTTGTACGGTTAAGACAGTACATTTTATGTTGTATATATTTACCACAATTTTTAAAAATTAGTAATGTACTATATCAAAAGCTATTGAGTCGTATACTTTAAATGAGTAAATTTTATGCTATGTCAATTATGTCTTAATAAAGCTATTAAAAAGGAGTGCAGCCCTCCCCCTATGCAAGTCCCATGCAAAGATCCCTGTTTCGGGAAGGGGTTTGATGCCTTAGAAACACTGACCATCTGGGCCTGGGCCCTAGCAAGGATGGGGCAGTAGCACGGGCATCTCCCCATCCCTGAGCGAGATCACGCGAGCGGAGCCTCCCTCCCTGCACCCCAGCCCTGCCTGCTGCCTCCAGCGTCTCCTCTGCAGGCTGGTTCTGTGCTGAGCACACAGCCTCTCCTCAGAAGCCAATTTTCTGCACAGCGAAAATGTTTTCTCTGTGCCCACTTTAGCAGATGGCCCCCCACCTTGGCCTGAATTGAGAAGCACAGAAATCAAACAGCGGACAGACGGCTTCCTTGGCAATGCCTTATAGGCACACAAGCATGCAAACTCACACCCGCTCTCCTCACCCTCCCCCATCCTCCCCCACCATTTGCCTTCGTTGTTTCAGAGCCTGGAGCTGGTCCAGGTGCCTGAGCTGTCTTCTTCTGCCCACAGACCACCCACTGGGCACCTGCCCCAGGTGATTGTTCATGGTAGGTGCTCAGGAAATAGGTATTCAATAAATGAATGAATGTATGTTTTTCTTTTTTCCCATTTTTTAAAACTTAAGCATAGTTGAGGTACAATATTATATAAGTTACAGGTGTACAGTATAGCGATTCACAATTTAAGGTGGCTCAAATGGTAAAGAATCTGCCTGCAATGCAGGAGACCCAGGTTCGATCCCTGGGTCGGGAAGATCCCCAGAGGAGGGCATGGCAACCCACTCCACTATTCTTGCCTGGAGAATCCCATGGAGTGTAGCCCATCAGGCTCCTCTGTTCACGGGGTGCCAAAGAATCAGACACGACTGTGTGACTAACACAACAGACATTACAATATATCCTTGTAGCTTATTTTGTACATGGTAGTTTCTGCTCTTAATTCCATACCCCTGTTGTGCCCCTCCCCTTACCCTTTCCCCATAGTAACCTCTAGTTTGTTCTCTGTATCTGTGGGTCTGCTTCTTTTTTGTTATATTCATTAGTTTATTGTATCTTTTAGATTCCGCATATAAGTGGTATCATACAGTATTTGTCTTTCTCTGACTTATTTCACTTGCATAATGCCCTCCAGGTCCACCAATGTTGTTGCAAATGACAAGATTTCAGTCGTTTTTATAGCTGAGTAGTATCCAATTATGTATATATATATATGTATATATACATATTCCAGTGTGTGTATGTCTGTGTGGGTATAGTATATGCCATATCTTCTTTATCCATTCATCTGTTGATGAACACTTAGATTGCTTCTGTGCCTTATCTTGGCAATTATAAATAATCCTATTGTGAGTGCACATCTTTTCTAACTACTTTCAGGGTTTTGTTTTGTCTTTTTAATGTATACCCAGGAGTGGAATTGCTGGGGCTTTCCTGGTGGTTCAGACAGTAAGGAATCTGCCTGCAATGTGGGAGACCTGAGTTGGATCCCTGGGTCAGGAAGATCCCCTGGAGAAGGGAATAGCTACCCACTCTAGTATTCTTGCCTGGAGAATCCCATGGACAGAGGAGCCTGGGGGTCTGTAGTCCATGGAGTCACAAAGAGTGGACCTGACTAAGCAACTGACATGCTACTTTTCATAGTAGTTCTATTTTTACTTTTTTAGTTTTTAGTTTTTTGAGAGACTTCCATACTGTTTTCCACAGTAGCTACGCCAATTTACATTCCTACCAACAGTGTAAGAGGGTTCCATTTTCTCCATACCTTGTCAACATTTATTATTTGTGTGTGTGTTTGTTTTTTCAGCCACGTACCACACAGCATGTGGGAACCTTAGTTCCCTAACAAGGTATGGAACCCATGCCCCCTGCAATGGAAATGAGGAGTCTTAACCAGTGGACCATCAGGGAAGTCCCTGTGTTCTTTTTGATGATAGCCATTCTGACAGATGTGAAGTAATATCTCATTGTGCTTTTGATTTGCACTTCCCTGATGATTAGTGATGTTGAGCATCTTTTCATGTGTCTGCTGGCCATCTGCACGTGCACTTTGGGAAAATGTCAATTCAGATTTTCTGCCCATTTTTTATGCAGGTTCTTTTTTTGATGTTGAGTTGTATGAGCTGTTTGTATATTTTGGATATTAACTTCTCACTGGTCATAGCATTTGCAAATATTTTCTCCCAGTCAGTAGATTGTCTTTTCATTTTGTTGATGATTTCCTTTGCCGTGCAAAACTTTTAAGTTTAATTAGTTTATTTTTGCCCTTATTTACTTTGCCATAGGAGACAGATCCAAAAAAATGTTGCTATAATTTATATCAAAGAGTGCTCTGCCTATGTTTTCCTCTAGGAGTCTTATGGCTTCTGGTCTTAAATTTAGGTCTGTAATCCAGTCTGTGTTTATTTCTGCATATAATGTTAGAGAATGTTCTTATGTTATTCTTTTACATATAGCTGTCCAGTTTTCTCAGCATCACTTATTGAAGAGACTGTCTTTTCTCAGCACCACTTATTGAAGAGACTGTCTTTTCTCCATTGTATGTGCATGACTCTTTTGTTGTAGATTAATCAGTCATGTGTGTGTGTTTATTTCTGGACCTTCTGTCTTGTTCCATTGATCTGTATGTCTTTTTTTGCCCCAGTACCATTCCCTTTTGATCACTGTAACTTTGTAATATAATCTGAAGTCAGGAAATGTAATTCCTCCTGCTCTGTTCTTCTTTCTCAAAATATATATATATATATTTGTAATTTAGAGTCTTTTGTGTTTCCATACAAATTTCACAATTATTTCTCTTGTTCTATGAAAAAATATCATTGGTAACTTGATAAGGATTGCATTGAATCTGTAGATTGCCTTGAGTAGTGTGATAATTTTAGCAATATTGATTCTTCCAATCCAAGAACATAGTATTGATACATCTTTCCATCTGATTGTGTTGTCTTCAATTTCTTTCAACAGTGTCTTGTAACAGCTTTCCAAGCACAGGTTTTTTTACCTCCTTAGGTAACTTTATTCCCAGTTATCTTATTCTTTTTGATGTAATGGTAAATGAAATTGTTTCCTTAATTTCTCTCCCTAATAGTTCATTGTTAGTGTATACAAATGCAACAGATTTCTGTGTATAAATTTTGTATCCTATAATCTTACTGTATTCATTCAGGAGGTCTAGTACTTTTCTAGTGGCATCTTTAGGGCTTTCTACGTACACTTATCTGCGAACAATGGAAACTTTACTTCTTCCTTTCCAATTTGGATTCCTTTTATTTATTTTTATTCTCTGATTGCTATGCTTAGGCCTTCCAATGCATGTTGAATAAAAGTGATAAGAGTGGGCATCCTTGTCTTGTTCCTGATCTTAGAGAAAATGTTTTCAACTTTTCACTGTTGAGTATGATGTTGGCTAATGTTGGTTTGTCATATATGGCCTTTATTATGTTGAGGCATTTTCCCTCTATCCTCACTTTCTAGAGTTCTTTTTTTATTTAAAATGGATGTTGGATTTTATCAAAAGAATTTTATGCATCTATCCAGATGATCATATGGTTTTTATACTTCTGTTTCTTAATGTGGTGTATCACGTTGACTGATTTGCTGATATTGAAAAATTTTGCATAATTGGGTTAGATTCCACTTGATCATGATATAATATCCTTTTAAAAGTATTGTTTGATTCAGTTGGCTAATATTTTGTTGAAAATTTTTACATGTATGTTTATCAGTACTATTGGTCTGTAGTTTTCTTTTTTGTGACATGTTTATCCAGTTTTGGTATCAGAATGATACTGGCCTCATAGAATGAGTCCAGAAGTGTCTCCTTTGCAATTTTTTGGAATAATTTGATAAAGATAGGTATTAACCCTGGGCTTAGTACCAGCCTCTAACAAACAGAGCCAAGTCCTGGAGTCTGGGATTCCAGAGCTGGTGTCACACCATTAGTGATTGGGGGTGGGGGTGGGGGATAGCCTGACACAGTTGGATCCAGAGTCCAGGGCGTCCTAAACCTTGTGTTAGTCTGCTCATGGATAGGGCTGGGGCCCGGATGATTCCAGGGCAGTGTCTGGCCTGCTGACAAGCAGGCTGTATCTGCAGGCTGTGGGATGGTGATTTTCTTGTGTCTGGTGCCTGCCCACTGGTGGGTGGAGCCAAGTTCTGGGCCCTCTGGTGGGCAGGGCTGTGTCCAAGGGAGGCTGAGGGCTCAGGAGGTCTTTAGGCATCTGGTCTGCCCTGATGGGGCTGTGTTCCCACCCAGTTAGTTGCTTGGCCTGAGGTGTCTCAGCTCTGATACCTATACAGGCTCTTGGGTAGGGCCAGGTCTTGGCCCTGAGGAGCTAGAGGGAGGATCCCACACAATGGTGCTCACCAGCATTAGCATCAGTGTGGTAGAAGGAGCTCCGAAAATGGCTGGCACCAGTGTATATGTCCCCAGGGTGAGCCACTCCTCAAGCCCCCACCCTCCTTGCATCTCCAAGAGGCTCCTCAAGATGAGCAAGTAGGTCTGGCCCAGGCTCCTATAAAATTACTGCTTTTGCCCTGGTCCTGGAGCATGATAGATTTTGTGCACACTCTTTGAGTGAAGTCTCTTTTCCCCACAGTCCTGTGGGGCCCCCCAAATTAAGCCCTGCCAGCTGTCAAGGCCAATGGCTCTGGGGGCTCATTTTCCTGTTTCAGGACCCCTGGGCTGAGGAGCCTGATGCAGGGCTCAGAACTCTCACTCCTGTGGGAGGATCTCTACACTATAGTTTTTCACCAGTTTGTGGGTTGTCCACCCAGGGTTATGGGACTTGACTTTATCAAGGATCTGCCCTTTCTACCAGTCTCAGTGTGGTTCCTGCTTTATGTCTTTAATTGTAGAAGAGCTCTTCTGGTAGGTTCTGGTCTTTTTCATCAATGGCTATTCTGCAAATAGCTATGATTCTGATGTGCTTGTAAGAGGAAGTGAGCTCAGGGTCCTTCTGCTCTGCCATCTTGGCCAATCTCCTGTGTGTCTGTTTTTCTAAAGGCTCAGTTGTGGTTATCCATTTTCTCAATACCCTTCTCTTCCCCTGCCCTGTCCCCAAAGGGAGACTGCCAAATCCAGGTCATGGCAGGGGGCTCTGGACTTGTGGCCCCTGCCCCGAGTACCTATGTGTACCCTGATTTATATGGTAGCTGAGAAACTTCTGGGGAGACAGTGTCACCCAGGTCCACCAACAGTGATCAGAAATAGTCTGAAGGTTTGAGGAAGGACAAGAAGGACCCTGAAAGGATAGTTAGCATTGAAGAAAAATCTGCTGAGGGCAGATCCCATAGCTGCTGGCCCAATGGTGGGGTAGGGAGCAGAGGTGCCCTACGTGAGCAGGGATCTTGGAACAAGTACATCAGGCATCCTGCAGAGAGGGTCCTGCTGGTCCCCACAGATTGATCCTGGGCTCCAGGGAGAGTCCAAAGACTGAAGAGACTGCCTGGTCCCACCCTGTCTTCCTATGCTAGGGGAAACTAAGGCCTTGAAAACCACGGCTTATCTCCTTGAGTGAATCTCAGGAAATGCCAAGTGTGCTTCATGGGAAAACCATGAAATGAAATGATTTTCAGTTTTTAAGGATCAGACTATTCAGTTCAGTCGCTCAGTCGTGTCCGACTCTTTGCCACCCCATGGACTGCATGCAGCATGCCAGGCTATAGAAACAATCAAACTGTTAGAAACAATTTCTTTGAACATCAGGAGAGGAGGGAGGCTCTGCTTCCATGGGGAAGAGCATCTTGGGAATCCAAGGCCACAGGAACTCACCACGTGCATCACATGTGAGTGAGTAAGAACCTGAGGGCTCAGGGATGATGACAGAGCAGTGAAGTTCGAGGGAAGAGCAGTTCTGGTCAGAGGGTCGTGGGCTCAGATTGGCACTAGGTCCTCTTCAAGGGGGTGGCCTCCCTGGTGCTGACTTCTGCAGATGAATTTTGAACCTAGAGCTAGTGTGGAAAGACAGGATTTGCAGTCTGAGCACCCACCCTGCCACTCATGAGCTCAGCAGGGCACTCAGCCTCCCCACTGGCTCCTCATCTGCAGACTCAGCGTTGTCATCAGGGTAGCCATTTGGATGACGGGAGATAAAGCACAGGAACGAGTCAAGCACAGAGCATGATGCACAGTGTGGGTCCCAATGGCCCCTGGAGGCTGGCAGCACTGCCAGGGCACCTCCAGAGGTGGAGCACAGAGACTCCTGAGGGCCTGGGCCCTTGGCAAAGCCAGCTGATGAGCCTGAGCCCAGGCGAGCACCACCGGCTGTGAATGGGGAAGAGTCTCCTCCTAGTGAGGGTTCGGGGTGGGAGGGAGGCAGTTCTGCTAAGATCAAGGCAGCAGTTCCGGCTGACTCCAGCCCCCAGAGGGACCCTTGTTGGCTGGGCTGAGCATTCCAGTCTCTTCTACAGAGCGTCTGGTTTCTACAAAGAAGCCAAGTCCTGAGCTCAGAACCACAGGCCTTCCAAAGAGTTCCAGAACCTTTCTAACTTCCCTACAGCCACCGCTTTTCTTCTCTCCTATCTCCTGTTTCCAGCCAGCAGTTAACTCCACAGAGCCAGGTGGCTTTGTACTCCTTGAAGGTCTGCAGAGAGGGGGCTTCTGGGCACAAGCCCATTCGCTGGGAGCCTTGCAGGGAGCAGACAAGGAGATGGAAGAGGCTGGAACTCCTTGAATTGTGCTGCTCCTACCCTGAGGGGCCCACAGCTGATGCACAAGCCCCAGCTTCCTAGATCAAGGACCCTCTAGGGATTGGTCTATACTCTGCTGCCCTTGGAGGGCTTCTGGGGTAGGAGGAGTGTGCCCCTAGAGCAGGTCAGCCAGGTGATGCAGGAGAGACACAAAAGTTGAGCCCTAGGAAATATGGGGCCTGTCTCTATGTGTGCAAACAGATGGATAGAAGCTGCAGCTCAATATAAGGAATTGGGCACAACAGAAAAGAAATATGAAAGATAGAAAAGAAAAAAGAAAAACTCCCAGCTGGAGCTATTTGAAAGTGGGCCAGTCTGTCTCTATGGATAGCAAGTTCTCTACCATTGGAAGTGTGTAAGCTGAGAACATTTTCTTGCATCCGAAGGGCAGTTGGCATCAATGGCTTTGGAGACACTCTCCAGCTTTGAAATCCTGAGCCTGTGTCCCTCTGCTCCAGCTCCCATTTGCTGTCTCCTTGTAAATCTGCTATTCTCTGCTCCACAGTCCCTAAATTCAGCCCTTGATGTGCCAAGATCAGGTGTGAGACGTGGGGAAAGTAATTTGTTTCTAACGATAGTAAAAATACCGAAGTTTTGAATGAGCACTTTCATAGAAATTAGAAACGTAAGAGTGATGTTATTACAGACATAACTATGCACTTGCGCGAGTGGGAAGCAAAGAGGTGGTGTGTCGGCCTGAGCTGCTGGCACTGAGTACAACCCTGGGCCCGGCCACACGTGTGCAGCCTCCAGGTGGACACTGCACACCAAGAGCAACTAACAGGCCCAGGGTCTTCAGCCTGGAAGGGGTTTCTCTCTCCCAACTGGGGTTCCTACTGCAGGGTCAACAGGGTGAGTGGTCAACTGCTCTGAGGCCAAACCCCCTCCATACATACTACTTCAGGCAATGGGCAGCTCACTTACACCCCACCAAACTCCAGCTCCTGAGTCCTGGCCAGGTCCCATCTGTTAATTCAGCGCGCGCACGTGTGTGTGTGTGTGTGGAGTGTGTGTGCATGCACATGCATGTATGTTGGGGTATAGGGGAGACCAATCAACCAGGCAGGTTATTTTGACTCATGCTCATTGATTTTATCCCACAGAAGGGAACAGCTCCACGGCTCCATGTCCATCCAGTGGCTCGCTTGGCCCATGAGGGGCCAGGGAACTGAGTCCTTTTCAGTGCCCAGGGTTCCCACATCAGCCATCTTCTTGGTATGTGAACCTGGGGGTGCTGTCTTGCTTGAGTGCAGGGAAACAGCCTGGGGACCCTAAGGACGGGTGAGCAGGGATGTGGCAAAGGAAAGCAGGGCTGCTTGGGAAGGACAGGCCCAGACCACCTGGGACCTGTAGCCAGGCGTGCTGTGGGCAGTGCATCAGTTCAGGAGGGAGCAGGGCTGCAGATGAGGGGAGGAGTGGGCAGATACTCTGCAATCCAAGCCCCAGTGTGGCTTCTACACACTGCAGAATCATTTCACTGCTCTCTGCCTTGATGTCGGCTGCACCTGTGAATTGGGCAGGCCCCCTCCCCACACCCGAAGTCCACTATCACCACGTGGCTGCTGGATTTTTGAAGGGCACAGGGCAAGGGGTAGGCAGGCATATCCTGGGAGGGCCCCGGAGGTCGCCCAGTAGGTTGAGGTGACATTTGCAAGCTTGAGGAAAGAAGAGATATTCCAAGGAGACCACAGTCTTTCTTCACTCTTTACTGTGTAAAAATAAACTCAACAATTCATGTCATTTCAGCAAGAAAATGAAAAAAAAAGCAAGAATACCAGTAGAAATAGTGCATTTCCAGAACTGCTGATGGGAGGGGGCAGGTCCCATGGTTTTGACCCATTAGATACCCAAAAGGCTGTGGATCATATGAAAAATGTACAGCTTTGGTTAGCAAATAATGAAAAAGTAAGATACATCAATTCTCTTTCCTATTATACAGTATATACAATATAGCAATATCAACCAGAGGGGGTTTACTTTGTCGTTGTTGATTTTTTTTTTTTTTTGGCAAATAAGACAAAATTGGGACTCTTAAAAGTATTGGGCTTTTTTGTTCTCAATGACTTGTTCCCTTTCAACAAATGGCACTTAAGTCCACTGTACATGGAAGTGATACATTTCCCATCATTAGTTGAATAAATTTACACACTGTTTTAAGAGATGAAACCATGACTGCTTTAAGCCATGTTTTGGTTGCCATAAGATTACAAAGGATACCATCTTCTTAATCTTCACAATTCAGAACCCTAGTTTCTTCTATCAGGGTTGGAACTGACCATCAAGTCCTCTACTCATTCCACTTGACAAGTCAGCTCCAAGACAGAGGGGCCACCATCAAGGACCAGAGCATATCCAGTCCCCAACATGTCTTTGAGAACAGGTGGCCCCTCTCTGGAGCTCATTGGAACAACTGTGACCCTTATGCCAGCCTCTCCCTTCCCCTTCACTCCCCACAAGACACCCCCTTGGTCTCAGGTCCCAGGGCTGGTGACAAAGTGATCTTTGCAGTCTTAGAAAATAAACTGTGAATCTACAAAAGGAACAGAAAGCATACAAAATGTATCTCTTTCTTCCAAAATACATGCTTTCAGTTCTACATTTTGGCGGAGCCTGAAAAGTATTTTCAAGGGAAATATAGGTTGAGTTAATTTATAGGTTTGTCCTTTGCTTTCATAAAAATACTCTTGTTTTGGTAATAAACTTTTTCTTCTAGAGTAAGAGAAATAATACTGTGTTATCAAAAGCAAGAAGGCTTACGATTCAAGTGGGCTCTAAGCCCTCGAGGGCCCGGAGAGCCTCTGTCAGTAGCTCTGCCGCCTCGGACACCCAGGGAGCTGTGGGACACCAGCTCAGCAAAAGCAAACACTGTCTCGACAGTGCTTTTTTATCTCCTCATTTTATAAAATGGCTTACCTGAGATAGGCATGTATTATTCAGTGCAAGAGGGAACATCAATCAGATTAAGGAATAGATGGAAACTATGTGGATTAGATTTGTGGCTGTGTCATCTACCTTTCTCAGGGCTGGCGAAGTGCCAAGTGTTAACACAGTGAGGGAGCCAGGGGCNATCTCATCAATATTGCATGGCATCAGGCACTACTGTATGCGGGTTCATTAAAAATTTAATTTGTGGTTTAAATCTGCAGTGTTCCCTTTAAAAGGACATAAGGGGAGGGAGAGGCTTCAGGTTGGGGCTGAGCAGATCTGGGGGGGAAGGGGGAATCCCAAGCCCCGGGAGAGGGAGGGGGGCCTTCCCCGGGCGGGAGCAGTGGGCCCCTCTCCGACTGGCTGCTGGCCAGGGCTGCTGCTGCTGCTGCTGGAGGGAGGGTGACTGGACCATTCATAGAAATTATTTCTCCAAAGCTTGTACTGTTTCCCTTTCTATAATCAGCCCCGGGGAAAGGGCAGCTCCTGGGAACCCAGACACTGGAGGAGGGCTGAGGAGGCGATGGGGGAGGCTTTCCCTGGAGACCCTGGGCCCCTCCAGACTGGAGTTGCCACCCCACCCTGAACTCGGGGCTGTGGGGCCTCCTGCAAGTTGCCTCTGCTGTCTCAGCTCTGGTCACCCCCGCTGCCCCATAAAGTCATTGCCGTGATTTCCTGAGAATGAGTGAAGGACCTCCTAGATCTGGGTCAGCACTGCTCACCATCACCCGCCATGTTGCTATGGGGCAGGTGGCTCCTAGTGACAGGACTGCAGTCCACAGAACCCCTGCTGGGAATCACAAGTGTCTGAAAGGCCACCATAAGTCTTATTTCTTTGTCTGGACCTCACTCCCTCCCAGAGAGGACCTGGGCGATGCCCCCTGCCTTACAGCTTATAGACTGGGATTTTGTTTCTGATGAGGGGCTTCACTGGGAAGTGAGGGGGACAGTTTTGCTCTTTCCAGGGAGGGCAGAGGGGCTCATGGTTCTGGTGGGGGAGGGGAGAGAAGTAAACTGGGGAGTGGGGGGCAAGCACAGATGGGCCTGAAGAGACTCCTGGACAACCTCTTAACCCTGCCCGAGGGCACCTCTTTCTGAGAGCACTTCAGACCCGCTCGCCCAGAGAGGCTGCTGATTGTCTCCTGTGTCTCGGAAGGCAGCGATTTGTGCATCCGGGGCTATCTTCTGACATTGTTCCAGAGTGATTAAGTTAAGCCTCCTGGGGCCAGCTGGAGAGAGAGGACACACTGCTTTGTAAAACTGATTTGCTGCCGTAGCATTTACAGTGTGCCCCGGGGTGCACCCACAGTGCCCTCCTCTCTCACACATGTGGGTCTCACCACCCACATATACACATCATGTGTTCAGGACACGCCTTGTCACTGCTCACTTCAGCGCGCAGGTCTGTGTCCAATTGTGGTGGGCTTACAGTGAATCCTCAATGTCCCAAATGCCCACACAAGGCACAACTACAGCCTGCTGGAAGACTTGTCCTGAAGACTCCTGGAGGGGTCCGTTTCCCTGGGCAATAGCCACGGGTACCACGGGGGCTAGAGCAGGGGTCTAAATGTCTGAGATATGAAGGTTTCTAAGAGGGCCAGAGCCAGCACTGACCAGGATCTCTAGACCCCGTGGGGCCTTTGCATCGCCTGGGGTGCCTTTCTACATTCCTGGGGAAATAGGACAAGGGAAATGTGATTTTCAAAGAACCTGTGAGCTTGGATGATGGTTTGATGAGATCCACGGGCCATATAGCTGGGCAGCTGAGGGTCCCCCAGGGAAGGAAGATGTGCTGGGGCCAGGAGCTGCATCCAGACAGAAAAGCGTGGCTGGCGTCGCCACACAGATAGAAAAAGAACAGACAGTTCCTTCCTGGCAGGCCTTCCATTCGTTAGAAAGCACACATTTGGTAATGGAGCAGCTTGGCCTGGCTACAGCCCGGGAACAGGACCCAAGCTCTCGGGCATGCTGTTTCCTTTGCCTGTTTCCCGGGCAGTCCGTGAGCACTGACTTGGAGCACACTCTAGACACTACTGGATGGTAGGAAGATAGAGACGGCTTGAGCAACATGCCTGGGCCAGAGCTGGCTCCTCTGCTCAGCTGCTGTGGGACCTTGAACAGGTGACTTCACCTCTCTGGGCTGTGTCAAGAGTTAAGTTGGACAAGCCCCATAAAGCTCTTAGAATGGTGCGAGTCTGCAAAATAACTTGGTAAAACTTAGTAAATGCTGATTATGATTGTTTTTTGTCTTTCTCTCCCTCAAGTTGCTCAGGTACTAGTAATACCATAAGGAAATGAAGGAAGGGCTGAGCCATGGATCCCGGAGTAGGGAGCTCCTGCCAAGACTCGGAAAAGGAAGGAAAGTGGGCCTCTGAGTCACATGTCAAGTTGGGCCCCTGCACAACAGCTTTCTCTCTCTCTCCCTTTTAAATTCTTAAATTTAAATTTAAAAATGTTTTAAACTGTGGTAATACATATATAACTTAAAAATTTACCATTGTAACCGTTTTAAAGCATGAAGTTCAGTGGTACTAAGTACCTTCACATTGTTGTGCAACCCTCTCCAGGTGTCTTTCATCTTTCCAAATTGAAACTCTGCCTCCTGAAACTCGACTCTCTATCCCTCCTCCCTGCAGGCCCAGGTACCCATCATTCCATTCTCTGTCTTCCTGAATTTGACTCCTTTAAGGACCTCATAAGTGAAATCATGCATATTTGTCCTGTCGCCACTGACTTATTTCACTGAGCATAATGTCCTCAAAGTCCTTCCATGTTGTAGCAGGTGTCAGAACATCGCTCCTTTTCCAGGCTGAGTACTATTCTGTTGCATGAATGGACTGCATTTGGTTTATCCACTCAACTGATGATGGACAGGTGGATTGCTCTCACCATTTGGTGATTTTGGTGCTGCTATAAAGGGTGTACAGATATCTCTCCTGGACCCTGCCTTCACTGATTTTATATATACACCCAGAAGTGGGAATGGGTGGATCATATGGTCCCAACCCCTCACTACGAATGCAGGAACTGAAGCCACACAGAGGAGCTCAGATGCTCTCTCAGGGACCCAGAGTCCCCACCCTCCAACCTCAAGCGTCCAACTCCTCTGTGGCCTATCCCCAGGTGTCCTGGAAGGCTCTCTGGAAGAGGTGGGCTGGGATGGACACACTGCAGAAGAGTGGTCACTGTCACCACAGGAAGGGCAGCATCACGGGAGTCCCACGGGGAGGGGGCCGGGACGGCACGTGGATCGTCACCAACCAGCCTTGACTGAGCCTGATGCCCTCCAGCGCTGGGGAGGCAGCCGTGAAGCATGATGAGATCTCCCGAGGGGGGAGAGAGACAAGGAGCCAGGCGGCAGGAGGGGCATGGGAGGGCAGGCTCTGGTCCCCTCCGCATGAGGGCCTGTCACCAAGGCATGGGAGAGTGCCCTCTGTCCCTGGCGACCTCCTCAGCCTCTGTTAAACCCAATCTGCCACATGGGAAGTCCGGACGGTTCTCCATGGCTTGGACGAGGGGGCTCACCAGGAAGGGGTTTCCGTTGCTGCACCCTCTGTCCCAGGGGCCTGCTCAGCCCTTCGGGGTCAGCAGAACCACCTGGCTTGGTGGAGATGCCAGGCTCTGCCCTCCCCAGGGATAGTCTGGTTAGCTTAATGAGGCTAGGGACCAGCCCCCAGGGCTTCTTCAGTTTCTTGATAAGAACTGAAGGGCTCCTCGCTTCCCAGGGAACCCCAGTGCTAACAAATGACTC
>SJYV01017594.1:419203-509777 GCA_006410875.1 Neotragus pygmaeus | reverse complement strand
GCCACAGTTAGAGGTGGGGGTGGGATGACTGGGGGCCCGGAACCAAACTGAATTAATCGGACCCAACAGGCTTGGGTCAGAGAGGGCTCAGAGGGTACCTAGACTACTTCTCAGTTTTTATTTGACCGCTGAGGGCTTCCACCCGACCCAACCCAGGCTTCTGTCTTCTTTTCTTTAAAAATGGTGATGGCACATCTTCATTTATTAATTTTATGCTCAATAACACTTAAAAAAAGAAAACCCTAGATGCCCATGAGAAATAATTCACTCTCTGGACAGTTGTCAAGGCTTGCTGGATGTGACCGAGGGGCCCTGAATCTATGCCAGTTCCCTGGGTATTTCCTGGGGCTAGGGAGCCTGGGAGCGGGGTGGGAGGATTTGGGGCTGCAAAGCTGAAAGGGAGCAGAAGGTGGGACATGGGAGGGGGAAGGTGAGGGGGTCACTAGGGTGCTGGAGGACCATCCCAGGATGTGGACTGGAGAGCGAGGCCAGCCTGAGCTGGGTGACATCCTGGCATCTGTGGGTTCACTCCAGCTGAGAGCTCCACAGGAGCAAGAGCAGAAGAGGACAAGGGGCAGAACGGGGCAGAGCAGGATGCAGGGCGGATGAGGAGGCCCCCAGGAAGGGGCAGGTGTCTCTTCACCAACCCTCCAGGGAAGCAGTAGGTTGGGGTTCTGTGTCTTCCTCCTTCCGCCCTCCACTCTCGCCCTGGGAGTTGGGGCCCTGGGTGGCCGCGGTGACCTGTCTGGGGATCTGTGTCAGGATGCAGGCCAAGGTAAGCTGAGTGAGCCGAGGCCAGAACCGCTCTGACCTAGTGACCTTCCCAGCGGTCCCTTCATAGCAGGAGTGGTAATTGGGTTTTACATGGGGCCCTCTGGCAATGACCTAGTTGTCCCGGTTCCTGCCTTCCTCTGTCCCTCTGCGTTCGCCCCTGATGTTCTTTAAACCCCAGGCATTATGCCTTCCCCTGTCTGGCTCTCATCCTCCCCTCTGATTCCACTGGGCAAAGTCAGGCTGCAGCAGGGATTTGGGGTGTCTGTCATGGCGTGTGCTTCTCAAGGGCACCTCACTCTGGGCCCACCTCTGGGAATGAGACAAGTGAGGCTCTGGGTCTGCACGCTGGACAGCTGAGCAGGAGGTGATGGCCTGAGTGTTACCCCGTTTGGGGCCTCTTCTCTGACACTGGGTCCCCATGTGTGTGAGGAAGGATGGAAGGGTTGGGGACCAGTTCCTCACCTGGAAGTGGCATCAATAATGCAAAGTGCACAGGCTCAACTGAAATACCCTGTGTCGGGCACAAGGCCTGGCATCTGTCTCCATTTCTCTTCCTCTGTCATCTCTTCCTCACCCACAGACTGGAGGTCTTGACATCCCAGTGAGAGCCCTGCGCCCCCAGGGACCGTGTGTCTACTACCAGACACTGACCGACTGCCATGGTGCTGGGGTAGCACAGATGCGAGCACCTTCTGTGACTAGAACACCTCTGGGGGGAATGTTCTCGAGTTCCCCATTCACAGATGAGAGCACTGAGGCTCTGAATGACAAAGGGACTGGCCCAGGGTCAAGAGTTGGTCCTGGTGGACTCAGGATTCCGGCTCGGTGACCCACCCCCAGCCCCTGCACGTCACCCCTGCTCCAGATGTTCAGCAACTCTGCGGAGATCTGGGAGAATGGAGGGCCAGAAGCTCATCCTGCAGTGGATCACCACCCTGGCACACTCACCAGCCCCATGAGTTGCCAAGCACATCCTGGTCTGGGTTCCGGCAGGCTGCTGCTTGTTTTTCGAGACTCATCGGCATGGGACTGCCGGGAAAGCAGGCACCTGTCTCTAATGGGGATGTTTACCTGGCCCTGCACACTGAGGGGGCATGTTCCTCGATTCCTAGGGGGCCAAACCCCTGTAAGAGGGAGCCTCGAAAGAGTTGGCTGCGAGTGCAGATGGCTTTGGGTTCAAAACGGAGCCAAAGCTTTCACCAGCTTCTGCGAACAGCTCCCTAAACATGGAGGTTTGACTGAAATCAGGCAGGCGACATCAGTTGCCCCCTCCTCCACCCCATGGAATTCCCCCATTGCCCTCCCCCAGACTTCCCTCCTCTGATTCCAGATTCGCCTCTGCCTGGTCCCCCAGCTCCTGCAAGCTGCCAAGCATGAAGCCTGCCCTCCGAGGCTGGATGAATAATAGAACTGAAATCACGCCTAGTTAAAAATAGATACTCTTCTTAATAAATATTTTACATACTGTCTTTAGGATATACAGATCCCCTGTCTGAAGAATTAAAGCAAACCCTGGTATCGAACCCAAAGACTATAGGCAAGGCTTGGCCTTGGCAGGGTCCAGCATCCCTACAGCCATGACTGCTGACTGCGATCCACGCCTCTTTGGTGACATCCGCTGAAAATAGCCCACACCAGTAAGGACAGAACGTCCGGCCAGGAGCAGCCTGGGAATTCTTGGATGGGCTAATCACTTATGAATTTTATGGGGGCAAATCAGTTATCCGACGCCCCTGGTTAGTGAGGCTCAAAGTTCAGAAAAGTCAAAAGCAAGTTCTCATGTTCCACCTGTACAGAAGGACTCCCCTCGGTGAACAGAAGCTGGGGGGCTTCTGGGGGCAGCCTCAGGGAGGAAGAGAAAATTCCAGGTGGGGAGGAGGAAGTAGTTTAAAGCGCTGGCCCATTTCAGAAAACTTTGCAAATGCAGTACAACCTTGAAGGTCTGCATTAATTAGGACACAGCATGATCTAGATACAGGGAATGGATCGGAATAATCTGCTGAAACAGGTTCCAATCTTGACCGCCCCCTCCCCCCATGAGCTTCCCATGGGAGACAGGGCCTGGCAGGAAATGCTGGGGTCTGCCCTGCTTGGACATGACTGAGCGACTTCACTTTCACTTTTCACTTTCATGCNGAATAATCTGCTGAAACAGGTTCCAATCTTGACCGCCCCCTCCCCCCATGAGCTTCCCATGGGAGACAGGGCCTGGCAGGAAATGCTGGGGTCTGCCCTGCTTGGACATGACTGAGCGACTTCACTTTCACTTTTCACTTTCATGCATTGGAGAAGGAAATGGCAACCCACTCCATTGAATCCCAGGGACAATGGAGTATCCCAGGGACAGGGGAGCCTGAGGGGCTGCCGTCTATGGGGTCTCACAGAGTCGAACACGACTGAAGCAACTTAGCAGCAGCAGCAGCAGTAGCCCTGCACGCAGACCACTTCAAAGTAACCCCTACTCTGCAGGCCTCTAGAGAATGGTTGATGTCCTTATTCAACAGGGCAGGAGACTGGATATTGAAGGGGCAGAATATGCTGGAGCTGGCTCAGATGAACCAAATGGGTTTGGGGCCCATGTCTCAGTGTTGGTCTCTCTCCCTGGACTGGCAGCTCCTTAACCCCATCTGGTTTACTTGGACTGAGTGCAGAGGCCCTTCCCTGGGAGGCCTCCCTGCCCTGAGGATGGACCTCTCTCCCTCATGCCCAGCTTGCTTTGAGGAGATTTTAGTTTAGCACTTAGCACCCTGATGAATGGGTAGATGGATAGATGGATTGATGAACAGTAGAAGTCTGCCTGAATAGGTGGATGGCTGGATGAATGGCGGATGACTGAGCGGTGCATGGTTGGATGGGTGGATGAATGGATAAATGAGTGGTTAGATGGTTTGTTATTGTTGTTCAGTCACTCAGTCATGTCTGACTCTGCAACCCCATGGACTGCAGCACACCAGGCTTCCCTGTCCTTCACCATCTCCTGGAGTTTGCTCAAACTCATGTCCATCAAGTCGGTGATGCCATCCAACCATCTTGTCCTCTGTTGTTCCCTTCTCCTCCTGTCTTCAATCTTTCCCAGCATCCGGGTCTTTTCTAATGAGTTGGCTCTTTGCATCAAGTGGCCACAGTATTGGAACTTCAGCTTCAGCATCAGTCCTTCCAATGACTATTCAGGGTTGATTTCCTTTAGGATTGACTGGTTTGTTGGATGGATGGATAGAAAGATGGATGGGTACATAGATAGGTGGATGGTTGGAGAGATGGATACATAGATAGATGGATAGGTGTGTGGATGGATGGGTGGAGGATGAGTGGATAGATGCACGGATAGGCGGATGGATAGATGGATGGGTGGATGGATAAATGTGTGGATGGGTAGATGGTTGAGGGTATGTGTACATGGATGGTGGATGGGTTTATAAATAGATGCATTACTGGGAAAAGCTCTCTTATATCAAAGGGGATTCATATTCAAAAAGCCACCTTATATCAAAGATTTCCAAGGGGAATTGACCACAGAATAAATATTACTCCAGGATTGCTCATATAGCTGGTAATGTACTTTAATTCTTCTCTACCCCTGTTGCTTTCTATCCTTTTCTTCCCAGTTCCTGGATTATTGGCTGGAAAGGCAGGGCTTTGGGAGCAAGGAGGGATGGGGTAGCTCGGATCTGCTGAGGACAGACATAGCTCAAGGACCTGATGCTAGCTCTCCCACGTGGCCCACCTGGAGACCTTGAGAAAAGGGGCTGCCCCTCCACTGACAGTGAGCCAGGGCACTTTAGGACAGATTTCCCTTGAACATAACAAGCTGGAATGTCGGGCAATCAGAACTCAGCACCACCTGGGCTCACGGTGGGCGGAGCTTTGTGGGGGATAAAAAGAAGTTAAAAAAAATCCAATTATTTCAATAGAAATCATTTTTTAAAAAATCCATGCCACTGTGTCTACACTTGTTTTGCTTTTTTTTTTTTTTTTTTAATTTTGGAAGGTATAAGAGAAGAAAGTCATGAATCTTTTCATTTCTCTGTGATTGAGCAAACTCTTAAAATATTAAACTGTTGCTTAATAATTGATTAAAACTAATCTCAGTGGGAGCCAATCACCCATTTGGCAGAACCTCTTTAAACTTTTAGGGGCTTTTAGCTCCCCCTGGCCGCCTAACCTTTCTCTTGTCTGATTCATTCAGGTTTCAGCAAATGACTGGCCTCTTGTGGATTATGATGTCACGATGCCTCTATCGAGCTGTGGGGTGGCTGACTGAGGCTGGATTCAAAAAAAAAAGTAAAGTCCTAGAAATGCTGTCTAAAGAGGCAAGGGGGAGGGGGGATGTCAGAAATAATGGTACTGTGGATTTCCAAGATGCAGAAGCAGAATTAGAGGTAAGGCTGTGTGGCCTTCAGAGCTACTTAAGTTGTCTTTGACTTAAGTTTTTCTGCAGAACAACAATTATGCTGACCTCTCTGTTTTTCATGGGGACACTAAAATTGTTGAGTAGAATGCTTTAGGACGTAGACTCATCAGACTGTCCTGATCCAAGCCTTCCCCAGTGGTTACTTCGTATGTGACCTTGGATGAGTTTCTTAGCTTCTCTGTGCCTCAGTTTCCTCAGATGTAGAATGGTTCACTGGCTGGTGACCCCTGGTGGTTCAGTGGCTGCAACTCCGCACTCTGAATGCAGCGGGACAAGGCTTGATTCCTGGCCAGGGAATTAGATCCTACATGCAGGAACTAAGCGTTTGAATGCCACAACAGAAGACCCAACTTCCCGAAATGAAAATCCAAGACCCCATGTGCTGCAGCAAAACCTCGTGCAGCCAAATAAATAAATATTAAGGAAAAATGGGATAAGCATGGAAATGCCCTCCTGAGCAGGTTAGGTAAGACACTCTTAGCATTTGCCAGGGCTGAGAAAGAGCTCCACTATGTTCACTATGCTGATTTCAAAACAAGTACTTTGAATTCTGAAAGAGAAAGGGCCCTTATGAGAACAGCCAAAGTCCGCCAAACTAAGCACAGTCTGGTGTGAGCACACCCGTGTTCATGGCAGCATTGTGCAGAACAGCCAAAAGGTAGAAGCAACCCCAGTGTCCCTCAGTGGGTGAATGGATAAGCAAAATATGGAGCGTCCACACAACACAATATTATTCAGTCTTAAAAGTGAAGGAAATTCTAACATATGCTACAATGTAGATGAACCTTAAAGGCATTATGCTAAACGAAATAAGCCAGACCCGAGAGGACAAATACCCTATGATTCTCCTTGTATGAGGTTCCTAGGGTAGCCAAATTCATCGAGACACAGAATAGTGGATGCCTGGGGCTGGGGAAGGGGCAGTGGGGAGTCAGTGTTTAATGGGGACAGAGTTTCAGCATGGGAAGATGAAGGTCTGGAGATGGATGGTGGTAAAGTGAATGTACTTAATGCCACTGAACTGTACACTTTAAATGGTTAATATGGTCAATTTTATGTTATGTGAATTTTACTGCAATGAAAAGTAACAGCCAAAAACATCACTAAGCACTCCGGCCTCCCACCCTGCTTGTATCACCCCTAGTTGGGACCAGGTTCATTTACTGTCTGTGGATGGTGCTCATATGCATGGGTGGGGCAGGGTCCTCTCAGGAGAGCTTGGCAGAGACCACCACCTCCCCCACCCCTGGATCATCCACAAACGAGGTGAGAGAAGCTTCAGGGCCCCACCGCTGGATGAGCCAACCTCACCTTTCTGTGTTGTTGTTGGGAGTAGAAATGAATCTGTCTCTTTGGAAGGGGCTCCTTGGGAGGGTGGAACCCTCAAAGATGTGGCCAGGCTGGAGCCTCTGAGGAGTGGAGCTGGAGTTTGAACCCTGCCTGCTCCTAACTTAGCCTCGTCCTCATTCTCTTGGACCAGCCAGGCTTGGTAGCATCGTCACTTAATGGTGGAATTCAGTACAAGAGGATAGAGACAGGGCCTGGACCCCACCCCTGAGAATCCCCTGTCACCAGAGAACACAGGCAACAATGGTGACAGTGCTTTTTGAGACGCTGTCAACAATAGTATGAATTTCTACTGCCTTCCTAGAATTTAGGGCTTAGAAACTACTTTCACATGGTTAATTTGTTTTTTATTTCCTGCAGTCTGCCTGCCCCATCCCTCTCTACAGACTTCTTCTATTTTATCTTTTTTTTTTTTTTTTTNGGGATAGGCTACCCACTCTAGTATTCTTGGGCTTCCGTTGTGGCTCAACTGGTAAAGAATCCTCCTGCAATGCGGGAGATGTGGGTTCAATCCCTGGGCTGGGAAGATCCCCTGGAGAAGGGAAAGGGTACCCACTCCAGTATTCTGGCCTGGAGAATTCCATGGACTACAGTCCATGGAGTCACAGAGTCGGACACGACTGATCTACTTTCACTTTCACGTTAAATAGATTAAAACCCACTTCAAATGTCTGTCTCTAAATTCAGTCATACCAGGACACAGTTTGCATAGGTGTTTCATGGTAGTGTTTGTGCATTATTTTCTTTTTGTGAAGAAATATATTTTTTCATGATATGATTTGGTTATCACTGCAGTAGGTATTTGAGTGCGTATTAGTTACCTGTTTTTACTGACATGGGGGATTATAGGTTTAAGACGCAAGTACCTGCCCTCCATAAGTTCACAGTCTTGTAGGAGGTACAGGTGTGATAATATATGTAGTGTGTAGCCCTGTCTAAAGTGAGATGGCTTGTTGACCAAGTCTCTGCTGTTCTAAATCCTGCCTCCCAAACACTCAGTGCTTTTCCCTCAAGAGGATTCATTAAGTCATGGACTGTACCAACGAGCTCTCCTGTAAGCACTTACTAGGCTGTAGAAAAGATTTTCTTTTGAACAATGCTTCTTCTCATTTGTATAATTCTATAGGGGTAGCCCAAGGATTTTATAATATATCATCCAATTTTTTTTCTCACAACAACCTTATGGAATGGATAGAAAAAAACTACCCTCACCCCACTTTACAAACGAGGGAAATTACAAGGCTACGAGATAGATTCTGAGCAAGAACATCTGCTCCTTGGCTAGAGATTCATTTATTCATCTATTCATCCATCCACCCAGCCATCCATCCACCCAGCCATCTATCCTCCCAGTCATCTATCTACCCACCTATCCACCCACCCACTCATCCACCCATCCATCATCTACCCACCAATCACCCAGCCATCCACCCATCCTTTGCCAGGCCCTAGGGCTCACTGCTGTAGGATAGAGGTGGCTCCAGCTCTCAAAGAACTCCCAGTCTGGAAGGTTGTCTGAATCCTATAGATTATGGGGGTAGCTTATGTTCTCCTCAACATTTCAGTATTAGCTTCTTTCCTCACGAACAATCTGGGGACAAGCAAAGGCACCTGGTAACAAATGCTTTCCGTTGGGTTGGGGATGTTCATACAACTGCAAGTGACAGGCACAGTGAAGAGCACGGACATCCTGCGAATTCCTGCAGAAGTGCAGAGTAGCAGTATTGTGGCGCCTGAGCCTCTGGGCAATCGTGGGAGAGGATTTCTGGTCTCTCTCTGGAGCTAAGAGGTAGCAAATCTTCTTTTGATGGATTAATGGATCGAAATGTCATGAGGGCTGCTGATTTACAGCCTGCATTCTCATCTGCCCTCCATAGCCTGGCGGGATCTTAGAGGAAAGTTCTTGGGCTGCAGGGTCAAGCAAAGGTTGTTCCTTTAAAGCAAGAGGAGAACGCTGTGACAACACGGGAATGATGTCATGAAGGAGGAGCCCTGACATGCTCAGCAACCTGGAGGAGGATCTGCAACTGGGACCCTACCTGCTCAAGTTCCTGCTTTCAGCCAGACACCAGCCACAAAGAGCCCTCCCTCCCACTGAGAGTATGCAATAAGTGTGTGGAGTGTGTGATAAGCATGCCCCGTGCTGATTTGTTGCCATGGAGGTGCTGCCAAGGGAGCCTCTGTGGGCTCTAGGGAGCATCTGGAGGACTTTCTCCACCCCTGTATCTTCCTACTGGCCCACCCCTGCGCCTGGTGGTCCCCGTGAGTAGTCACTACGTTTGAGTTAAAGCAGCGAGGGTGCTGGAGATTCCTGTGGAAACCGAAGGGAACCAAAGAGGACAGCTTGGCAGCAGGTGGTGCCTTTCCCATGCCCACCATGTGATGGTTCCACTTCCCAGATGGCCTTGCTGTCTGACAGCCAGGTGGGAGCAGGGCATCGAGGAGCTGGTACACAGGACAGGTCATTTTTTTTAAGTTGTAGTAAGATATTTACAGTCCCCAAATTTCCATTTTTAAGTGTACAGTCAGTGGCATTGAGCACAGTCACACTGTTGTGCAGCCGGCACCACCAGCCGTCGCCAGAACTTTGCCATCATCCCAAATTAGAACTCTGTGTCCATTACACAATAGACCCCCGTTCCCACCCCTCTAGCCTCTGGAAACCATCATTCTCCCTCCTGTCTGTGTGAATTTGACTCTTCTGGGGACCTCATCTAAGTAGAATCATGCAGTACTTATCTTTCTGTGAGTTGATGATTTTACTGAGCTTAAGGTCCTTAAGGTTCATTCATATTGCAGCCTGTCGGGATTTTCTTCCTTTTATGATTGAATAATATTCCATTGAATGGATGGACCGCATTTTGTTTATCCATTCATCCATCGATGAACCCTTGAATTGCTTCTACGTTTTGGTGATGTTGAGTGATGCTCCTCTGAACCTGGGTGTACAAGCATCAGGACAGGGCACTTGTGATGGGAACCAGAAGGGCCGGGAGGGTAGGGTCACCAGGGCTGCTGGGCTGCAGTGGGGGCTCAGCCTTTTCCAAAACGACCTGCCTCTGGCGTGACCATCGCTCACTCTGTGAAGGTCCTCAGTTGTGTGGACACTCTGAGTGTCAGGACCGATCTTCTCCATAAGTGGTGCCTCCCCCAGCATTCCAAGGAGGGAGAGGGATGCAGAGGAGACTCGAGAACTGTCACAAACTAGCCGACAGGCTGCTGCATCCAGGACTGGCTTGTTTTGGATTGTTTCAGTGGCCAAGCTCACCCACGGCCTGGTAGACAGGCACAAAGCCAGCACAGCAGAAATATCACTGTCCAGTGACAATGATATTGACAAGGCAACTTTCCCGATTGGCAGCAGTCAGCGAGTTCCTTGTAAGAATGATGGCGAGACCTCAGAGGCCCACCCCTGGAAGTGTGATTTGAAGTGTCTGTATTGGTCAGCTGTTGGCTCAATAGCAATGCGTAACAAGCCAGCCTAGGAACTACCCTGATGGGCCAGTGGTTAAGAACCTGCTTTGCAATGCAGGCAACATCGGTTCAATCCCTGGTCCAGAAACTAAGATCCCAAATGCCACGGGGCAACTAAGCCTGCAAGACACAACTATTGAAGTCCGTGCACCTAGAGCCCCTGCTCCAAGAGAAGTCACGGCAATGAGAAGCCTGTGCACTGCAGCTAGAGAATAGCCCTCGCTCACAACTAGAGAAAGCCCGCACACAGCACAAAGCGTGCGGCCATAAGTTAATTAAAAAAAACCCAACCCAGCCCAACTCAAGGCTTCACATGGCAGCACCAACTCTCCTGGATCTGGGGGCGGCTGGAGGCTGTCTCATTCTGCAGCTTGAGTCTCTCACCCTCCCCAGGTTGGGGGCCTCACTGGGCTGGCTGCTTGCTCTGGGGAAAGAAGCAAACAAGGGGGAGTATTTACCCCCTAGCACCTTCCCAGCCCCTGCTTTGGCTACTCTGCTAGCGTTTCACTGGCCACATCAAGTCTCAAGGCCAAGCCTGAGGTCCAGGATCAGGGAAGCAGATCTGCCTCTGTGGGAAGAGCTGCAGGTCACTTGGCAGAGGATGGGGAAATATGGGGGCGGGGGACAAAGAATGGGAGGAAAATCTGCCACTTTCCTGAAATGTTCCACTAAAAGCTGGACAGCCTCTGCTCCCCGCTTCCCCTCTGGCCCTGGAAGGTAGTTTTCTTTGTTTCCACTCTGAGGTGCTCTGATTGATCCCGGTCTACAAATCCTGTGACTCTTAATCAATGCCTGATGAACCATACACGTGCCAACAAAATTCATTCCTGCCAAGATAATCCTGAGGGCCTCCGGTGTCTTTCCTCTATTCCCAAAGCTGGTGCAAATGCATCTTTTTCTGTTGTTGTTGCAGGCTTATGGGGAAATAAAAGATTTTGTCTGCTGGCTGATGGGTATTAGCAGAGCTATATGGGGCTTGAGTGGAAATGTGGAATTTGTGTGGATCAGCCCGAGCTGTGTTGGCAGGGTCTGGGAGGAGGAAGCAATGTGCTGAAATTCTGCCTGTATTGTGGCTGTCAGCTGCCTCGACTGCCAGACTCACTCTTTTTTGTGTGTGTGTGTGTTGTTATGGATCATCGTGTTGAAAAGTTTCCTCGCTCTTGGCTATCTCTGAGAAGGGCCTGGATTACTGGAGAAAATCCAGCTTATGTGTCCAAGGGCAAAGCAGGCTGTTTATCTTTGACTCGTACATGCTTTGCACATCTCCTGAGGTTTGACTCTAAGTAGGATTTATGTCTCCCCAGATGGAAGGTGAAAAACAAGAGGCCAGCATTGAGTTTGCAGGAGGTGATGCAGCCAGCACATGGCTTACCATATGCTTAATGTGGATTTAAGAAAAGAGAGGGTTTTTAAAAATTATTAAAAATGGCCATTTGGAGAATCTGTCCTAATGTTATTAAGTGATCTTGACACGGGATGTGTGTGGGGCTGGAACTTTCTGATGGAATCCGGGAGCTGGGCGCAGCTGGGGCCAGGGGACACTTCCTAAGGTGTCCCTGGCCCTTTGTGGAGCTCCAGTACACGAAGCGGAGACTCAAGTCTTCAGCAATGACCATGCACAGAGCTGTGGTTCTCAACCAGGGGCGTGTCTGGCACATTTTGGAGCCATTTGGAGTCGTCACAATTGAGAGGAGTGAAGTGCTTCCGGCGTCCAGTGGATAGAGACTGGGTGTGCTTCTAAATATCCCGCAGTGCACAGAACGCCGCACAACAGAGAATCACCTGCCCGGAATAGTATTCAGCCTTATAAGGAAGGAAACCTTGACACCTGCTACAGATCGGATGAACCTTGAGCACATCATGCATAGTGAAATAAACCAGACAAAGAACAAATACTGTCTAATTCCACCTACATTATGTCCCTAGAGGAGTCAAATCCATAGAGACAGAGTAGGATGGTGGGTGCCAGGAGGTAGGAAGAGGTGGGGGAATGCGGAGTCAGGGTTTCACAGGGACAGAGTTTCAGTTTGGGAAGATAAAAAAGTCCTGGAGATGATGCTGGAGGTTCTTGAACAATAATATGAATGTACTTAATGCCATTGAACTATACACTTAAGCATAGTTCAAAGTGTTATATATCTCTGCCACAGTGTTTAAAAAATGCTAAAATATAAACAAAAACAGAGCAGAACCATTTACCCAGAACGTCAGTGATGCCAAGGCTGAGGAACACTGGCTTGAACGGTACGGGAGCAGGTTGGTGCTGGCTTGCATGAGCTGTTGTGATGGCACAGGGGTAAATGCAGCCATTTCACAGGTGTCACTTAATGCCACAAGCTACAAAAGAGCAGTTGCCTAAAGTCCCTCCCTCTGCTTTCCCCTGACCCACAGTCCTTGCCCCACATTACAGCAAGACAGCCCCGTGTCCCCCAGGAGCCTCAAATGAGCTTACAAAGATGGTCACCTGGAGGATTGCCGTCCCTCCTGGTTGTCCTGCTGTGGTTTGATATCACCTGTCTCAGCTCTCAGGGACCCTCAAGGGAGAAGCTATGACTGTGCCCGAGTGCTTCCCAGACACACCAAAGCTGCTTTTTGGAGAATGACCCCCTCGACACTATCCCATATCATGTCACCAGGGCCCCTAGGTGGCCCTGCTTATGCCTAGAGTCCCCAAAGTCTCCCCAGTCCCAGCTACTGCAGCTGGTACCCTGCCCCATCTAACTGGCTGGGTCTCACTCCGCTCCAGACTGCTAGGAATACGTGCCAGCCCTCCATCACCTTTACCTCCTTTGATTCCTCAGTCAAACTCTCTACCCTCCTTAGTTTCCATCAGCATCTGAGGAGCAGAGACCCGAGATGGGAGCACCTCACAGCCCAGACGATATGTGCCCGACTCTACCACTCTCTTCCACAGGCCCACACGCTGGGCGGTGTCAGGGTTGAAGTGAAGGGTTCCAAGGTCCAACTTGCCTTTCTTTTGGAAAGTAAATTGGCTCACAAGAAATTCAGCCTTCTCACTGGATTACGTTACCTCTGTGATCCAACCGAGTGCTCAAGGGGAAATTGCATGATGGCTGTGGCTATGTTGAAAGGCTAAAGGGAAGTGAGAATTACCAACCCTAAGACCCGAGTTGAGGGAGGTTCTGACTTTGATTATGTTGTCAGCCTTGGACCATTTTAAGTCAGTGATGCAGCCTCTGGTTCTGGAAATGAATTTGAGTCGGCCTAGGGCCCTCCTCGCATCTCTCATCATAAAGATCATTTTAATTCAGTGGAAATCATCTTGACAGTTACATGCTTGCTTGTTTTGTTTTGTTTTTTTTTCCCCCCATTTCAACCTTCGTCTCTCAACCCTTAGCTCTGATGAGAGCTGGGTTCTCAGAAGGCCCTGGAAAACCCTCCTCAGGCTTACTTGGGAGTGGGTGGTGCCCAGTGGAGCAGAGGAGGGAGGACCATCCCTCTAGGGATGCTGTGAAAGGGGCGGTCATGCTGCAGGGAGAGCAGTGGCCCCCCTACCCCCATCCCAGCTGCCCCGCCTACCTCTTTGGGGAACAGGGATTGAAAGATGCATAAAAATTCAAACCGTACTCAAAATAAATGAAAGAAAAATACATATTTCAGAAGGAGATAACCATAGCAATCACTTTCACTCAAAGGTAATAAAAATACGTATCGTAAACATTAACTCGGAGATTGGAGGCTGCACTCTCTGCCACGGGAGAGCAGATTGCGAGGAAAGGCAGGGGCTTTCTGAGTCACTCTTGACAGATCCCTCTGATTAAAAACCCAAGAAGGGAAAATATGGAGGAAGATGGAGAGTTATGAGGGGAAAATAACGACCCAAACTATGACAAAAATTGAGGATACAAATTACATTTACAAATTTTCCCCTGGTTGACATCCTGCCTGGAATGTGATCACATATCACAAGGTGGCTGGCATGAATAATTCACGGGGGCGGGGGTTATTCTGGACCGAGCACAGAGTGTTCTGATGTGTGGTGGCACCGATGGCCTCATGGATGGCTTTCTCCGAGCGGCTGCTGCCACGTTCATCTCCTGAAACCATCAGCCCGAACTGCCACCGTGACAAGCCAGCCAGACAAGCCTCTCCCAGCCTGGACAGCTGCACTGTCTGCAGAAAGCCACCCAGGGTCCTTGCTGGAAACCTGAATTTCAGATGGATAAATGGAAATTTCTGCATTCTCTGCCTTCTGATATTTGCTTCCCACAAGAAGAGAACTATGATCTCAGCTAGCTAAATGTCCCTCCATCCTGGTCTGGTTGATATTCTGTGATGGCTGCTCCCGGCCCTGCAAACACCATGGGGTTCCTAGGCCTGCCCCAAGGGCTTCGCACACACTGGCTCAGTTCCTCTCTGTCCCCAACCTTAGGTCCTGACTGCCATGACAGAGAGCTTTCTTGACACAAGAGAAGCCATTTTAGGTCTAAACCATTTTGTGATCTTAGCCTGGCTACAGTGCTCACCCATGCACAAGAATAGGCTTCAGTAGTTAATGATTTTAAGGGAACAAAAGAAGATAAGAACCAGCAGCTGTTACCAGACCAGGGAAATAACTATACCAGAAGTAATAAATCAGTTGTAAGAGTAAAGATTACCCTGAAGCACATTCTTGAGCTGTTTTGCAGGATCCAAGTCCCGCTGAGCACTCCACCACTAGACTAACTAGAGCCTAAGGAATCATAATGTTGACTTCTTGACTTTGCTGCTTCTCTTGATTTCCTTCATAAGAGATTGGACTCCGTTGACTTTTGGCCCAATTCTGTGCTGAATTCTCTTGTGCTCCAGCCCCTTCATGAATATGCATGTACCCTTAGCTTAAAACTTCCCTAATTTGGCTATTGGGCTTCCCTCGTGACTCAAATGGTAAAGAATCTGCCTGCAATGCAGGAGAAAGAGCTGGGTTTGATCCCTCGGTTGGGAAGATCCCCTGGAGAAGGGAATGGCAATCCGCTCCAGTATTCTTGCCTGGAGAATCCCATGGNTGCTGAGACAGGGTATTCCTTAATGTAGGTCAAGGAAGAGCAATAAGCCCATAGAGTAAGATATAATAAGATTAACTTTTAAACAGTGTCACTCTGACTGTGCTGTGGAGAACAGAACATGTGGGCATAGGCAGAAATGGATAGGGAAGCTCAAGAGCTGGCTGAATAGGGCTCTAGAAGGGAGATGGTAGTGACCTGGAACACTACAGTGGCATAGAAGTCAAAAGAAATATCAGATTTCTTTTTTTTAAATTTTTTTAAATTGTTGTATTTTATTTATTTATTTATTTTTACTTTATTTTATTTACAATACTCTATTGGCTTTGCCATACATCGACATGAATCCCCCACAGATGTACACGAGCTCCCAATCCTGAATCCCCCTCCCACCCCACAACGTCTCTCTGGATCATCCCCATGCACCAGCCCTGAGCATCCTGCATCCTGCATCGAACATAGACCGGCGCCTCGTTTCTTACATGATAGTATACATGCTTCAGTGCCATTCTCCCAAATCATCCCACCCTCTCCCTCTCCCTTTGCTTTAACATCTACTCTACTTCTGAACCACCAAGACACTGTTTGGAGACTTACATTACGTTAGATCATTATTTCTGTTGAGTTATAAAGCTCCAGTATCCCCTAACATGACTAATGTCTAGTACTAGAAGACCCTGTCAGCTCTCATAGGCACTGGGTTATGTAAAAGTAATTTCAAAACCTATGTTCACAGTTTAACAGTTTCCAGAAAAGGATGGTTTTCTCATGAAGAATCCTTCTAGTCACATTGATATATATCACTTCACATCTTTTATCTTAATGAACAGCTTTCTTTTGCTAATTACAAAATGACTGCTTCCTGTTGCTCTCATTTTTTTCAGATAATGGATTCCTCAGATGCATCAACGTATATAAGATGTAACGGAGAAAGCCAAAAGGACTTTTTGGCCAACCCGTTATATTCTGTGCTTCAGGTTTCTTCTACTTCTCTCTTTTCATAATGCACCACAATTGTTTGGTAACAATCAATAAGAAATCAATAAAGATACTATAAAATATTTCATTAACAGAACATGCTGCTGCTGCTGCTGCTGCTGTCATTTCAGTCGTGTCTGACTCTGTGCGACCCCATAGATGGCAGCCCACTAGGCTCCCCCTTCCCTGGGATTCTCCAGGCAAGAACACTGGAGTGGGTTGCCATTTCCTTCTCCAATGTATGAAAGTGAAAAGTGAAAGTGAAGTCGCTCACCCATATTTCTCTCTGCGACCCCATGGACTGCAGCCCACCAGGCTCCTTTGTTCATTGGATTTTCCAGGCAAAAGTACTAGAGTGGGGTGCCATATGAATAGATAATTAAGATCTTTTGAAATTTAAATTAAATGCTCAAAAGATCTTAATTCTTTGTTGGTAATATTGGAAAATGATATAACTTAATAGCTGGAGTCCATTAATTGGTTGTTTACCAATTGTAAAAATAAATCATAACGTATATGAATATTATGTGGACCACATGGTATTTATTTGTTCTTATTTTTCTATCAAATATCAAACAAATATAAGTTTATCAAAATAGTGACTTTTCTTGAGTTTCCTAATGGTTTTTCTGTACTCTTCCAAACTGTTCCTTCATTTTCAGCTCTTATTTTAAATTTATATTTCCCGTCCTTTACCTGTGACTCCTATATGCATGGTTTTCAATGACAATTTTTATTTGAGATTGGCTTCAGAAGGAGGAAAAAAAAATAATTGGTTTATTATCTCATAATTCTCAATGGCATTCAGTACTAACCGATGCCTTTTATCTATGGATTCTATTCTTACTAATCTTTTTAGTGGGACATAAACTGTATTTTACACAATGTGCTTTATATTGTTGCTGCTCAAATAATCCAAGACACAAGACAATAATATATAACTTTTCTCTAGAATTCAACATATATCCTCTTTTTTCTTCATTATGTTAAATTTTGTCTCTAAAATTCTTCTTTTGTCTCAAATTCAAACCCAGCCACTCTGTCTTTCCACTGTCATCACTTACTCTCTCCATTGAACACCAACTGTTTATCTCTTTGTCTGAGAAACAGACAGATATATATCCTCTTGTCTTCTGTAGATTCTTTTCACACTGACCGTTTTGTCATATGCTGCTCCCAAATTTATACTATCGATTTGGCCAAAAAGTTCATTTGGTATTTTATGCAAGATATGATGGAAAAACCCAAATGAAACGTTTGGCCAACTCAATGTTTAGATTTATCTTTCAAGGAATAAATATTCTCATTTTCAAACAATATTAAAGTTGGTCTCCTCAGGAATTTAATATTTACCTATGAAGTCCCCAACATTCAAATATCTTTACAAGTTCCTGAATGTCAAATCTCACTGCTCTCCCTTCAAAATTTTCCATTATTTTATAATATTAATTGCACTCATCTCACATGCTAGCAAAGTAATGCTTAAAATTATCCAAGCCAGGGTTCAATAGTATATGAACCATGAACTTCCAGATTTTCAAGCTAGATTTAGACAAGGCAGAGGAACCAGAGATTAAATTGCCAACATCTGTTGGGTCATCAAAAAAGCAAGAGAGTTCCAGAAAAAAAACATCTACTTTACTGACCATGCCACAGCCTTTGACTGTGTAGATCACAAAAATCTGTGGAAAATTCTTCAAGAGATGGGAATAACAGACCACTTTACCTGCCTGCTGAGAAATATGTATGCAGGTCAAGAAGCAACAGTTAGAACTGGAGCAACAGACTGTTTCCAAATCAGCAAAAGAGTACGTCAAGGCTGTACATTGTCACTCTGCTTATTCAACTTATGTGCAGAGTATATCATGAAAAATGTCAGACAGGATGAAGCCTAAGCTGGAATCAAGATTGTTAGGAGAAATATCAATAACCTCAGATTTGCAGGTGACACCACTTTTATGGCAGAAAGTAAAGAGGAACTAAAGAACCTCTTGATGAAAGTGAAAGAGGAGAGTGAAAAACCTGACTTAAAACTTAGCATTTAAAAAACTAAGATCTCGGCATCCAATCCCATCATTTCATGGCAAATAGATGGGAAAACAATGGAAACAGTGACAGACTTTATTTTTTTAGCTCCCAAAATCACTGTAGATGGTGACTGCAGCCATGAAATTAAAAGATGTTTGCTCCTTGGAAGAAAAGTTATGACCAACTTAGACAGCATATTAAAAAGTAGAGACATTACTTTGCTGACAAAGGTCCACCTAGTTTAACCTATGGTTTTACCAGTAGTCATGTATGGATGTGAGAGTTGGACTATAAAGAAAGCTGAGCACTGAAGAATTGATGCTTTTGAACTGTGGTGTTGGAGAAGACTTTTGAGAGTCCCTTGGACTGCAAGGAGATCCACCCCATCAATCCTAAAGGAAATCAGTCCTGAATACTGATTGGAAGGACTGATGCTGAAGCTGAAACTCCAATACTTTGGCCACCTCTGAGAAGAACTGACTCCTTGGAAGAGATTCTGATGCTGGGAAAGATTGAAAGCAGGAGGAGAAGGGGATGAGAGAGGATGATAGAGTGGTATGGCATTGCTGACTTGAGGGACATGAGTTTGAGCAAGCTTTAGGACTTGGTGATGGACAGGGAAGCCTGGCATGCTGCAGTCCATGGGGTCACAAAAAGTCAGACATGACTGAGAGACTGAACTGAACTGAATTAGAAGTAAAATACTACTTATAAATTGTGGACCTATATTCCAGGCATGCTCTTAATACTTATTTTAATAATAATACATATATTAACATTGTATGCATACATTAATAATATATGTATACACACAATAATAATACATTATTAATTCTCATATAACCTGAAAATCTTTGATTCCTCTCTTTACTGTTAGGAGAAAAGTGAAGCTGAAAATTTTAAATTACTCAAGTTTAGAGAGAAACAAAGTCACAGAGCTGAGATTTGAACTTAACTAGTAGATATTTCCTGTAAAGAGCAGGTCTGGGTTATTAAAAAACAGATTCTGCTTCTAAATCAGACTTTTGATCCTGCAGCACAATAAAATTATACATTTTGGTTTTTAGAACACCAAAGATAAAATACATTTTTTTAATTAATTTATTTTTTAATTTGACTTTACAATACTCTATTGGGTTTGCCATACATCGACATGAATCCACCACAGGTGTACACAAGCTCCCAACCCCGAATCCCCCTCCCACCTCCCACCCCACAACGTCTCTCTGGATCATCCCCGTACCTCAGCCCCAAGCCTCCTGCATCCTGTATNTATATATATATATATATATATATACACACATACATATACAGGTTTATGAATCCACAACCAAAATTAAGATACAGAACAATTCATCGCCACAAAAAATCTTTCATGGTTACCCCGTCATTAAACTTTAGCAATTATTAGTCTCTAATCTCTCAAAACAGACTTAACATTTTGACAGTGTAGTGTAAATCTTATAGCAGTTGACTTTGAGACTGCCTTATTTCACTTAGCATAATGCCTTTGGATTTATCCAATATGTTGTATTTATCACTAGCTCCCTTTTATTCTGAACCAATTCAGTTCAGTTGTTCAGTCGTGTCCAACTCTTTGGACTCCATGGACTGTAGCACGCTAGGCCTACCTGTCCATCACCAACTTCCAAAGTTTACTCAAACTTATGTCTGCTGAGACGGTGATTCCATCCAACCATCTCATCCTCTGTTATCCTCTTCTCTTCCTGCCTTCAANCGTGTCCAACTCTTTGGACTCCATGGACTGTAGCACGCTAGGCCTACCTGTCCATCACCAACTTCCAAAGTTTACTCAAACTTATGTCTGCTGAGACGGTGATTCCATCCAACCATCTCATCCTCTGTTATCCTCTTCTCTTCCTGCCTTCAATCTTTCCCAGCATAAGGGTCTTTTCAAATGAGTCAATTCTTTGCATCAGGTGGCCAAAGTACTGGAGCTAAAGCTTTAGCATTTGTACTTCAAATGAATATTCAGGACTGATTTCCTTTAGGATGATCTGGTTGGACTCCAGCTACAGTTCAAAAGAATCAATTCTTCAGTTATCAGATTTCTTTATAGTCCAAGTCTCACATCCATACATGACTACTGGAAAAACCACAGCTTTGACTAGATGGACCTTTGTTGGCAAAGTAATGTGTTTGCTTTTTAATACACTGTCCAAGTTGGTCGTAATTTTCCATCCAAGGAGTAAGCGTCTTTTTATTTCATGGTTGCAATCACCATCTGCAGTGATTTTGGAGGCCAGAAAAATAAAGTCAGACACTATTTCCCCATCTATTTGCCATGAAGTAATGGGACTGGATGTCACGATCTTAGTTTTCTGAATGTTCAGCTTTAAGCAGACTTTTTCACTCTCCTCTTTCACTTTTATTAAGAGGCTCTTCTGTCCTTCTTCTCTTTCTGCCACAAGAATGGTGTCATCTGAATATCTGAGGTTATTGAATCAAGCAATATTGATTCAAGCTTGTGCTTCATCCAGCCCAACATTTCTAATGATATAATCTGAATATAAGTTAAATAAGCAGGGTGACAATATACAGCATTGGCATACTTCTTTCCCGATTTGGAACCAGTCTGTTATTCCATGTCCAGTTCTAACTGTTGTTTCCTGACCTGTATACAGATTTCTCAAGAGACAGGTCAGGTGGTCTGGTATTCCCATCTCTTTCAGAATTTTCCACAGTTTATTGCTATCCACACAGTCAAAGGCTTTGCCATAGTCAATAAAGCAGAAATAGATGTTTTTTCTGGAACTCTCTTGCTTTTTCCATGATCCAGCAGATGTTCGCAATTTGATCTCTGGTTCCTCTGCCTTTTCTAAATCCAGCTTGAACATGTGGAAGTTCATATATCATGTAGTGTTGAAGCCTGGCTTGGAGAATTTTGAGCATTACTTTACTAGGCGTGTGAGATGAGTGCCATGGTGTGGTAGTCTGAGTATTTTTTGGGATTGCCTTCCTTAGGGAATGGAATGAAAACTGACCTTTTCAAGTCCTGTGGCCACAGCTGAGATTTCCAAAGTTGCTGGCATATCGAGTGCAGCATTTTCACCAGTTATCACCTTTTAGGATTTGAAAGAGCTCAACCGGAATTCCATCACCTCCACTAGCTTGAGCCAATTATACAGAGTGAAGTAAGCCAGAAAGAAAAACACCAATACAGTATACTGACACATATATANGAAAAAAAAAAAGAAAGAAAATAGCACAGTGGTTGCCTGATATTTAGAAACTAGATGATTGAAAATCTTTATTTTCATTTTGTGAGAATTCAGCTGAGTTTGTGGCTGATGGTAGTTGAGTTTACCGTAACATCATCACAAGTCTTTACCTCATGTTTGGTTATGTTGGTTGGGCCATGTCATGGAGCTTTGTGGGGTTCTTGGAAATGTAACATAGATGTTTTAAACTTGTGTGCTAGTTTAAAACTGCTGAATTTCTGAGAGCATTGTTCTTGTTGGCAAGTTGACTGAAAAGTTATAGCTCCTGACTCACCGCTCTCAATTGAGAGGTTATGGAAAGTATTCTATAATGAATAATGTTCTATTAAAATGCAAAATACTGTTTTATTGAGGCTATTTGGAATATTGGATTAGAAATTAGTCTGAGAGTCAAAAGATGTGGTTGCTCCCATCTCTCACAAGTTTTAGACGTGTAATCATTGCTAATGGAGAAGGCAATGGCAACCCACTCCAGTACTCTTGCCCGGAAAGTCCCATGGATGGAGGAGCCTGGTGGGCTGCAGTCCATGGGGTCTCGAAGAGTCAGACACGACTGAACGACTTCACTTTCACTTTCCACTTGCATGCTCTGGAGAAGGAAATGGCAACCCATTCCAGAGTTCTTGCTTGGAGAATCCCATGGACGGGGGAGCCTGATGGGCTACTGTCTGTGGGGTCTCACAGAGTCGGATGCAACTTAGCAGCAGTAGCAGCAATCATTGCTAAATCTTTTATTCTCAGCAGTTCCTAGTACTATTCTCTTTATTAAAATGTGGAAACAGGCATGTCTCACTTGCCTACACTCACAAGGTTATTAGGAGACTCAGAGAAATAGCACATATGCCAGGCTTTGAAGAATGATTTGCTATCTAGCATAGCGCCTTGCATGTGACTAAATATTTGCTGAATGGAGAAGGTTGGATAAATAAAAACTGAATCAAAAGAAATAGAACAGACTCAAATTACAGTCAGTTCCCCCTGAGGGTGGAGAAGCAAACACAGACACCCACAAGCCTAGAATTATGAAGTCCTACTAACCTGGCTGAACTTAGTGACTGAGAGCTACAAAATCCCACACTGGAGAGAACTTTGAAAGTCAACAGATTCAATCCTCTTTATCCATGAGTACATCAAGGGGAAAGTGGCTTGTGGATAGTGGTAAAGTGGGAGTCCCAGCCTTTGTCTTCTAAATGTAAGATGAGTGTTGGATTCACACCACCACTTGGCGTCCTTCTAGGCTTGGTGACATCCCCTTGAGTCCGGAGACTGCAGATTCTAAGGGAAGGTGTCTGATCCTTGTGAGCACACATACGGATGAGATCCGATTGACGTGCTTTGCTTTAGATCCACAAACAACACAATCCTTAACCCACACACATTTTGTCCCAAATAAGCCCCAAGGGTGTTTATGGTTGTATTCTGAGAATTCAAGGGTGATGGGGAGATTTTATCACTCTCTCAGGCTCCTCCCACACTCTCAAGGTCCCCAGGTTCCTCTTCAAATGAATAGAGGCTTTCACATGTTGACAAAACCTGTTCCATGTGGTCTGGTGTTTCCAGGCATAGACAGAGATTCAGGTGCAGGGATGATGTCACCTTCTGTCACAAGGCTGTCATAAATGCACTCTCCATGGTGAATCACTCTTGCATGAGGGGTCCTGAGACAACACTGCGGCTTGCTTCTGTCTCAGACCGCCCCATTGCCCGTATGGCTAAAACTTCTGTACCCATAAAGGTTGCTGCTTCTGACAGCATTAATCTTGTTGGCAAATAGGCTGTGAAGTTACCGCTCCTGACTCACCACTCTCAATTGAGAGTGTGAAAGTACACGTGGGTGTGGACACAAGATCATTTGTACCACGCCTGGAAATGAATTATGAATTGGATGGTGCTCTTTCTTGCCACTGGTGGTTCCTTACTATAAATTGGAAGCAGCCCAACGCTGGATTTCAGTGTAGCTCTGGAGTATTTGCTACCTGGGAAACAGAAGTTCTGCTCTGTGGGTTCTTTACCTCCTTTAGTCCTGAAGAATGAGGGGAAAATTCAAGTTTTTCTTTACCTTTGATAGGATTCCAGGTTGCCTGTTCCANACACACACACACACACACACACACACACACACAGAGTTTTGCTGTTCAGGGAGACTTCGGGGAAGATCACTAGTGTTCTCCTTACTTCTTGCAAGTAATAAATCCTATACCTTCTGCTCTTCAGATTTGTTGTGAGTTTTGGCTTAATACCCACCAAGAGGCAAACCCAGCTTTAGGGTGAGAGTAGCTGTCGTGGCCCTAAAGAATGGTCAGTGTGTCTGTGCCTAGTGTTCATCTGACCAGCACAGCCCCAGTCATGACTCCCTGGGGTCTTGCTCATCTGAGTCATTCAACAGATACTTCCAGTGTGTCTGCCACCCAGCCAGGCTCTGTGCTGCCTGCGGGGCAGAATCAGAAGACATGGTCCCTGTCTTCATGGAGCTTCTATCTAGTTAGGAAAAAGGACTTCAAAATAAACATAGATTTGATTAGAACTATCCTATATGCCATGAGTAGAAAGTATAGGGTCCCATGAGAGCTGGTAAAGGTAGGGTAACTGTAGTTTGTCATCCAAACCAGGACATTTTGGGAATGTAAGAGAGCACTGTTAATAACATGTTCAGGCAGAAGGCGCAGCCCAGGCTGCCCCAGGAAACCAGGATACCCAGTCACCCACGGAGACCTAATCCAGCCCACCACGAGCCTTCTCTGGCCAGCTTGCTCCCAGTTTTGGAGCAGCCCTCACCTGCAGCTATAGATGGCACAGCCTAGATACCACAGCAGCACATTTCTCGAAAGCTCGACCAAATCACGCTTTTTCAGGAAGCCATTTAACTGCCTCCATGCTGGCGCCAGCAAGCTGGAAATAAACCCCAGGGTGTGGTTAACACAGTGGCTAATAACTCAGGCCTTGGGACTTCCCAGGTGGTCCAGTGGTTAAGACTCCATGCTTCCACTGCAGGGGGCACGGGTTTGATCCCTGGTTGGGGAGCTAAGATCCTTCATGCCACAAGGCACAGCCAAAAACTAAAAAATACTAATAAGTGCAAAAAAAAAAAAAAAAAAAAGGAACAGCTTAGACCTTGAGGACATGAATCCCTCATTTCTCAGCCCTGGGAACACTTGGGGCCTCCAGACTGCTGAGCCTGAGCATTAGACGTTTAAAGATCACCCACCTCCCAGGTGATTCTGATGCAGCAAAATTTGGGAATCTGCTGGTTTGAATACATGTACTCTCACTTGTTAGCTGTACACACATACTGTACACTTGTTAGCTGAACCTTGCCTTGGCCTCAGCTTCCTTATCTGTAAAATGGGGCAATAGGTGTGTTGTAGGTATTGAGTTAAAATGTGTGAAGTGCTTAGAACAGGGTTTGGCCTTTAGGAAGTATGCTATGATAGCCATTGTTATTACAATAATTGTTCTAATTAATACTAAATCAAACACTTAAGAGCCTTCCAAAGGTTCCAAAAGCCACAAGGTCCCTAAGGATGTTTTTGGAAATGATTTGTAAATGATTCCAATAACATTTTTGGAATGGGAGGGTGTTTGCCTTCTATCTTTGTAATCAAAGTTCTAGTCTATTGAGATAGTCCTGACTTAAAGGCAACAGCTCCAAGGGTGGAGCCCACGATAAAAAAAATTTTTTTTTTAATTTCTTCTCAGTGCGTCACCCCTCCACATTTTTCAGTTACTTTCTGTGCTGAGGGTACATGCAACCATGAATGATGTCGATTTGCAGAAAACTAGGAAGTATAGACTGGGGAAAATGTTTCTGCTATGTGAAAAGTCACAAAATGAAATGTTTTCTTACATAGTGTTTATATAAAATTGAATGATTCTTTTTTGTAAAACCATACAAATAAGTATGTCCATTTATAATAAATATTTATAATATATACTGAAAGGCTATACAAAGAAATATTAAGAGCAGTTACATGTGCAATAGAATTAAAAGTGTTTACCTTCGAAATAATGTTTCAGAATAATGTTACTTTTAAATGTAATAAGCAAATATAATTTTAAATATATGTATGTCAGAAAGGAAATACATAAAATGGAGACAGTTTATGGAAAACCTGGACTGTGAACTGATGGGTAATTTTGATTTTTTTCCTTTATTCTTTTTGACATTTTCTAATTTCCTCCAATAAATATTACTTTAGTTTTTAAAATTTAAGGAAAGTTGTCAAATAATATGATACTGTTTAAAATGTCAAATAATACTTCTGGGATTATAATGCAGGGAGGGTGGTGGTCCATGCACTTGGAGCAGATGGTCCAAATGTTGGGCTGTTTCTTCTGACATTCAGATCAGCATTCTACATAGCATGTTTACAGTGTCTTTCTTTACTCTTTAAAAATCAGCTTACGTTCTGATCCACTGACATCTCCTGTGAAGAACGAGACATCCCATTCTTACCTTGCCTCCCATCCTAAGCGTAAACTTTTCATTTGGGAAAAAACAATTTAAATTATTAAAAAAAGAAAAAGAAATCCACTTTTGAGGCTCAGGCACATATGCTGTGTTTTCCATGAAGCCTTTTTAATCACCCCAGATGAAATTTATTCTTAAAGCAGCTTGTTAATAAAAACAGCCTTTATTGAGTGCTTATTGTGTGCCTGGCACTAGTTGATTTGACACTTAAAAAAGTCTCTTGTTTGTTTGTTTGTTTTAGTCATTAAGTCATATCCAGGGCTTCCCTGGTGGCTCGGTAGTGAAGAACCTGCCTGCCAATGCAGGAGATGCTGGTTGGATCCCTGTGTCAGGAAGATCCCCTGGAGAAGGAAATAACAACACGCTCCAGTATTCTTGTTTGGGAAATCCCTTGGACAGAGGAGTCTGGCAGGCTATGCTCTGTGGGGTTGCAAAAGAGTCAGACATGACTGAGTGATTAAACAACTACTACTATAAGTCATGTCAGACTCTTTTGAGACCCCATGGACTGTAGCCTCACTAGGCTCCTCTGTCCGTGGTACTTCCCAGGCTAAAATACTGGAATGCATTGCTATTTCCTTCTCCAGGAGACCTTCCTGACCCAGGGATCGAACCTGTGTCTCCTGCATTGGCAGGCAGATTCTTTACCACTGAGCCACCAGGGNGGACTGTAGCCTCACTAGGCTCCTCTGTCCGTGGTACTTCCCAGGCTAAAATACTGGAATGCATTGCTATTTCCTTCTCCAGGAGACCTTCCTGACCCAGGGATCGAACCTGTGTCTCCTGCATTGGCAGGCAGATTCTTTACCACTGAGCCACCAGGGAACCCCATAATAGTGCTACAAAACAGAAACTATTACTTTCCCTATTTTACACATGAAACTGGGGCTAGGGTACAGTCAGCACCTCTCCCAGGACCTCAGGACACAGAAACACCAGAGTGAGGATTTGAACTTTAGTCTGTGTGACTCCCAGGGGCCCGAGGAGATTCTCATGCCTCCCAAGTCCTGGCCTGAGACACACTGGTTGCACTCTGACCCAGCCCAGGCCAGCAGGGAGATCTTGAGGACAGCTATTTAACTGTTCTCTGCCTCAAGTTTCTTACTGATAAAATGGATCTAAAACAGGAGCCTTAACGGGGGTTATTAGGAGGATTAAAGGAGTTAATTCTCATGAAAGGGACTTGGCTCTCCACAAACACTCACTCTCAAAGACTGCAGTATTTTAGTTACTGAAACAGTCTCTAATCCCCTCTATTACAGGCAGAGGCAGTGGCTGGGTTAGCCTTGGCTCCCTCAGGACCTCATGCTCGCTGAAAACCTGAGAATCATGGGTGAGATGTGCATATTATATAAAATAATAAGTGGGGAATTTAAAAAGAGACAGTGGTTATATTATTTGTGTTTTCATAAAATGTAGAATCTTATTGTAGGCATGCTATTAAAATAAAAGGTTACAAAATTCCATTTGCGTATTTTTGATTGGCTAATAAATTTTTTTCAATATTGACTCTATCATAAAAGCTTTCCTTTTCCCCCTCTTTTTTCTTTTGGAACACTCTTTCTGCCCTGGGCATAGACCACATCTCAGTGATTCTACTTCTGGGTCTTGAGAGAGAAGAAGAGACTCACATAAATGAACTTGTGACCCGGGAAAGACACTGGCTTTTGTCCCTTCTCACAGGAGCGGTGGATCGTAGTGTCTGGCCCATGGAAGACTTGGAGCTCATTCCCTGTGTTGCAAGCCAGGCTCAATTGAGTCTGAGGCACATTTCTTTCCAACTCCATCACTCCTCATCTTGCTCCCAATTCTAGGGTCCCCAGACAGCTCTTCACCCCCCTCCACTGACAGCCTCCAGAGTGGGAAGGAAAGGTCTGGGAGTGATGGATCCACTTCTGTTCCCTTTCTTTTGTGTTTCCTTATAAGCTGGCTCTTCAAGGCTGAGGATAGGCAAAAATTCTCAATTCTGAAAGAAGTGTGGATAGCAGGTGAACTTTATTTACTAAGAGACATCTTTTACCATATCCCTATGCTACTCAGGGGTCACCCCCATTAAAAAAAATTATTTACTCACTTTTGGCTATGCTGGGTCTTTGTTGCTGTGCAGGCCTTTCTGTAGTTGCAGCAAGTGGGGACTACTCTCTAGTTAGGGTGTGCAGGCTTCTCACTGTGATCATTTCTCTTATTTCGGAGCACAGGCTCTAGGCAGATTGGCTCAGTTGTTGCGGCTCTCAGGCTCCAGAGCACAGGCTCAGTATTTGTGGTTCAAGAACTTAGTTGTTCCTCGGCATGTGGGATCTTCCTGGATCAGGAATCGAACCTGTGTCTCCTATATTGGAAGGCAGATTCCTTACCACTGAGCCACCAGGGAGGCCTTAAAAAAATGGAGTAACTTTCGTTTCTGCATCTCTAAACCTTACTTGCTCAATCTTACTTACTTGTAAAAAAAAATTAGTACATAAAATAGAAAGATGTGCAATAGGAGGTGAAAATTGCATACACAAACACTGCCATATCTTTAGACGGTAGGATGGGCAGAGAGGGAGGCAGGTTTATTTGGGTTCTTGCAGCCTGTGTCTCTGACTGTGGGTGATATTACTTCCCTTTCTGTCTTCTCACTTTGCTGTCAACAAAACATCTGACCTGCAGAGGGGGGTGGCTTGGAGTCTGCTAAAAACAGAGTAATGATGCTCAGACAAAAAGCAAAGTACTTTATATCTATTTTGGTTTCTTTTAAGCTAAGCACAGATTTCTCTGGAAAGGACAGGAGCTGGCCTGTCTCCCTACATGGAAAACAATAACTCAGCGAAGCACCCGATTTTCTCAAGTTGCTTGACCTCCAGGCTTGCTTCTGATTCTTGATGACAAAACACATTCAGTGCCCTTGATTGATTTAGCAGAGGAACTGCAATATTGGAGGATGGAACGCAAGCTATCCTGTTGCAAATGGAATACCTCGGCTGTGATGGTCTTGTGTTTGGAGAGAAGATGAGCCAACCACTGAGCTTGGAGGCTATGAAAACCCAGCCTCCTTGGTTCTTCCTGGGCAACATGCTGTGTTCCCGAGACATCTATTCAGACCCTCTCCCTGCCCTGGCTGTTCTCCCAAATTTGCCGCTAGATTTACCCCTGACCTGTGCTGTATTTGACCCACACACTCAGGTTTTATTTATATTTGTTCTTTGCTCATTTTCTAGTTTCTTTGGCTTCTGGTTGCCAAATAATCTGAGATTTAGGGTTTTAAGGGGTCTTCTGCTCCACCTTCATATTATAAGACAAGATCCCTCGTTTCTGGGCTTCCCAGGTGGTGGTAAAGAACCCACCTGCCAATGCTGGAGACATAAGAGACACGAATTTGATTCCTGGATCGGAAAGATCCCCTGGAGGGGGACATGGCAACCTTCTCTAGTATTCTTGCCTGGAGAATCCATGGACAGAAGTCTGGTGGGCTACAGTCTATAGCGTCACCAAGAGTCGGACGTGACTGAAGCAACTTGGCACATAGCACTCCCCTTTCTGTACCTGGAGGTCAAAGGTTATTGTTTGTTTCACGTCAGTGGTGGTGGTGGTTTAGTCGCTACATTTCACATCAGAACTGGTCCTAAAAGCCCTTTCTCTTTCACAGTTCCACATTGCATCTTGATGTTCACTCCCAGCGGGATATCATCAACACCCTCTCCCCTTACACAGCTCGAATCAAATCAGGTTTCACACATTTTTTGAGATTTGTAGAACTTGTTTTCATGATTAAAGTATCTTATTTAGAGGCTTTGTGGCAAGCAGGAGATGTCCTTGCTTGTGAGGAATTGGAGACATTGGGAACCCGAACTGCAGGCCCAAGCGGCCGCGGATCACACGCCGCAGTAATGAGATCACCCAGGTGAGAAACGTTAGCCCTTGAATTTCCAGCCTGTCATTAGTCATCGACGTTCCCTGCCTTCCAGAAACCTGGAGTCAAGCTTCCAAATGCTCATCTGGGACTCGAATAGAGTCTCTCATGACAACACTGGAAAGAGGTTTCTTTTAAATGTCATGATGCTGTGAAATGATTCAAGCCCCTTCCTGAACCTTCAGGTTGGGAGTTGGGCTTTCACCAGCCCCTTTCTGGTTTTTACATGAATAACAGAATTTTGATGCTGAAGTGTCCTTGGAGGTTCACCTTTAAGTTTCTCTTGCCTGGGACTTCACTGGTGGTCCAGGAATTAAGACTCTGTGTTTCCAAAGCAAGGGGCGTGGGTTCGATCCCTCATGGAAGAACTAAAATCCTGCAAGCTGTGAGGCCCCAAAATAGAAGTTTTCTTGTCTCAGATGTGAAGACTGTGGACAGAGGAGGGCAGAGACTGGAAATTCTGTAGGAATTGGTGGTGGGCTGGGGACAGAATGTGTGTATCAAATCCTCAGTCCAGTACATGGACCCCAAATGTCTCTAGGTTCTGGGGTCACATTTGTAAAACACTAGAGAGTGTTTTGTTATGTAGTGCGGGGGAGAGGGTGAGTCATGTTCTGATGTATTAGATGAAAGATTGGATAATTGTTTCATTTATTTGGGGCTTCCCACTTGGAGAAGGCAATGGCACCCCACTCCAGTACTCTTGCCTGGAAAATCCCATGGACGGAGGAGTCTGGTAGGCTGTAGTTCATGGGGTCGCTAAGAGTTGGACACGACTGAGTGACTTCCCTTTCACTTTTCACTTTCATGCATTGGAGAAGGAAATGGCAACCCACTCCAGTGTTCTTGCCTGGAGAATCCCAGGGATGGGGGAGCCTGGTGGGCTGCCGTCTATGGGGTCACACAGAGTTGGACACAACTGAAGTGACTTAGCAGCAGCAGGTGGCACTAGTGGTAAAGAACCCGCCTGCCAATTCAGGAGATGTAAGAAACGGGATCCTGTGGAAGATCCCTGGGGGAGGGCATGGCAACGCACCCCAATTCAGTACAGTTATTGAGGGTCCACCACTGGGCTGGAATGGAATCAATCGAGGAGACTGTTGCTTGATATCTTTAGCGAGAATATTGTCTAGTGTCCCCACATCTGACTGATTTTAAATTATTGTCAGGGTTATCTGATTAAAAAATAGAGATTCTGAATCTCTGTCCTCCCTCTCCCCAAGATTCAGTACATCTGAGCTGGGACTCAGGCAAATTAATTTTAAAATCATTACCCAGGTAATTCTGACAACCTGCCATGTTTGGGTTCCACAGGCTCCATTACTACCTTCACTTAGAATGTTAGACAAGCTGAGTGGATTTCCCCAGGTGACATACTTCATAGGTCAGGAAGCTGATTCCCACACAGATTAAGCAGCTTTTCCATTTCAGGCTTCCCTGATAGCTCAGTTGGTAAAGAATCTGCCTGCAGTGCAGGAGACAGACCCCAGTCGACTCCTGAGTCTGGAAGATCTGCTGGAGAAGGGATAGGCTACCCACTTACAGTATTCTTGGGCTTCCCTTGTGGCTCAACTTGTAAAGAGTCAGCCCACAATGCAGGAGACCTGGGTTCAATACCTGGGTTGGGAAGATCCCCTGGAGAAACGGAAAGGCTACCCACTGCAATATTCTGGCCTGGAGAATTCCATGGACTGTAGTCCATAGGGTTGCAAAGAGTCGGACATGACTGAGTGACTTTCACTGATGCCCATGTCACAGGGCTAGTTGGGAATGAATGGGGTTAATGCTGCCACTCTCCTGTAGCTGAGGCTTCCTGAAAGAGTGCCTGGGGACCTTGGCCTTCACTGTTTTATGCTGCAGGGTGACAGGCAGAGCTGGGGTTACGCTGCCCTCAGGTGAGAGTGGGATCTTCTCAGGACCATGCAGTCCTGAAGCCTCTGCTAATGACAGTAGGGGACATTTTGCCAACATTGATAGCAAGGAAAAAGGAAGATATTAACCTCCATCTGTGTTCTCGTGAATTTGCCTTGAGTTTTCATGGGAGAATGGGGCTCATGAGGATGTAATAACTGAACAAATGTTTAGAATGGTAATGTTTTAATCCAAGAATTTTAATTAAATGCCTGCTATATGCTAGGTGAGAATGATTTTGGATTGCACTATTTACTCAGGTGTTGAAAGAAACACAAATGCCGTTTGGATTTTGGTTCAATCATCTTTAAAAATTATTATTATTTTATGTGGACCATTTTAAAAGTCTTTACTGAATTTGTTATAATATTATTTCTGTTGTTTATGTTCTGGTATTTTGGCCATTTGACATGTGGCTCTTAGCTCCCTAACCATGGACTGAACTTGCACCCCCTCCATTGGAAGACAAAATCTTAACCACTGGACCCCCAGGGAAATACCCGCCCTCAGGATTTTGATATGGACTTTGACATCGTGTCAAAGCCCTAGGAAACCATACTGAGAAAGAGGATCTCTCTGAGAGTCCAGCCTGACTCTTAGATTTACAAAGCACACAGGACTGCTGGATTTCCCTCTAGTATACACCCATCATTGCTGGCATTGTATTGGACACTCACTGTATACCAGACTCCTACACAGGTTAATTTTACCCTTCAAGGTGGGTATTATATTAACCCAGATTATAGTTGAAGAAAGTGAGGCTGAACTAGTTAAGGAATGGACCAAGGTTGTCACAGGCACGGAAAGTGATACAGTTGAGATGCAGATACACGTGGGTCTTACCTCAAAGCCTAAATGCCTAGGGGAAGACCAGCCTTCCTGCCGATCTTCCTGCACCCCCCTCCCCCACTACTTTATCTAATGGTTACATGTGTGTCTCACTAGGCACTATGTTTATTGAAGACAGGCCCTGCATGCCCCTTGGGGTTTATATTTCCTCTGCATGGGACACATTCTCACACACTGTAAACACGCAATGTTTACGGAATAGAGCAATAAAGTAGTGCAGGAGGCGATCCACGCATAGAGATCTATAGCTTTTAGCTCTTTGTAAGTAAAGCTACATTCAAGTAAGAATAAATCGCTCAGAAAATAAATGGATTAAACAAAAATTACAATTGTCAAAATTAATTTTTTCGCTCAGTGTTCCTTAAAAATAAGAATCTGATTCATACTGTTGTCTCCTCCCAACCTCGCGTCCGATACTATATTCCTTTGTAATATTATCAATGATTCTTTCGGAAGCTTTTGCTTTTTCAAAATCTGGAAAAAACAAGGGGTCGATTCCTTTAATTTCAGAAGGATGTAGGTCTACTTGTAATAATAAAAATTTTTTCAATATTAGTTAAATTGACACAGTTTCATTTATAGGACAGACTTTGATGTGACGCATCTATTGAATGAAAAGCTATAAACTAGCAAGCTGAATTGTGGTAACGATGGTAACAGGGGGCGGAGACTTCTCTCGCTGCCGCTTGGGAAGCGTGGCAGAACGCTCTGAGGAAGTTTGGCCTGTTACCCACGCCGTAGATCGCGCTGCATGCTGGGTCTTGGCAATATGGCGTCCTCCTTGATGTGCTGATGAGCGGAGTTTCACTGTAGCTTGAAACCAGAGGGCAAAACTCCCCAAACCCAATAAGCCCCCATTACCCGTCTTTTCCACGGCTCTGTGTAGCCTGTCTCTCAAGACTCGTTCTCAGACGGGCAAGAGCCATAGGGCTGGAGGCGAGGACCGGCCAGGCCGCGCGGACCCAGTGCTGAGGAGCCGGCTGCGGGCGAGCACGATGGCCCGGTCCTGGCTCTGGTTGCAGCAGCTCCGGCAAGTGCGCGACCCGCAGGGCTGAGAGTGGCTGCAGGAGACCCAAGGCGCTCTGAACCTCATCCCCTCGACCGAAGACCTCAGCCCAGTCGGCGAACCGGCACCAAGAGCGGGCGGCCTGCCTGTCCTCGGATCGGCTGAGACGTTGGAGGCCGAGAGCAGGGTCATCGTGAGGCCTGGAGTCTCGCACGCCTTTGACAGCTCCACTCCGCTCGCAGCCCCTCTGGGAACTGACGGCCTCAGAAGCAGCCGGTGGCTTGGGAANGCCTGCCTGTCCTCGGATCGGCTGAGACGTTGGAGGCCGAGAGCAGGGTCATCGTGAGGCCTGGAGTCTCGCACGCCTTTGACAGCTCCACTCCGCTCGCAGCCCCTCTGGGAACTGACGGCCTCAGAAGCAGCCGGTGGCTTGGGAACTGGGGGCGTGTGTGTGTCTGTGCGGAGCCTCTTGGTTCCCTCATTTCCCACCCTTCTTCCCACCCCCTCCGACTTCCCGCGCAGAGTTAGAAGAATCTCAGACTTTTTGCCTGAGTGAGGGTCTCCACACCCTCTCCACTCATTTCTTTTTCTACTTCCCCCTTTTCTGTTTTTTATTTCACCCATTCTGGTACACACTAGTTTTCAAGGCTGGAGGTTCTCGAGCGTTTGCTGCCCAGGACTCCCCCACCCCCTCCCCCGCTCATGGAGTCCGAGATGCTGCAGTCGCCTCTCTTAGGACTCGGGGAGGAAGATGAAGCTGACCTTACAGACTGGAACTTGCCTTTGGCTTTTATGAAAAAGAGGCACTGTGAGAAAATCGAAGGCTCCAAATCCTTAGCTCAGAGCTGGAGGATGAAGGATCGGGTAAGTGGATAGCGCCTGCGCCCCTTGGACCTGGGTAGTTTTTTCAAGAAAGTTCAGAGCCAGAAGTATGTCCTTGGTAGAGCGGCGATATTCTTTCCCAGACACATGTTGCAGGTCAACTAAAAAGTACAAATCATTTCAGACTCCAGTTTTGGTTGTAAATGGAAAAGGCTGTTTTGGTTAGTAGTTATTCACTGGATAGTGTTAATTAGATTCAAAGGGAGTTCTAATTCAGACAATGAAAGTCACACAAGTTAGAAAATACAGCTTTGCAAGTATTTGCATGCTTTTTTGGATATACTTAGTACTGTTAACACTTAGAGGAAAGACAACTTGGGATGTAATGTTTGTCACCACGTGGTAGGTCTACTTTTAGTGACTAGATTACTTTTTTTTTTTTTTTTTGGTCCAAGCTAGGTGGAATGCAGAAGTCTAATATAGTATGCTAGGAAACAAGATTACAGGCAAATGTTCAGCTAGTAACAGATTAATGCAAAGTTATTTTAAAGTTACAATGAACTTTACCAAAGCCTTCCAAGCAATTTGTCTTAAATCTAGCTAGGCTTTGCTCCTTTTATGTCTGTCCTGTTACTACTACTTGGAGGCAGAATTTCTCTAATAGTAGAGTATGAGGGGTTGGAACTTGGGTCTAGTAGTGGTTCCTTATGGTGTTGGAATGTGGATAGTGACCCAGGCTGCTAGTAGGAAAGAAAGTCAATTTTGTTCAACCACCATCTATTTCCTGGTCTCCAGAGCAAAAGGGTGGGACTATGTCATCCATACATATTTATAATTTGTCTTTTTGTGTTTTGTTTTCTGCTTCAAGACTGTCTTTATTTATTTGAACTTTTTAGCCTAAGAAGGGTAGTTGGTATTATCATGTACTGTGCTTGCTCTGGGCTGATGGATATGTTTATATAAGATGGTTGTTTTCAGTATATGGTGTTGAACATATATACGATTTCCCTTATGGTAATTTTACTTATTCAGTCACTAGTAACTAGTGCTTCAGTTGTTATTTGGTGTACCTTCAAAAGGTTTGGAGAAGGAAATGGCACTCCATTATTCTTGCCTGGAAAATCCCGTGGACAGAGGAGCCTGGTGGGCTACAGCCCAAGAGATTACAAAGAGTCATACAGGACTGAGCTACTAAGCATGCCCAAAAGGTCAGGAAAATCTGTTTCATCCAAAAGTAGTTTAGGGAGTAACAGAGATGGTCATTGGAAAAGATTGTATAAAGTCTGTCTTATTCAGCTTTAGTACTAATTACATGGTTTAAAGCTTTTGTGGTTGCTGTCCATATATGAAAAGATTTATTCTAAAAAGTAACTGTAATCTTTTTTCATTCTAATTGAAGGGCTTTTTTTTTTCCTTTTGAAAAAGGCTTTCTTTTTCTTAAACTGTTAAACATGTTTAAACCATGCTTAAACTGTTCAAAACTGATTAATGGATTTATTTTTGACCTTTGTGAATGACCAACATTCCCTGATAAGCTCCTCATAGGTTATTAAGAGGAAGAAAAGTTTTGGGAGTCTGAGTAGTTACTGAGATTGTGACTTAGAGCTAGCTGAGAAAGTATCCAGCCTTTGCAAGTTGTTTAATAAAGAAAAAATATCAGCAGCTAACATTTTTAGTTGTTTCTGAGAACTTGGCATCTGGCCATCCTTATAGTCTCTTTTCCCTGGTTAGACCCTGAGGGCACTTTTTCAGTACACTCTACTAGGACGAAGGATGCAAATCCAAATGATACTGAGAATTGAAAGGTAGTATAAAAAAGCCAGGTAGAAGGAGAATAATGGCGCAGATTCAGAGATAAATGGCAGCTGAGGTTTGACTTGTTTTTGACTTTCTGGAGGGTGGGATCAGTGGGGTTCCGAAGAGCACAGCGTGCAGCTCAAGGGGCAGCTGAGCTTGGCCAGGTCTCCCTTTCTCTTTCTTTTCTTTGACGAGCCAGAAAACTTTTTTTTTTATGTGAAGTTTTCCAATTTTAAAAATTGGAATGACTTCAAATATTATAAACCATGAAGCAGTGGATCTGTGGGGCTGGCTCTGGCCAAGGGGTACGTATATGTGATTTCAAGATTCTAGGACTGTTGAGCACATGGGCATCCAGGCCAGACTGTTTCCTTGTGCTGGGGTGATCTCCAGCAGTCTGATGGTACAGCATTGTCATGAAGCAGCAGGTGTGGGTCCAGTTGTCCTGCATGCAGACCAATGTAGACCACTTCTGGTGCACCACCAATTGCCCCAAATGCAGACTCAGTCATTGCTTTTTCCTGTGATCCGCAGGCAAGTCCACATACTTTTACTGTATATGTATTAGCAGTTGCTTGATGGTGTTCTATTTAGTGCAGTTGTTAAGAGTTCCTAAAATTGACAACTTTACCAAAGTTGAGTAACAACTCCAAGTTTTCTGCCGCTCAGCATTTGACATCCTCACAAAATTACAGTGCACTCTTGTTTGGAATTCCTGCGATCTTGGTGTCAAATCATTTCTGGTTTTCAGATGCCACTATTGTTGCATTTTAATTACTAAGTTACTGTTAGTTCAATACTGTTATTAACAAATTATCAAGTTGGTTTTTTGGTTACTTCTATGTGTAGTAAATGTGTATATGCATTGATGGCATTTTTGATTTGTGCTTTTCAAATAACTAAACATATGAATTACTGTTCAAAAATGAATCATTCATGGACCTATGGCTAAAACAGATTTGTGTAGAACTTCCCCATTTGGGTTTTACTGTGATACTTCATCATTATCACAGGAGTTCATTTTCTAGAAAGTGGGCATGTGGATATAATTGGTCTCAGATGAATCTTTACTTTGCATGTGTGGGATGGAGTCCGGGAACATGAGAGCTTCTGCTCTGAAAGAAAACCATCAGCAGACACACTGTACCTGCAAGTGGGCAAGATATAGCTATAAAATGATGAAACCATTTCCCAAACCAGTCTTTAGACTTAGTTACCTTGCTTTGTAGCCAAACTTGAATAAACCATGGAGGAGGCTGAGCAGATTACATTAAACTGTTATGTGCATAGTTAGATATTTAGGTTGTCTTTGGAGCAAGGCTATGTATTAATACTTTACAACTCTTTCTTACTCCCTGTTTCTTCACTTTGAATCCTCTCAATCTCTTCCATTTAGATCTCCTTCATGTCCTTCTACAGGGTGATTATTTGTTGCTAAACCTAAATGTCACTTCTCTGTATCTTTTCAACTTTTTGGCAGCATTCCAGGCTGGACCACTCCCACCTTCATAAAGCTTTTCCTTCACTTGCATCTATGTCTTCCTGAAACTCTCTGCTTTCCTCTGAGGTCACTAATTGGTCCTCCTCAGACTCCTTTGCTGATTGACAGTAGAGTGTGTAGTACCTGGGAACTTGATCTTGGAGATCTCTTTATTCTCTATGCCCCTTGCTAGCTGACCTCATCTAGTCTTATGGTTTTATGTGCCGTCTACATGCCTTGACTCCTATCTCAGGTACCTGGCTGCCTGCTTTGCCTTGGTTTTCTCCATCACAACATACTGCCATCACTACCCACTCAGTTGTTTCAAGCTATACATCTGGAATTTATTTGTAATTATTTCCTCTTCCTCTCCTCTTTGTACAATCCGTTTCATCAGTAGGACCTGTCAGCTCTGCCTCCAGAGTGTATTCTGTATTGGACTACCTCATTTTGTCTCCACTGCTGTGAGCCCAGTCCAGGCAATTACCATGTTTCATCTGGACAGCTAGAATCATGTCCTGACTGGTCTCCTTGTGTCTTCTCTTGCCCTGCAATTTTCTCTTTAAAAGTTTGTTTTGTCCTCTATTTTGGTTGCACTGGGTCTTCTTTGCTGTGTGCAGGACTGGCTGTGATGAGCAGGGGCTACTCTTTGTGGCAGTGCATAGGCTTATCGTTGTGCTGTCTTCTCTCGTTGGGGCACACGGGCTCTAGGGCATTCAGGCTTCAGTATTGCGATGCAGCGTGTGGAATCTTGTGGACCAGGAATGGAACCGATGTCCTCTGCATTGGCAGGTGGATCCTTGACCACTGGACCACCAGGGAAGTTTGACAACTTGTTCTTCCCATAGTGGTCAGAGGGATCTTGTTAAAGTGTAAATCAGATCCCGTCACTTCCTTACTAGGCCTCTCCCTGGCTTCCTAGTACTTGGAGTAGAACAGAGAAGTCACCCTGGTTCACAAAGCTTCATAATCTGGCCCCGCCTACTTTTTCTGCTTCTTGAATGGAAAGGCCTGGAATGCTCTTCCATCTCACCTTTGCACACTTGGCTCCTTCTTGTGGTTTGTAGCCAGGGTCTAGATCACTTTCTCAGAGACCTTCCCTGATCACCCCATCTTAAGCAGCTCCCCAGTGGCTCATGTTCTCTCTTTATGTCTCTGATATTTTTCTTCATACTCCACCCCCAGAAGTTAGCTTTTTATCATAAAGCAAAGACCTTGTCTCTGCTGTCATAAAGGATGGTGCTTGGCACACAGTAGCATTTCAGTAAAAATGTACTGATGAGGGGCTTCCCTGGTGGCTCAGTGGTGAAGAATCTGCCTGCCAATGCAGGAGATTCCGGTTTCGATTCCTGATCTGGAAAGATCCCTCATGCCGTGGAGCCACAAGCCCGAGCGCCACAACTGTGGAGCCTGGGCTCTGGAGCACACAAGTGGCAGCTACTGGGCCCACGTGCCATAGGCCCCCATGCTCCAAAACAAGAGGTGCCACTGCAGTGAGAAACCCAACCGCTGCAACTAGAGGGTAGCCCCCTGCTCGCCATAGCTAGAGAAAAGCCCAAGCAGCAAGGAAGGCCCAAAACAGCCAAAATAAATGAATACATAAAACAATAAAATTATTTTTAAAAAGTACTGGTGAAAAAATGAATCACTCACAAAGCACTTCCACGTAGATTATGTCTTTTAAGACTCAGTAGCAGGGATTGTTACCTCCATGTGATTGATGAGGAAACTGAGGCTTGATTAATAGGCTGGCCTGCAGGGACATCGTTTCAGGGCTCCAACAGAGAAGCAATATCTGAGAAACAAAGCCCAGGTAAAAAGAAACAACCAAAACTATATCCCAGTGCCTCCACTCCACTGGAAGACTCTTGCTCAGAGACCAGGGAGTCTGCAACAAAAGCATGTGGGGAATATGAGGGGGCTGGTGGCATGGGGATATAGACGGTGTACTAGCTCGCAGAGCAGCAACGGACGGCGATGCTGATGACGCAGCCCAGCTGTCCTCATGGCGTGCCCGCCTGGGTTCCTCAAGCGACGCTGTTATCACTGTTGACTTATCGGTCTTTTCTCATGTTGACAGGGGCATTGATGGTGCAGAGGTGATGGTGGGTGAAACTGCCGGTGCCTGAGCTCGGATCCAGACGGTGGTGTCAGACTGTGCTGGTGGTTATTGTTTTCTTGATCACCGTGCACTCGCAGTAAAAAAAGCTTCCAGTTTCACTTCAGAATGCCCTTCATAAAGCTTTAAAATGACTAGTTTTCTTAATTCTTGGCTCTTTAGCACACACCTCTTTGATCCTAGGCGTGGTTGTCGGAGGAAGGGCATCTGTGGTTGCCAGCGCCACCAGCTGCGGCCCTTCCTGGAACACAAGCTGTACCTAGAGGACGCTGGCAGGCTGGCCCTGCCCAGTCAGGCTTGGGTTCTGGCAGATAGTTAGTTTCTCAAAGATGAACTGAGTTAGCTTCACTTTAAGGAAGGCAACTGACAGAATTTGTTGCCGGTGGTTAAGATTTAAGCTCTCAAGTGAAAATTAGAGTTTCAGAACACCTGTATTGGCCACTGTGCGATTCCCAGCTTCCCAGTACGTGAAGATGTTCCTGATGAAGTGATGGGGGTGTTAATAAATACGGTTTGCTTTTATATTGTAGAATGAAATGTGTTTCACACTTGGAACATCTGCGTAATTCAGTGAACCAATATTTTCAAGTGACCGATTCATGATATTATAAAATCATCCATGGGTAAAAGATCCAAAGTTGGGCCAATAGATTTTAACATAATAGAGTGTGGAAAGTCATGGCTGTGGTTTTGGATAGATTACATTTTCTGTTCTGTTCACATAGATTGCAATAGACCTTTAAGAAACTACCAAATACTGAGTTTTGACATAATATCAGAGAAGAATATCTCCAATTATTTGGCTATTCTGATACTCCTGTCCTTTCCAACTGTATTTCTTTTTTAGTCCATATTTTTCTCACATACTTAAAACAGCATATAACAACAGATTGAGTGCAGCATGTAAGAGGTCAGCTGTTTTCTATTAAGGCAGACGTTAAACAGATGTGCAGAAAACAATGTCACTTGTTGAACAATTTTTTGAAAATATAGTTATTTTTCATATAAACATTTATTGAAAATGTAATAAGTATAATTTTTAAATAACCAAGGAAATATATTATTCTTTTTTTTTTTGGTTTTAGCCTCTAAGATGGAAAATACTGATAAGTGTTACTCATATAAAAAGCTCTTTGAAAGTCTTAGTAATCTTTAAGAGTAGTTAGATGTCCTGTTATCAAATGTTTGAGACTTCTTAGTGTAGTTAAAAAAGTGGGCATCAAACGTAAACTAGAAAGAAGGTGTGAGGTATTAGATGGTTGGCCAAAAATAGCAAGCTTGACCAGAAATCAGGTGACAGACTTGAAAGGGATCTGGTACACTCTTTCCATCCTCTGAGCTTGTGGCGAGCCTTTGTGACAGGAAGGCATTTGTCTTATGTCTAGTCCTTTGGGCAGACAAAGTCCTTAGGGCCTCCTGTTGCCCCAGACTTCTAGATCGTGTCCTGCAGGGAGACACACTGCCGCCCACCCAGGATGGCTTTGTTCTGTGAGGGGAGGAGAATGGATCCAGTGGGTTGAGAGGAGGTAGGTGGTAGAAGGTAGAAACCTTCACTTCCGCTCAGTTCAGTTCAGTCGCTCAGTCGTGTCCGACTCTTTGCGACCCCATGAATCGCAGCACGCCAGGCTTCCCTGTCCATCACCAATTCCCGGAGTTCACTTAAACTCACGTCCATCGAGTCAGTGATGCCATCCAGCTATCTCATCCTCTGTCGTCCCCTTCTCCTCCTGCCCCCAATCCCTCCCAGCATCAGTCTTTTCCAGTGAGTCAACTCTTTGCATGAGGTGGCCAAAGTACTGGAGTTTCAGCTTTAGCATCGTTCCTTCCAAAGAAATCCCAGGGTAGATCTCCTTCAGAATGGACTGGTTGGATCTCCTTGCAGTCTAAGGGACTCTCAAGACTCTTCTCCAACACCACAGTTCAAAAGCATCAATTCTTCGGCGCTCTGCCTTCTTCACAGTCCAACTGTCACATCCATACATGACCAAAGGAAAAACCATAGCNGGGTGGCCCCACGGGCATGGCTTAGTTTCATTGAGTTAGACAAGGCTGTGGTCCTAGTGTGATTAGATTGACTAGTTTTCTGTGATTATGGTTTCATTGTGTCTGCCCTCTGATGCCCTCTTGCAACACCTACCGTCTTACTTGGGTTTCTCTTACCTTGGATGTGGGGCTCTTCAGAGCTGCTCCAACAAAGTGCAGCTGCTGCTCCTTACCTTGAATGAGGGGTATCTCCTCACCGCCGCCCCTCCTGACCTTGAATGTGGAGTAGCTCCCCTTGGCCCTCCTTCACCTGCGCAGCCACCACTCCCTGGACGTGGGGTTGCTCCTCTCAGCCGCCTCTTCTGAGCTCGGGTGTGGGGTAGCTCCTCCCTGCAGCTATTCTTCAGGCAAGAATACTTGAGTGGGCTGTCATTTCCTTCTCCGGGGGATCTTCCTGACCCAGGGATTGAACCCGGGTCTCCCGCACTGCAGGCAGACTCTACCATCGGAGCCACCAGGGAACATGTATATACATATGTGTGTATAAGTGTGTGTAAGGGAGGGGAAATAGGTCAGAAGCCTCCTGAGGAGGGGAAGGTGGAAGCAGGAAGGAGCTGGCCATTACTGGAACTAGGGAGATGCCAGTGAGACATCTAGGCAGCCCCAGTGCTCCCTGGAACAAGGCGATTGCACTTGGCCATTGATTGGCTACAGGAGGCAACAGAATGACTTGCTGGTTTCAGCTGGATGTATTAATAGGAGGGAGAGGAATGAGCCACTACCAGCATTCAGGAGGGAAAGAGTGTGTATCTGGCTGTGGAACTTGGAGAAAGTTTTCCTTAAAGAATGTTTCAGTGGGAAATATTGAAAGTGGTGCCTCAGTGGTTTCCGCCTCTTGTCTCCTTGGTGTCTGGCCTTCATCCATCCCCACTGCACCCCTTGTCCCCATGCCCAAGGGTGTTGGTGATGAGCTGTGCACAGTGAATTCTGTTCAGTTTGGTGTTTTCTTGTGTGGCTCTTCTTTTAGCCTTAGAAGTTTGTACCCTGTTACTGCTGTTGTTAACATCTTACATTAGGATTGTACACTTGTCATAACTAATGAATCAACATTGATACATTATTATCAACTGAAGTCTCTGTAATTTATTTGGATTTCCTAAGTTTTTACCTATTATCTTCTTTTTGCTCCAGGATCCCACCCACGATGCCACATTACATTTCATCATCACATTTCCTTAGGGTCCAAGGAAATGTGACGACAGAATGTAATGATGGTCTCTCAGACTTTTCCTAGTTTTGGATGACATTGATAGTTTATAGCAGTACTGGTCAGGGATTTGGTAGACTGTCCCTCTGTAGAAATTTGTTTGATGTTTTTCTTATGATAAAACTGGGGTTATAGGTTTTGGACAGGAGGATCACAGAGGGAAAGTGCCCTTCGCCTCATATCACATCGGAGGTCCATGCACTCAGCATGACTCATTACTGTTGGTATGACTGATATGGGCTGTGGTCCTGTTGGTTGGGTGTCTCCGCTTGATATCTCCTCCCCATCCTCATCCTGCTCTCTGGAAGGAATTTACTGTGCCCAGCCCACACTTAAAAGGGGAGGAGAGTTGTGCTCCATCTCCCTAAGGGCATACATTAACTGGAATTTTTCTGTATGGGAGACTTATCTGTTCTTCCCCATTTATTAATCTGTTCAATCATTTACTTAATATCAGTATGGACTGATAGATATTTATTTTGTCCTCTGGGTTATAATCCACTACTTTTTTTTGTTGCTCCATCGTTGGCCAGTGAAAACTCTTTCAGTTGGCTGCTTTGACAAAGTCCCACCATGGTGGACTTTTTTTTTAAGCACCTAATTTACTTTCTGTAGCACGGGATGCTCCAGGCTCATCTTGTACATTTCCTGCCTTGGTTCTAGATTCACGTGTTTTTCCAAGGAGCCCTGGTTCCTGTTATTGGAGGATTGTGTTAGAGACCAAGATCTGGGTGCTGGGTGTGTTCATGGCTGCTGGGGTGTCACTACTTTTAGGTCCTCTCAGGTGACAGAGCAAAGAGATACATGTGCATATACTGACCCCTGTGTATATACACACATCTGAAAACACATTTGTATATGTAACCATCTCTATTTGTGTTAAGCTAAACATGCATTTGCAGTGATATCTTCAGATCTAATTGGTTTTGGTTTTTAAAAAAATTTTTTGTTGTTACTGTAAATCTTGAACCAAGAGGTTAGAAACATAAGATGAAGCCAGAGAACAGTGTGCTTCTGGAGGAAAGCTAATGAATATGTGTGTACCAGGGAGGGTCCGTTACATAGCACAGACTTCATAAAGATTTGTTGCATGACAGAGCTAGAGCCCTTAGTGTCTTTTGTGAGCGATGACTCAGTTGAATAGAAAATTTTGTGGAGACTGAATTCCTGGTGAATAGGTGTCAAGAAGGTGGGGGGAGAGTGAGGCAGTGGTCACAGAGCAGGGGTTTGGGAGGAGAGAGGTAGCGGCAGCCACAAACACATGTTTGGAGGCAGAGGAGCCCACAGAGGGAGGGACAGAAGGTGGCAGAAAGAGGCCAGGAAGGGGCGGTAGTGAGGGCAGAAGCTGTGCTGCTCCCTCCCACTTTGTGGCTTCACAGTTTCTGAGCACTTTTCCCCACATGGGTCTAGTTTACTCATTCCTGACAATACCCCTGGCAGGCATCTGTTGTTACCTGAGTGAGCCAAGGCCACTTAGAGGGGGCAGGCAACCCCATAGAGTTCCTGAACTGCTGAGGAGCTGAGCCAGGAATCCAGGCCCCCAGTGTGACGTCTGTGGAGCTGGGCTTCCGCCTTGCTTCTCATCCCATTGGCAGGACAGGCTTGGGTGAGATTTCTCATTGGATTAAAGTCCCACATTATGGAGACTCAGAAAATTTTGGTGGACTTCTAAAAATTGGACAGGCAGTGGAGGTTTTATCTAAGAGAATGGACTTGGGTGTCAGAATGACCTGGACCCAAGCTGGTTCCTCTTCTAGCTCTCTGTTCTTGGTGTAGATCTTAGTGTTTTGCTTTGTAAAGTGGGTCTGAGGCTACCTACCTTGTGGTGGTGTTACAGGGATTAAATGTGATCCGATTGGTGAGGTGGGAGGACTGAGGGGCTCACAGGTGAGCTCGGTGTTCGAGGGGCAGCCTGCCCGGCTGTGGTTTCTGCCCACATGCTCCTCACTGCGCAGCTGCTAAGGAGAGCCGTCGCCTCCTGTGGGTGGTGCAGATGTTGCATGTGACTGACTCTGTAAGAAAAGGAGGGGAAGTTGCCTGTCAAGACAGAGCTACGCCTGCTGTTCTCATCGGCTGGTAAGCGGCACAAGTGGTCCAGGTGACTGCCGTCCTAAGAGGAGGGCCAAACTAGGCAGACTTGGCTCCCTTTCTTTTTAAAAAACGTTTTGAACCATCCCTGGCCCCTCTCCTGAGTTAAAATGGGAGCTCTCCTCTAAGATCCATGCTCTACCTGAATGTATTTATGTGAGGTTCCGGTAAATGTAGTTTATAAAAAAACTAGACTTTATGACACATGTCCCATAAATCACTGTTTATGAACACTACAGAAAATGAAGTGATACTTGCAAGCCATCATGGCAACATTAGGGTTTCAATAATAGCTCACACATTTTTTTCCTGACATCAAGTTCATTTCATTCAGAATGAATATTCTCATAAAAACAATTCTTAGAATCTACCAAGTCAGACCGGGAAGTTGAGGTCATTACTGTTCCCTTCTTTCTAGTAAAGGTGCTCTGAAGATGAAATGCTTTATTTCTGCATTATGTGGCCTCTGAGGCAAACTGCTGGGTTTAACAGACACCGCAGTGGGAAGTTCTCTGGACAGATGCTTGCCGCACAGCCTTTTGCTGCTGAGAACGTCCCTGACTCCTGCTCTGTGCTGCCTTCCCATGGGTGGGCATACTGGCCTAGCGCTGTCCCAGGGTCCAGGATAAATGAGTCGAGTAGAAAGTGCTTCAGCTCTCTGGGGGCCTCGCTGGGAGTGGGGTTTGGGGGCCGACCTGAAGCCTGGCTCTGACCGCTGGACTTTGGAACTGTGCCTGGGCCGCATTTCCTGTGACCTACATTTGGTCCTTTGTCTCCAGTGCTGATTCTGCCTCCTTTACTCTGTTCAGTGACTCCCTGCTCTCACACAGCCTCAGCTCTTGTTACTAAGTTGTAGAGCTCAGGTCCCTGTGTGAGCTCTGGTTTGCTTCAGATGCTTTTGAATCTTGGTTTTGGGCACCTAATCAGCTCTGCCTTCCTCGGTTTGCTTGGGTCCTGCCACACAGGGTGTGGAGTGATGCCCTGGGCCGGGTTGGGTTCCCTATGTTGTGTCTCCCTCAGATGCACTCCAGAATTCCAGGTGCCAGAAGCAGGCCTGGAGATTGACTCATTCTTCTTACAACTTGCCCACCTCCCTCACATTCACCTGGTACTGCTGTGGGGAAGGAATGTGTTGCCCATGAGCTCCTCGCTCTGCCCTTGTTTATTGAAAGCTGTCCAGGACGTGCTTGTTTGTGGATAATTCCCGAGTGCCCTATCAGTGTCTTACGGTACTGTGTTTAACTTTGAGACAGTGGATCCTACTTTATGATCTTTTTTTTACCTTATTAAAGTTGCTGATAGTTTTCACTTAACTAAATACATTTTCACTTAAATGAATGTATGTGAGAAATGCCAGAGTGTCCCTGACAATATTTGATATTTTTTTCTTTGAGAAGAATTTCATGCTAATTAGATTGGTTGATTCTATAGGTTATTTTTTCTTCATTTTAAATGGTATAACTTTATGGGATTGTCTTTATGAAGTTATGAGCCTATTTTAAATTTAGGAATAGTTCAGTTCAGTCGCTCAGTTGTGTCCGACTCTTTGTGACCCCTCATGAATTGCAGCACACCAGGCCTCCCTGTCTGTCACCAACTCCCAGAGTTCACTCAGACTCACGTCCATTGAGTCTGTGATGCCATCCGGCCATCTCATCCTCTGTCGTCCCCTTCTCCTCCTCCCTCCAATCCCNTCAGTTGCTAACCAAGTTTTCCTGGGGTCCTGGACAGTTGACATCTGCCAGGACAGTCACAGCGAGAGAAGCTTCTCAGAAGAGACACACAGGACACTTGAGATGGCACTCCCGCTGCTCATCCTGGAAACCAAGCAGATGGGACAGGGGAGGTGATAACATGCACCATCCCACCTAGGGAGAGTGTGCTGGCCAAGCACCTGGTTGCCTGAGCTGCTTGGGCCTGGGAAGGGCACAAAACACAGGCCTAGTCAGTCTGTGTTCTTTGTGGAGAACCAGAGAACCTGAACCTGAGCGGCTTAGACCTAAGAAGTACATGCAACCCAGGGCCTGCCTTAGACAGTTCCCCTGCATAGCAACCTAGAGCTGGAGCAGCATAGACCGGAAAAGCACACATGCCATGAGCGGGGGCAAACCCAGTGTGGCCAAGACACTGCAAGCACTCCCGACACACACCAGTGATATCTGTTTGCAGTGTTCCTCCTTCCCCCTTGCACAATTGAACAAGTGAGCCTAAATAAGTGACCACCTTCACCCCCTTGTGTCAGGGTGGAAGTTAGATACTGAAGAGACTTGCAAACAGAGGAAGTCAAAATAAAGAAAAGGAAACCGCTTTGGAAATGACAGATGCAACAGGTTAAAATCCTGTAGTTAGCATTGGTTACATTGAAAGGGACCTATAGACCTTGAGAAGAAGTATAAGCTGGAACAAGGAACTATCTAAAACTGAACTGACCCCACACTGCCCTCAACAGCCCCAGAGAAATTCCTAGATATATTTTACTATTATCATTTTTAAATTTTTTTTAAATTTTAAGTTCTTTATTACTCCTTTAATTTTCATATTTTAAACCTACTATTACCTTGCAAAAAAAAAAGACCCGATTGTTAAAGCAAATTTCATATATTTTTAAATAACTTTTGTGATTTTGTTTTGTTTTTTAATATTGTATTTTTGAAAGTCTAATCTCTACTCTAGATTTTTAATCTTTGTTTTTTGTATTTTTTTAAAATCAATTCTGTACCTTTAAGAATTCATTCTTTAATACCCATTTTTACTTAGGAGTGCGATTACTGGCTTGATTGCTCTCNTTGTTTTTTAATATTGTATTTTTGAAAGTCTAATCTCTACTCTAGATTTTTAATCTTTGTTTTTTGTATTTTTTTAAAATCAATTCTGTACCTTTAAGAATTCATTCTTTAATACCCATTTTTACTTAGGAGTGTGATTACTGGCTTGATTGCTCTCTTCCCTTTTGACTCTCCTTTTTCTCCCCAAGGTCACCTCTATCTCCTCCCTCCCCCTTGTCTTCTTTACTTAATTTTGTGAATCTTTTTGAGTGTTCCGGGCTGTGGAGAACATTTAGGGAACTGATCACAGGCTAGATTGGTCTCTCTCCTTTTGACTCCCCCTCCTCTCCTCCTGGTCACCTCCATCTCCTTCTTCATTCTTCTCTTCTCTTCTCTATGGAACTATGTGTACCTCTCTGAGTGTTCCAGACTGTGGAGAGCAAATAGGANTTATTGATACTTCTCCTGGCAATCTTGATTCCAGCTTGTGCTTCTTTCAGCCCAGCATTTCTCATGATGTACTCTGCATAATCCAAGCAAATGTAATCTGGCATTTTAAGATTATCCCAATTTTCTACAAGAATATTCATTACAACATTCATTCACTTAGTCTGTATTTATTGAGCGCCTGCAAATAACCTAATATATCAATAGAGAACTGATTAATTAACTTTTGGTGATATACTAGACTTCCATGCAGCTAGTACACGCAGTGAAATAATTCTGTGTGTGCTGTTATGGGAAAGTTTCTAAGATGTATTATTAAATTAAACCCCACACACATATTAAAAAAATAACAACAACCAAGACATTGAGCAGACTATTTGGTATGATCCTATTTGTGTTTTTAAGAAGCTATTTTTTATATATATATATACACACACACACTATACCATATAAAAATAAATGCTTGTCTATGTAGAAATATATGGAAACTTACACAATTAAGGACAGGGGTGGGAGATAAGGATCAGTAGAATTATATTTATAAAAATTTATATTTTCCTGTACTTAATTATTGAATCCTTCTGCATAGGTATTTTACTGTTATCTAAAAAAATGATTATCCTTATGATATGTCCTCTGTGGGTCTATTAGCTATATCTCTTTGTTTTATTTTTTGGGGTGCTGGTTCTAAGGTTTGCAATGTTACATCTTTAACTTACTGCCTTGTACCTCAAGTAAAGAACCTGACACTAGGGTGCTTCTGTCCCCCATCCTTCTGCTGTTCACTCACACATCTTACTTATACATGTTATAAACCCCAGACTATGTAGTTATTATTTTTAAAAAATAATCAATTATCTTTTAATGAAATTTGAAAATTGAGAACATCTTTTATATTTACTTATTTTCAGTTCCCAGCCTTCATTGCTCTGTGTAGCTCTGAGTTTGAATCTGCTATCATTTTTCTACTGTCTCAAGAGTGTTACCTGGCTCCCCGGCAATACATTTTTTCAGCTTTTATTTGTGTGGAACTGTCCTTATTTCATCGTGGTTTTTGAAGGGTGTTCTCACTGGATGTAGAGTTCTGGGTTGACTTTCCTTCTTCAGCACTTTGGAGATGCCCTACTGTGTTAGGCCTGCCTTGTTCCTGATGAGAAGTGTGCTCTCGTCTCGTTTTTGTTCCCCAGGATGTAATGTGTCTTTTTCTCTCTTGCTCCTTTTCAGATTTTTCTCTTCATCTTTGGAATTTAGCTGTTTGATTATGTTGTTCGTTGGTGTAGTTTTCTTTGTGACTAGCCTGCTTGTAGTCCCCTGAGATTCTTGATTTGGTGAAAACTATAATACTACAGCTCAATCTTGCAGAGTTCCAATTACATTTATCTTAGATAAATTGGCCCATGAGGCTTTCTCCCCACTCATACCTTTTCTCCTCCTCTTTGTTTTAATTTGGATCATTTTTATTTCACTGTCTTCAAGTTCTCTCAGTCTGTGTCTAATATGAAGTGTCTAATATGTTGCTGAACCCACACCCAATGTAGTTGTTCCCCCTGCCGCCCCCCACTTTTTTTGGCCATACTGAACAGCTTATGGGAGCTTAGTTCCCTAACCAGGGATTGAACCTGTGCCCCCTGCATTGGAAGCACCCCTGCATCCTAACCACTGGACTGCCAGGGAATTCCCACCCCTGGTGACTCAGATGGTAAAGAATCTGCCTGCAGTGTGGGAGACCTGGCTTTCATCCCTGGGTTGGGAAGATCCCTTGGAGGAGGGCATGGCAATCCACTCCAGTATTCTTGCCTGGAGAATCCTCATGGACCGAGGAGCCTAGTGGGCTACTGTCCATGGGGTCACAAAGAGCCTGACACGACTGAGCCACGAAGCACAGCACACAATATATGAATAGTTTTCGTTTTGATATTTTGTTTTTCTTTTCTAGAAATTCTACTTGGGTTTTTAAAAATTATTATTTCTCTCTTCTTTGTGTTCATGTTTTCCTCTGAATCCTTGAACAAATTAATTTCATTGTTAATATATTATTTTAAAACTCCTGTCTGTTATTTCCATCATCACTGTCATTTCTGGGTCAGTTTGTCTGGATTGATTTTCTTCTGCGTATGGATCACATTTTCCTGCTTTTACTTATATCTGGTAATTTTTGATGGGATGCTGGACACGGTGAGTGTTATGTTGTTGAGAATGTGTATGTTACTGTCTTCATTTAAATAGTGTTGAGTTTTGCTATGGAAGGAAGTTAATTTACTAGTGTATCAGCTTCATTATTTCAGGGGTCGTTTTCTGGCTTTGTTAAAGCAGGTCTAGATCAGGGGTTGGCAAAAATAAGACCCACTGCTTGTTTTTGTATATAAAGTCTTTTGGAACACAGCTGTGTCATTTATGTATTGTCTGTGTCATTTTTGTGCTTTGGTGACAAACTTAATTAGTTGTACAGAGACTGGTCCGCAAAGTTTAAAATACTTACCATCTGGCCCTTTACAGGAAAAACTGGATGACCCCCTTGTAGAGAAGCCTTTGCTCTGAGTCTGTTCTAGCCCTGTGCCTGAGATGTGGCTGCCTTTCTGGGTCGATGTTCCGAGTGGCCGGTGAGGCCTCTTCACTCTGACTTACTGGAACTTGAAGGTTTCCCACCCTCATTCAGTAGTTGTTCTTTGCCCAGCCTCCTAGAGTCTCGCTGATTGCATGCTCAGCCAGGGACACAAGAGACCCCGGGTAGATTTCTGGAGCACCATTTCTTGGTACTTTCTTGGTACTTGGGCCCACCAGTTCCAGCTTCACAAGCTCTGATCTGTCTCCTCAGCTCATTGATTCTACCTTCCCCCGTTTGGGGCCGTGTCTATCTACACCGAAAGCTCAGTGATCATGAGACTCACCTTATTTGCTTTCTTTCTCAGGGATCACATTCTTGTATTGCATGTACTTTAATGTCTGAAAAAGTGTTTCATATGTTTTATCCAGCTTTCTATTTATGTATAGTGAGAAGACTGGTCTGTAACTGGTTACTCCCTCTTTCCAGGAAGGGGATGGCTCCCAGAGCCAAGAAGGACTGGAGGTGTTGGAGAGATTGATGATGCGGATTAGATCACCTTTTATTGAGTGGAGCACTAGTTGATAGCTGATTCATTATAATTAATAAATTGTCAGGTGTGCAGTTGTTCTTTTAACCAATGTTATTTTTCCACTGGTGGAATTTTACTTTTCAGTTTAAACAGGGCATTAAAATTTAAGATAACATTGTATCAAGTTGATAGTACAGATTAACTGGGGTTGAGCTTGCATGATCCCTAGACAGATAATTTACAAGTCTGGGTTTAGAGCCCTCCTTTCTCTGATAGAAACATTTACATTTCATTTGGGCTTTATAAAGCCTAGTAGGTCAGAGGTTGAAACTGAAATAATTGTTAAACATGTAAGAGGATTTAACAATAAAATCCTTTCCTGTTTTGGTGTTAAGAGATCTAAATCAGTTACTTCATCATGAAGTCTTAAGATACCAAATTTGACCTGCTACCTTAAGGGTTTAGTTAATTGTACAGAAATCTTCTTTTGCTGTTAATAATCATTAGAGACCTAGAAGGAATTATCTAATTGCTCTTTTCATTTAGCTGTTTTATTTAAGTGGGTCTAGTCTTACTTGATTTGATTTTCTTTCTTTTTAAAAATTATGAGGTAAAAAATACATAAAACATCCATTTACAGTCTAAGTTGTCTTTATAAAAAGAACATCTGTATACCCCCACCCTGGAAGTCCTTGACATCCCACCTTCATCACAGTTACTTCCTCTCTCAGAGAGGTGAATATTGTTCTTACTTTTTTGGGTGATATTTCTTCACTTTTCTTTATGGCTTTCCTCCCTATGCTTGCATCTCTAGAAAACTGTGCTTATTTTGCCACTTTGAAGAGTATATGGTTGATATACTGCATTTATTTTTTTGCATTACTTCTTTTCTCAGTATTACGTTTGTAAGATTTTACCAGATTATTGAATATATGTGTAATTAATTCATTTTCACTTCCATGCATGTCATTGCAGGATATGTCTTAATTTACTTACCTGTCCTACTCCTGAATGATGTTGTAGTGAGCCTTCCTATGTAGTCTGGTACGCATAATGACATAGCACATTGGTACAAGATAATTGTATATTCTCTTTTTTAAAAGCCTGTTCTGGTCTTTTGCCCATCTTTTATTGAAATTGTCTTTTTCTTACTGATTTAGGAGCTTACATATATTTTGTATATTTACCGTAAGTGCCTTTCCACTTTGAAACTTGTCTTTCTGCTTTCTTTGTGGAGTCTTTTGACATCTCAGTTTTAATGTCATCAGATTTGTTACTTTTTCTCTTTCATCTTCATGCTGTTTTCCATTTTGGCTAAGAACTTCTTTCCTGCTCTTTTTCCTGGCAGGATGAAGATGATCCCCTCTCCTATCTGGAAGGCTCCCTCCCCGTTTGGGTCTTTTATATACTTCATCTGTATGGTCTGTGGAAGGGTCCAATTTTAATTTTTTCTTTCCTCCCTGTAGATACCTAGTTGTCTTAGTGACTTTTGCTGGAAAGCTCATCCTTCGCTCTGCTGCAGGGCTCTGTCATTCGTCCAGAGGCCACGTCAGTGTAGACCTGTCAGGGGGTGTCTGGTCTTTCTGTGGTCACCCTGCACTGCTCCTCTGTCTTAATTACCAGCTTTATGGAGATCGTCTGAGAGAAGTCCTCACAATTGTTTCCTTTGAGAGAATCTGGCTCTTCTGGTTCTTCTGCTCTTTATATGAGTTTGAGAATTAGCTTGCGAGTTCAAAGAAAGAAAATTTGTTGCATGTGATTGGGATTGCATTGAGCCTGTATATCAATTGAGGAGATTTAACATCTTTACAAAATTGAGTGTTCCGGTCCATGAATATGATGTGTCTTCATTTATTTAGGAAGATCTGTGAATTTCCCTAAGTTACATACTTCCCCTGTAGAGGTGTTGCCTATCTTTTGTTCAGTTTCTTTTAGATACTTGGTATTATCTTGATGCTTTCCTAAGTAGCATCTTTTTAAAATCTATTTTTTTTTCTCATGTACTAGAATGTCATTTATCTTATATTCAGAGCTCATGGGACCTTCCATCTCATCAGGAGCCCCAGAAGCCCCTGTGCACAGCTTCCTGCCTGCTCCCTGTGTGGTGTGTGTGTAAGGCTGCTGGGGATGAGATGGCTCTGTGGGTGGGAGATGTGGACACAGAGAAGTCACGCCGTAGCTTCTTACTGGTTTAATACCATTCTAATCGCTAGGCCACTTGACAGCTCTTGTTTCAGGTGCTATCATCCCACAGATCAGATTGTGGGCTCTGGGCACCAGCCTTCCCGTTTTTCTGTACCTGGTGCATCTCGGGGAGTTGGTGGTGTGAGACATCAGCCCCACTCATGTGCCTTCCTGCATGCCTCTGGGGGCATGTTCAGGCTTTGTGGTGACTGGAGCCAAGGAAAGTGGTCCCTCAACAGTTGGATGATCTGTTGCAGGAATGCTTGGTAAGACCTGCCAGTGAAGCCTTGCAATCCCAAACTTTCTTTGTAAAAAGAATTTGTGAAAGTTCTTTAGGCTTTTGAAATGGTATTCTTTTTCTCCCTCCAATTTTCATTATTTATTTATTTTTCCTTCCACTTTTATTGAGATCTAACTGGCCTACAGCACTGCGTAACAGCATTTCCTGATACTTGAAATGCTTATCACAGTAAGTTTAGTAAACGTAAATTGTCTCATATAGATAAAAAATGAAAGAAATAGAAAAATTTTTTTTCATGTGATGAGAACACTTGAGATTTGCTCTATTAACAACTTTCATGTATAACATACAGCAAAGTTAATTATATTTATCAAGTTGTAGGCATTACATCCTGGAGTTTATTTATCTTATTATAACTGGAAGTTTGTACATCTGATTTTTTTTTAAGCCAGTTGTAGTAAATTGTGTTTTTAGGAGATTTTGTCTGTTTCTTCTAGATTTTAAATTTAGGAGCATAAAGTTGTTCATCATATTCTCCTGTGATCTTTTTAAAGTCTATAGAACTGTAGTAAATTTCCCTTTCTATTCCTGACATTGAGTATTTGTAGGTCCACTCTCTTTTCTCACTTCTGGCCAGAGGATTTTCCAGTTTTCAGTCTTTCAAATAACCAGCCTTTGGCTCTGTTGATACTCTGTATCATTAATATTTCATTACTTTATTTAAAAATCCTATTTCTTTTCTGCTATCCTTGAATTCGTTTGTTGCCCTTTCCCCTACTCTTGAGGGGGAAATTCTTGAGATGGATACTTTGTTTATTAATTTCTAGTCATTTGTCTTTTCTAATGTAGGCATTTTATAAATATTTAAATTAAAATTATAATATGTGAGTTAAATACTTAGCTGCATTCAATAAGTTTTGATGTGCAGTATTTTTGTTAACACAGTTCAAAGTGTCTGAGGTTCATTTTGACTTTATTATAAGTTATTTCGGAGAAGGCAATGGCACCCCACTCAAGTACTCTTGCCTAGAAAATCCCTTGAACAGAGGAGCCTGGTAGGCTGCAGTCCACGGGGTCACTAAGAGTCGGACACGACTGAGCAACTTCACTTTCATGCACTGAGGAAGGAAATGGCAACCCACTCCAGTGTTCTTTGAATGGAGAATCCAAGGGATGGGGGAGCCTGGTGGGCTGCCGTCTATGGGGTCGCACAGAGTCTGACACGACTAAAGCGACTTAGCAGCAGCAGCAGCATGAGTTATTTAAAAGTGTGTTTTGCAATTTTTTAATGTAGAGGAATTTTCCTAGGATAGGTTTTTGACTTCTTGCTTAATTGCATTTTGATCAGAGAACATGTGTGTGATTTCATAATGCAGTAACAGATGCTGGGCATCCTTAGGGCACCCCCTAGTGTTTTGGATCATGCGACTTGTACAGCTCTCTGAGTGTGTATGCGTGTGTGTGTGTGTGTGTCTGTGGACACTCCAAATTTCAGTTCTCTGAAATTTGTTGAGCTTTGCCTTTTGGACGAGGATGTGAGTCTGAGTGAACTCTGGGAGTTGGTGATGGACAGGGAGGCCTGGCATGCTGCCATTCATGGAGTCAAAGAGTCGGACGCGACTGAGCCACTGAACTGAGGGTAAATGTTCCTTGTGTGCCTGACCATAGTGTGTATCTATAGTTGCCAGGTGCCCTATGTGACCCTCAAGTCGGATATTTTGTCATGTATAGATCATTTACATCTTTACTGATTTCTTTTTTTGATTTCTATCAATAATGAAAATGTATTAGAATCTCTCACCATGACTGTATCAATAAATATGTCAAATATTTGTGCTCTGTTTATATTTTGAGACTATATTATTATGTTACACGAATTTAAAACTATGTATCTTCCTGGTGAATGGGAGTTTGAATTGCTCTGAGATTACTCTCTTTATCCCTAGTAATGCTTTAAAGTATGTTTCATTAATATAGTTACAGCAGTTTTTTTCCTTGTTTAGTATTTGCGCCATTTATTTTTCTATCCTATTATATACATCAACTTTTCTTTTCAACCTTATGTTTTTCATATGTCTCTTGTAAACAGCTTGTAGTTAGAGTTAAAAAAAAGTCTAGTCTGATAATTTTTGTCTTTTAACTGGACCCTTTAGTCTGTTTACATTTATCTGGGCTTCAATCTGACATCTTATTTTGTGTTTTCTATTTGTCCAGCCTGTACTCCTCTTCCCGTCCCCTCCCCCCTGCCCAGTACCTTTTTATGGACTGAAAATGTTCTACTATTTAATTTCTTCCCATTTACTGTCTGTGAGATAACATACTATTTTTCTCTCATTGTACTAGTTCCCTAGCAATGACAGTAGAACTACTCAACAATAACAAAAAAAGCATAAAGTTATTCAGGACATTTATTTAAACTTTTCCCTGGACAGCATAAGCCTGGAAAAATCCCTGTTAACTTTTTATTTCTTATGTGTTAATATTGTGTATTTTGGGTTTACTTGGTGGCTCAAACAGTAAAGAATCTGCCTGCATTGTGGGAGACTTGGGTTTGATCCCTGGGTTGAGAAGATCCCCTGGAGGAGGACATGGCAACCCACTCCAGTATTCTTGCCTGGATAATCCCATGGACAGAGGAGCTTGCCAGGCTACATGTCGGACATGACTGAGTGACTAAGCATAGCACAGCATTGTGTATTTTATTTCTTGTTTTTGTAAGCACAAATAGTTATTCTTGCTTTATACTGCCAACATTCTTTTAGATTAATGCATGTTTATGACTGTTTAGTCTCATTCCTTTTGGATCTCAGACCTTCCATGTAGGATGACTTTTATCTTGACTGAAAGATTTTAGAATGTCTCCTCATGAGAATCTGCTAATGTCACATTCTCTTTGTTAATCTGATAATGTCTGTATTAAGTCCTGGTTCCTAAAGGACACTTTCCCTACATGTGCATCCAGGACTGGCGTTTTCTTTCAGCACCTGAAGTCATTCTACCACCTCCTGCTTCTGTTGTGGCTTAGAAGCTGCCAGGCAATTCCTGGAGTTCTTCCCACACACTGTTTGTGAAACTCTAATTAGATTTATGTTCACTCTTTTTTCCATATTTCTCTTCTCTACTTCCTTTTTGTCCTTCTGAGCTGCACTGTGGACAGTTTCTTTTTTATCATGTAGATGCAGTTTCTCTTTAGCTGTATCTAAGCTGCTATTTGTCATTCACTGAATTTTTCACATTTTGCATTCTGTGTAATTCTTTCAGTCCACTGAGTGTTTAATTTTCTGTGTGTGCATTTTAAGATTTTAGAACTTTATTTGATTTATTATCAGATCACTTAAAATTTTTTTCCCATTTTCTGCGACTATTTTCAATTTGCCTTTTAGTTTGCTTGACTTGGTGAGCATGGCATTTTGTCACTGTCTGGTATTCCAGTTTGAAGATCTTTGGGTCTTGTGTTTGCTGTTTGTTTTTTACCATTGCCCTTTTATTGTGTCTATATGTGTGCCTGGTTATTTTCTGGTGTGTACTGGTTTGCTGTTGGGATTATCTGTTGGCCCAGGGTGAAGGCACTTTCCTTCAGGGTATGTTGTTAGTTTTGCCAGGTAGTTGGTCCTGGTCTGGGACTGCTTTAAACCGTGGTTTGTGGCCTGAGGTTCCCTGGGCCGTTTAGACCTGAGAACCCAGCTTGCACAATGCACGAAGGACACAGAAGGCCACCTGTATGATTCCATGTGAAATGTCCAGAGTAGGCTTAGGTCAGGGGCGGGAGATGGAGAATGACTTCAGATGGGCATGACGGTTTCTTTTTGGAGGGATGAAAATGTTCTGTAATAAAATGAGATGGTGGTGATGGTGGCAAAACTTTAAATAGTCTAAACTCCTCTTTTGTACACTTAAAACATGAATCTTATGATATGTAACGAATAACTCATAAAGCTGTTCTGAAAATGCGTGAAGGTCCCCTGTGGCTGCAAGTCCTCAGGGCCATGTTTTGCTCCTCTGTCTCCTTTCTGGCCCGGGGTGGTGGCTGTGGGGGGACACAGGCTGGTGCCCTGTTTGGGTAGCCCCCGGGGTCCTGGTTACGGGGCAGCCTTGCCTCTGGGGTTCCTGCCCTGGGCTGCCTGGGCAGCTTGACTTCGCCCGAGAATCCCTTCTGTCTACGGCTGCCTCTTGGTCCTGCCGCCCTCAGACTTTGACCTTGTAGTTTCTTGCTAGCTTGACAGCTCCTCAGTGCTTTTAAGGAGGTTGTAAGTCAAAAGAAAGCAAAAACATTTGGCCCAGGTTGTGCCGTCCTTGTCTGCACTGCCCCTGCCTCCGACCCTGTGTCTGGGAGACCTTGATGTTGTCACTGGATGTGGAAGTCCTCCCCTGTCCACTTGTTTCCTGCACTCTTATTAAACGTTTCTGGTGCTTTGGGATAGAAATGCCTTTTCTACCATTTATTAATCAAACAAGTGATGATACACAAATGGTAACTCCTCATAAAATAGTTCCTTAGTTTCAGTGGTTTTGGAAACCAGGGCAATGAATGGCACCAGGTAATTAATCTATTTGTTTCCAAACATCTGCATTTTATTTTCCCAGGATAATTTTAGAAATTGAGTTGATTTGGTGGGGGGATATGGAGTGGGGGANCTATTTTTTGAATTTGTTATATTATTGTTTCTGTCTTTATGTTTTGGGCTTTCTATCTTTGGTCTTTGGGCTGCGTGGCATGTAGGATATTAGCTCCCCGACCAAGGATTGAACCTGCATCCCTTGCCTTGGAAGTCTCCACCACTGGACCACCAGGGAAGTCCCTAAGTTTTACTTTTGTACTTAACCTGTCATATGCAGTTTTCCCAGATTATTAAATGTTCTTTTCATGAAATTTTGGTGGCTCCTTTTTAGTCCACACTGTCGTCTCCTGTTGTTGGCTATTCAGGTTTCATCTTGTATGGTTCCCTCCCCCCATGTTAAGAATTACCACCTTGGTGTGGATTCTGGAAGTCAGAGAGCAGGAGAGGACCCTTGGAGGGAGGATGTGGAGGAGACTGCAGCCCCTGAATTCACGCCTCCCCCTTCATGTGCTGCTCTCTTTGCTTGGAGGTTCTGCTGCTTTTACTCTTTCTTCCTGAAATGTCTCTGTTTCCCAGACTGTTCTCATTAATACAGTTTTCTTACACTTTTTTTTTCCCAGGGATGGGGACACCTTACTTAGCCAGAACTCATAGATTCATGACAAGGTGCCCCTGTCAGAGTTTGCAGTGAGAAAGTATTCATACTTACATTTTTAGATGAAAAAAAATGTTTTATTCATGGAATAATAGCAAACCCGTGCTTCTATGCAATACCTTTTTTTCAGATAGTCACCTTGCAGTGTGCAGCTGGGAGTGTGGGTGAATGGTCTTTAGTGCTTGGCCTGTGGACCGAATGAAGTGAAAAGTGAGGTTGATGTTGGTCCACAAGATTTTGGCCTTGTTTCTGTGTATTCTTTTACATGAATTTTACCGTCTTGCCATCTCTTAGCGGGAATATTTGTCAAGTATTCTGAAGTGCGGGCATTTTTGTTCCCTTTCTTCCTATTCCTTGCTCTGTCCCAAAGTAAGGCAGGTAGCGTGGTGGCTAGGGGTGAGGAGGGCCAGCTTCACATCTTGCATTTACTACGTAACTAGCTGCCTGACCCTGAGTCTCTTTTTTTTTTTGTCTGTGAAACAGGCATAATGTCAGACTTGTAGGATTGCTGCAAACAGGAGATAGTGCACGAAAGCTGACGGGCACCCTATAAAGTGGAGAAACCGACTAGCAGAATGGGCACACTGTCAGGAAAGTTGTGCTTTCACTCATGCGTGCACGCGTGTGTCTGTGTGTGAGTTTGGGCATGGCAGCGGGAGCTTCAAAGCGCACCCGTCTTGGGAGCAAAGGGGGCTTCCTTAGCCTTCTCTTCCCTTCGGCACACCTTTGTATCATTTCAGTGTGTTACTGATGAGATTTGAGATATTTTTCCAGTCGAAGCATATTTTATGTCCATATATAAGCAGTAAGCAGTATCAAAAGCTCTTCTTTTTATCACTAAATTAAATGTATTTTTCTTTAATATACAGTATATTTACACCATTGATTTTACTGTAACCAGTGCTTGGAAAATGAGTCGGAAGGTGAAAATAATTTTTCCTAGTTGAAAAGAAAGAAACATTTTGATCTACCTTTAATGACAGGAAAATGTTCACCACATGACTAAGTGAGAAAAACACTGGATCTAACACTACCATGTATTGTGTAGTATAGAGGGAGAAAGAATAAAACACGACTGTGTGAATCGTGGCTACTTCTGGGTTTTCTGTAATCATCGGAATTATTATAAAATGACTGTAAAGGTGTTTGTAAATGTAGTGATCAGAACTGGAAGCCACGCTCACGATAGGTGAGAGGACAGGGAGGTGGCTGTCCTCACCGTCTCCCTAGAAGTTGACATTTGCTGTGTGTGTACTGCCTGCCTCGCAGGTCTCATCCTGCTGACCGTGGTGTCCTTATTATCAGAACACTCCTTAGGCATCATTTTACACCTGCCTCACCCCTGTCCAAACAGTTGGTTTCTACTGGGTGCAGAACCTAGGATTTAATCTTAAGTTTAATCTCATTAGAGTTGGCTGCTTGGCCAGATCTTTCTTGGATTCTGATTCTTTATCCTGCTTACTTAAAATCCTCTCCAGCTATACTATTTAAGAATGGATAAGGAGAACTTATTTAACTCAGATGACCATTATATCTACTACTGTGGGAAGGAATCCCTTAGAAGAAAAGGAGTAGCCATCATGGTCAACAAGAGAGTCCGAAATGCAGTACTTGTATGCAGTCTCAAAAATGACCTCTGTTTGTTTCCAAGGCAAACCATTCAATATCACAATAATCCAAGTCTATGCCCCAACCAGTAACGCCGAAGAAGCTGAAGTTGAACAGTTCTATGAAGACCTACAAGACTTTTTAGAACTAACACCCCAAAAAGATGTCCTTTTATTGTAGGGGACTGGAATGCTAAAGTAGAAAGTCAGGAAACACCTAGGGTAACAGGCAAATTTGGCCTTGGAATACAGAATGAAGCAGAGCAAAGGCTAATAGAGTTTTGCTAAGAGAACGCACTGGTCATAGCAAACACCCTCTTCCAACAACACAAGAGAAGGCTCTACACATGGACATCACCAGATGGTCAACACCGAAATCAGACTGATTCTATTCTTTGCAGCCAAAGATGGAGAAGCTCTATACAGTCAGCAAAAACAAGACCGGGAGCTGACTGTGGCTCAAATCATGAGCTCCTTATTGCCAAATTCAGACTTAAATTGAAGAAAGTAGTGAAAACCACCTAGACCATACAGGTATGATCTAAATCAAATCCCTTATGATTATACGGTGGAAGTGAGAAATAGATTTAAGGGTCTAGATCTGACAGATAGAGTGCCTGATGAACTATGGACAGAGGTTTGTGACATTGTACAGGAGACAGGGATCAAGACCATCCCCATGGAAAAGAAATGCAAAAAAGCAAAATGGCTGACTACAGAGGCCTTACAAATAGCTGTGAAAAGAAGAGANGTTATAAATAATATGATAAAAACCTGTATATAAATTTTGACCAGATAGCTGGTTATTTCTTAGTACAAATTTCTAGAAGTCATAAATACCTGGATAATAACATACAAACATAATTTGCAAAATTGCTGTTGATACTAAGGCCGACTGATTAGGAGATGCTGCTGCTAAGTCACTTCAGTCGTGTCCAACTCTGTGCGACCCCATAGAAGGCAACCAACAAGGCTCCCCTGTCCCTGGGATTCTCCAGGCAAGAACACTGGAGTGGGTTGCCATTTCCTTCTCCAATGCATGAAAGTGAAAAGTGAAAGTGAAGTCTCTCAGTTGGGATTTTCCAAGCAAGAGTATTGGAGAGGGGTGCCATTGCTCTCTCTGATTAGGAGACGATTGTATTTGAGAAGATAGTTTGTTATTTCCAGTTCTCAGGAGAAGAGAGCTTGCCATGCCATGTGGGGAAGCACTGGGGTGGGTCAGGATGTGGGGGTTGGCAGGGCCTGTGGGCAAATGGAGAAGAGAGCTTGCCATGCCATGTGCGGAAGCACTGGGGTGGGTCAGGATGTGGGGGTTGGCAGGGCCTGTGGGCAAATAGCTTTACTGAGGTTTTTGCTGGAGGGAAGAGGCAAGGCAGGGCAAGCAGGCTGAGGATGGGCTAGTTTGAATAATTTCAGTAGGCTCTGGGGCATAGGGGCTGTGCTGAGTTGTCAGATTCCTGGCCCTGCTGTAGTTAGAGAAGGTGGACAGTGGCCGGAGGGTGAGAGCCCCCATGGGAGGTAGTTGGTGGTGTGGGCTCTGGGGATGTGGTGGTTGGTTTGTATTTGAGACAAGAGTTGTTTACTGTCTCCTGAAATTGGCCAACTCTAGGAGGGGCAGTCACTCCAGGGTCAGCAGGTCAAAGCATCAAAGCATCAGAAATACAGGAAACAAAGGACTGGTTAAAACAGAAGATTTTATTTACTATTGCCTGTTAGCAGTGTCTGAGAGTGCTTCTTTCCAAGCCTCAGCATTGCCATTAAAATGTATTTGCGCTGAAGTAGATACCTGGTCTGGAGAAGGCAATGGCAACCCACTCTAGTACTCTTGCCTGGCAAATCCCATGGACAGAGGAGCCTGGTAGGCTGCAGTCCATGGGGTCACTAGGAGTCAGACATGACTGAACAACTTCACTTTCACTTTTCACTTTCATGCATTGGAGAAGGAAATGGCAACCCACTCCAGTGTTCTTGCCTATAGAATCCCAGGGACGGCGGAGCCTGGTTGGCTGCGGTCTCTGGGGTCACACAGAGTCGGACACGACTGAAGTGACTTAGCAGCAGCAGCAGCAGCAGATACCTGATCATTTCATTCTTGTTATTACACTTTTAAAGTACTTGTACAGCTGAACATTTTTATACATCAGTTGTATTATTTTACTAATTGTTAGTGTTGTTTACCCAATTGTGAGTAAGACAGTGAACTAGGTGAGCTGCGGGGCGTCAACCCGTCAACCCTGTGTCCTCTGCACGCCTGTACTCTGAGGATTGTCCTGTAACTCTCTGATAGCCTAGATGGTGGCCCCTTGGGAGCGTGGCTCTGAGCTCAGATATTGACCCTGTCCTGTTTAACAGTCTTGTCAGTGCCTTGGATAAAGATTTGGGAGGTGTGTTTACCATGTTTGCCACATTGGGAAGGACAGGTAATAATGTAGATGACAGAATCAGGATTCAACACGATCCTGAAAGGGCAAAATGCTGGTGAAATGTGGTTAAACAACAGAGATGCACAGCAAGCGAGGGCTATGTCTTGACTCCTTCTCACTTCCTTTCTTCCTTCCTGCCCTCCCTCCCCACACCCACCCCCACTTTTTTCAATTCCTGTTTTCCCACCAGTTGCATAAATACAGACACATGTTTAGCAATTCATGTGTGAAGACCTAGGGATGCTAAAAAGCTAAGTATCTGACTTATAGATTTCCATTCATGGATCTCTTTGAGACCACATGTGGAGTATCTTATTTGAGGCCGGATGCTCTCTTTTGAGAGGCGGTCACAGAACAGATGAGACTGAGGACGGCCAAGGAGAGTGACTAAGGTCCCTAGAGACCTGGAAGCAGTGACTCCTTAGGCTGATTTGTAGAGAGTGAGGAGGGACTGACTGGCTCTCTTCCAACCCTAGCAGAGCTGCCATTGGGCATGTGAGAGAATCGGGCGGCCCGCAGCTCCTGAGGGCCTACTGAGTACAGTCCACCCACAGAGGCCCAGCACAGCAGATTTGTCCCTCACTGGGCCAGCAGCCTTGTCATCTCATTCCTGTTGGAAACACTCCAGGAGTAATTGGTGGGCCATCTCCTGGGATGTGAGGATTTCTCTGTTGTTAGGAGGATGCTTCAAATCTTGGAAAAGGGATACCTGGTATACTTGAATTTGGAGGGTAGCACACCAATTCCCGGCTTTATGGCCTTAGGATGATTGATTCTTTAATCACTCTGAACATGGTTTTCCCGTAAAATGGATTGTTGATATCTGTTTGCCATGATTGATGTGAGCATCTAAAGAGATAGTGCTGATAAGTCCCCGAGTGCAGTCTCTCTTTCCTTCCTTGAAAAGTTACTCTGTGTGGATCCAAGACCCCATCATTCTAAATTGCATAGCTCTGGGGTTCTCTCAGTGCATCCATAGTGTGAATATATGGCACACATGCTTATTATGACGAGGACAGCAGGGCAGACAAGTTGTTTCAAAACTGTGGCCTTTTTATTAGAACATTTATCGGCATTTCTAACTTTGCTTATACTTTCAGCTCATGTAAGAGCATCTGTCAGTAAAATCATACTTGTGGGTTGTCACTGTCTATTGCTTCTTTCTCAGGCCTCTCACACTTGGGGCTTAGTGAGTGATCTTTAGGGCAGAGTGGCAGGCCCTGTGCTTTTGGGCCCATTGCTGTGCTTAAGGGAACCACTGAGCTTTTCTTTTCTTCAAAATCTTTGTCTGTAAAGCCAGAATAATAATACTGGCCTCCTAATTCTGGTAGGGAAGGGAGGAATAATTAGGTCCTCTCTGGCAGGTGCTTGAGTTCCTCAGAGGAGAGGTAGATACTGCATAATAAAAACTGAGATATCACCATCATAATTGGCTCTTCTGATGACATGTTTTTTAGCTTGTTATGGTCATGAATGAGACAAAGACATTTAGTTTTTCTTTTTGGACTGTCATGTAGAGAATTATACCGTTACCTGGTTTCCATTTTACTGAGGGGAGAGGCCGGAGAGGATGTATTCTCAATTCCAAGGACATTATTCCCTAATGCCTGTCTCCCTTCACCTCTAGGACCTTCGTGGCTGGGCAGAGTGGTCCTGACTCTGAGAAGCGTGAAAAGTGCTATTCTTGTTTATTTATAACACTGCCAGGACGTGTTCCTGACTGGCTTGGGGATGGGTCTCCAAAGATATAGAACCTACAGGACATACGTGCATTGGCTCATGTGCTCGTGGAGGCTGATACATCCAAAATCTGCAGGATGGGCCAGCATCTCGGGGACCCAGGGATGAACTAATGTTGCACTTCAGGCTTGAGTTGCAGCAGTTGAGGCTGTTACAGAATTTGCTGGGAGAGGACAGGCTTTTGTTCTGTTCAGGCCTTACACTGATAGGGTGAGGCCCACTATATTATGGAGGGCAATCCGGCTTTACTCAGAGCCCACTGATTTAAATGTTAGTCTTATCCAGAAACACCCTCACAGAATACTGTTTCTCCATGTGTCTAGACACTGGCACAGCCAAGTAGAAACATAAAATTAACCATCACGGGCATCTTTCTGTAGAGTTGGAGTCTCGTGGCTGTTGGACCTGGTGAACAGGCTGCCTAGAGGCCATGTGGCTTGTGCAGGTGAGATGTCTACAGGCAGGCCTGCATTTTTTTATCTCCAAGTTTTTTTGTTCTGAATGCAGTGTTCTTTCTAGGTTGTAAAGGGGAATAAATTAGCATCCTGAATTGCACTTTAATGAAGTTTATTTTTTGTTAGTTAGGATTTTACTAAGAGCTACAGAAAAACTACTCACCTGGGGTTTCAAAGGAATGTTGTGAAGTACTGGAGTTTTCTTTGAGCTTTTAAGGTCGAAACTCTTGGGAACTTAAAAAATATGTAAAAATATAAACATTTAAACTTTATAGCATGACTCATAAATAGCTGTCTTTCAGGATGAATGGAATTTTATGGGAAAAAGCACAGTGGCACTTTTCTGCCCACGCAGAACATTAAAGACCCCATATAATATACTTCCACATGGAGTGAAGAGTCTAGTAGGAGTGCTCGTCTTCCTCTGTGTGTCACTGTCTTTACCATGTCCCAGTAAGGTGATGAACAAAGTCCTTTCCCACAGTTTCATTTTTTCTTAATGTTTCTCCCTCCATTTCCTTGTAAGTTCCTCCTTTTCTGAGAACTACCTGACTGCAGGATCCATCGCCTCACTTCTCTGCCTTATGGAATGTGGATGCCATCAGTGGGATGCTGCTTTGATCTATTATTTATTTAGACAGTTTTTTTTTAATAATGCAAAAATGGGAATTATGTTTTGGACTTTGAATTAAATCAAGTCTTTGGTAGCTGGTGAGTCATGAAACTTTATTAAAATAAATGATCTCAGATGTATGGGATATTTACTGACAAGATGCTACCAGAGTTCAGACACTTAAAATGAGCCACATATTATTTATATCAATTCATAAAATATAAAAGGAGCATGAGCTGGTTATCTGGATTTTTTTTTTTTTATTCTTTCCCCCAACTTTATGCTTTTCCAAAAGAAAGTGAGAATTTGCTTCTATGTGAATGGTTGTAAAAGCTGGGGAAGAGGGTCAACTGGAAATTGAATTAAAACCAAATTGTGTAAGAATGTCCTTGGTTTTATAATGTCCTATCATTAAGTTCCTGTTCCAGGGCTTCCCTGGTGGCTCAGAGGTTAAAGTACCTGCCTCCAATGCGGGAGACCCAGGTTTGATCCCTGGGTCGGAAGATCCCCTGGAGAAGGAAATGGTAACCCACTCCAGTATTCCTGCCTGGAAAATCCCATGGATGGAGAGAGCCTGGTAGGCTATAGTCCATGGGGTCGCAAAGAGTCGGACACAACTGAGCGACTTCACTTATTATTGTTCCAGTGCTTTGTGTTGTATTAGGTGCTCAGTCGTGTCCGACTCTTTGCTACCCCTTGGACTGTAGCCTGACAGGCTCCTCTGTCCATAGGATTCTCCAGGCAAGAATACTGGAGTGGGTTGCCATTCCCTCCTCCAGGGGATCTTCCCAACCCAGGGACTGAACCGAGGTCTCCAGCATTGCACGTGGGTTCATTATCCTCTGAGCCACCAGGGAAGCCCAAGTGCTTTAGCTGTTTTTTTCCTCAGCCTTCTGAAGCACTTAGTGCTGCTGCCTCCGTTGGGTGTGCTCTGCCTCACCATGGCTGCCATCCATATCACTGTGCACAGTGCTGTTGACCCCCAGGTTTATTGCCTTAAACTTTTGTTGTTGTTCAGTCGCTGAATCATGTCCAACTCTTTGCAATCCATGGACTACAGCACACCAGGCTTCCCTGTCCTTCACCATCTCCCGGAGCTTTCTCAAACTCATGTCCAGTGAGTTGGTGATGTCATCCATTTTCCTTAAATTTAGGCACATAAATTTTACTCAGGGCTATTTGCATATAGTTTAGAAGTAAGATACTTTATAATGTATAATTGTGAGAAGGAACCTAGAGATTTACTTCATCTAGAAATGTTATTTGAGGGTTGAGTTTTTAAATATTTGAATGGCTGCTAAACAAATTCTGTAGTAACTGGAGGTTCAAAAATTGAGATATTTATGAAAAACACTTATTCCAAATCTGCTTCCTTTTACAGTCTAGGCATATAGGCAGTCTACCCCGAGTCTTTCAGAGTAGTGCAGTAAATATTCAAGTCTTTGGAGTTCTGTGTTCTCAGTCATGGCTGTGAAGTAACATTTGCAGCACATATCATAGTGTTGTTTGCAGTTTGTCAAGGTGCTGTGCAGCCGGGCAGATGGAGGGGCTGAGAGGCAGGATGCTGGGGATCTGCGAGGGCATCAATCCTCTGTTTCTGGCACAGATTTAATTGTTTGGTTCAAGTGGGAAGCCATACGTTAACTTCTACTTCAACCCATCCTGAGCTCTCCTACAGATGCTGGTTTTATACAGGTCTATTTGTCTTGGAATTGAGCCTGAGAGACTAAAATTCATGCTTGAGTTGTCATAGATGTTGCTGGATTGAGACTTGTGGAACTGGTTGAATGCCCTCTGCCTGCCCCAGCCATGCCCCCTCATGTAAACTGTTACATTGTGACTCCAGGTGACATCTCGGGATGAGTTCCCTGCCCAGATGGGGATGTCTATTTTCATCTCACTTTCTGTATGACACAACTGTACACTGTAAACTATACACTGATGTTCCCTTTCTGAGAAAGTAAGAATAGAGAGTTAAAGGGAGAACATGTTCGAATGGTTTGGGCATGCATCGTGCCACACCGCTCTTTGTTTATAGCACTGAAGGAGGCTGAAGGGTCGCTCTGGTCACTTGCTGTGTTTGTGCTTTGCCAGATCTCTCCTCACCTCTGGCCTTCATGGGCTGAGGTTCAGGCTTCTGGGTGGACACGGAGAACAGCCCCACATACTTTTTGTTCCCTTTTACATAAAACACAGCGAGGAACAGCTGAAGGTCAGTCCCATTGTCCAGCTGCTTCCAGCTCTTTAAGGTCTAGCTCAAATGCCGCATGTCTCCTCTGCTAAATTTTTTTCTTTCTTGTCGTCTCTCTCACATTTTGCTATGTATTTTAGTTGCTCACATTCTTCAGACTGGCTTTTTGAGGGTGAGAAAGTCCTCCCTCCCCCATTAGTGAGCAGACAGTTTTGTAACTGGTCTTCAGAAATGTCTGTTGGGTGAAAACATGTACCAGTCATGTACTACTTCATCTATGTTTTCTTTAACCTTTATATGTTTTAGAAACGTGCTATATATACAGAAAAGAGACATAAAACAAATATATAGTGAAATGGATACCCAGAAAGCAACATTTGAGATAATTACCATCACATCTGGAAGGACGCCCTGCTAGCCCTTGAGTCAGGAGCCCTTGCACACAGGGTACCTGTGGTGAATCCCTGTTGTCCCACAGCAGTAGCTGCTCACTCTCGTTGCTGTAGTACACGTGCCATTCAATGGATAGACCACAGTTAGTCATTCATTCTATAAGTGTGGAATATAGGGGGTGTGCTAGTTTTTAAAAAAAATATTATGAACAGTACTGTTGTCAACATATTTATGTATATCTTTTTAGTTCAGTTCAATTCAGTCGCTCAGTTGTGTCCGACTCTTTGCGACCCCATGAATCGCAGCACGCCAGGCTTCCCTGTTCATCACCATCTCTTGGAGTTCACTCAGACTCATGTCCATCGAGTCCGTGATGCCATCCAGCCATCTCATCCTCGGTCATCCCCTTCTCCTCCTGCCNAGCATTACTTTACTAGCATGTGAGATGAGTGCAATTGTGCGGTAGTTTGAGCATTCTTTGGCATTGCCTTTCTTTGGGATTGGAATGAAAACTGACCTTTTCCAGTCCTGTGGCCACTGCTGAATTTCCCAAATTTGCTGGCATATTGAGTGCAGCACTTTCACAGCATCATCTTTCAGGCTTTGAAATAGCTCAACTGGAATTCCATCACCTCCACTAGCTTTGTTTGTAGTGATGCTTTCTAAGGCCCACTTGACTTCACATTCTAAGATGTCTGGCTCTAGATTAGTGTTCACATCATCATGATTATCTGGGTCGTGAAGATCTTTTTTGTTTTGCTTAGCATATATGCAGATTTTTTTTGGAGGGAGGATAGAGGCCTAGGAATAGAACTTCACGCTAATAGGGTATTCAAAGTTTTTGTTTTGAAGGTACTGCCAAATGGCTTTTCAGAAGGGCTGGTTGCTCTGTATTCTGACCAATTTTCTTATTTTCATTTTAGTCATCCTTGTAGGTGTGGCTGTATCATGATTTTAATTTTTATTTCTTGGGAAGATATCTCATGCTCTTGGATTAGAATAATTAATAATGTTAAAATGGCTGTACTACCCAAAGCAGTCTACAGATGTAATATCTATCAAAATGACTATGACATTTTTCATGGAACCAGAGCAAATATTCCTAAAATTTATATGGAACCATAAAAGACCCAGAATTGCCAAAGCAGTCCCGAGGGAAAGGAACAAATCAGGAAGCATAAACCTCCTAGACTTCAGACAATACTGAAAAAAAAAGCTACAGTAATCAAAACTCTGTGGTGTCTGCAGAAAAACAGATGTACAGATTGATGGGACAGAATAGAGAGGCCAGGGATCACACTACTATGGACAGTTAACCTGTGACAAAGAAGGCAGGAATATATGGTGGGAAGAGAAGGCAGGAATATAAGGTGGGAAAAGATAGTCTCTTCAGCAAGTGCTGTTGGTAAAGTTGGACAACTGCATATAAATCAGTGAAGTTAGAACACACCCTAATACTATGCACAAGTATTAACTCAAAATGGCTTACAGACATAAATATAAGACAAGACACTGTAAAACTCCTAGAAGAGAATATAGGCAAAACATTCTCTGACATAAATCGTGCCAGTGTTTTCTTAGGTCGGTCTCCCAAGGCAATAGAAACAAAAGCAAAAACAAACAAATAGGACCTAATCAAACATAAGGTTTTGCACAGCAAAGGATGCCATAAACAAAACAAAAAGACAATCTATGGAATGGGAGAAAATATTTGCAAATGATGCGACCGACAAGGGCTTAATTTCCAAAGCACACAAACAGTTCTATGGTTCGATAACGAAGAAAAAAAAAACAACTTGACTGAAAAATGGGCAGAAGACCTAAATAGACATTTCTCCGAAGAAGACTTACAGATGGCCAATACACACCTGGAAAGATGCTCATCACTGCTGATTATTAGAGAAATTCAAATCATAACAAAAAGGTGCTACGTCATACCGGTCAGAATGGCCATCATTGAAAAATCTACAAGTGACTAATTCTGGAGAGGGCATAAAGCAAAGGGAACCCTCCCACACTGTTGGTGGGAATCTATGTTGGTGTAGCCACTATAGAAAACAGTATGGAGATTCCTCAAAAAGCTAAAAATAGAGTTGCTGTATGATCCAGCAATCCCACTCCTGGGCATATATCTGGACAAAATTCTGATTTGAAAAGATACATGCAGCACTGTTTATAATAGCCAAGACTTGGAAGCAACCTAAATGTCCATTAACAGAAGAATAGACAAAGAAAATGTGGTGTGTGTGTGCATGCATGTACATGCGTGCGCGCGCGGGCGTGTGCGCACACATACACACACACAGAAATACTACTCTGTCATGGAAAGAATGAAATAATGCCATTTGTAGCAACATGGCTGGACCTAACAACCTAAATGTCCATTAACAGAAGAATAGACAAAGAAAATGTGGTGTGTATGTGCATGCATATACACGTGTACGCATGCACACACACACAGAAATACTACTCTGTCATGGAAAGAATGAAATAATGCCATTTGTAGCAACATGGCTGGACCTACAGGTTATCATACTAAAGCAAAGTCAGAAAGAGAAAGACATACCATATACCATTTATATGTAAACTCTAAAATAGAATACAAATGAACATACCTATGAAACAAAAACAGACTCACAAATATAGAAAACAGACTTGGGGCTGCCAAGGCGTAGAAGAGGGAAGGGTTGGGAGTTTAGGATTAGCAGATGCAAACTATTATATGTAGGATGGATAAACAACAAATGCCTACTGTATAGCTCAGGGAACTGTATTCAGTATCCTATGATAAACCATAATGGAAGAGAATATGAAAAAGAACATATAACTGAGTCACTTTGCTGTATAGCAGAAATTAAACATGACATTGTAAATCAACTATATTTCAATAAAATTAAAGGTAATTTTCACTACTTTTGTGACTAATGAAATTGAGTTCCTTTTTGTCTACTTAAACAGGTCATTTAGGCTAGCCTGTTGCCTGAAATGCCTATCCAGGGTTTTGCTCATTTTTCTGTTTGTTATTTTGTATTGTTTTGTGGGAGTTCTTTGCATGTTCTAGATTAAATCCTTTTTAAATAGGTTTTATATGTGGCACATTTCCTACTCTGTGATATGAGTTTTCCATCTCTTTATGAAGCCCTGTGATAGACAGAAGTAATTATATTGTAGCTGAATGTATCAGTACTTTCCCTGTGGTTTATGCTTACATTTTTTCCTATGGTCAAGACTCTGTCCTCTGATGTATCCTAAAAGCTTTATAATTTTGCTGTTTATATTTAGATCTGTAACTAGGATGACCGTAAGTCCCAGTGTGCTGAGGGCAGTCCTAGTTAGTACCTGCTGTCTTAGAATAATTATTCGTAGCATCCTTTTTTTACTCTATAATAAAGTGTCCAGGTTGGAGGGTAAATTATATAATCAAACTGTCTATTCAGTTCAGTTCAGTTGCTCAGTCATGTCTGACTCTTTGCAAGCCTATGGACTGCAGCACACCAGGCTTCCCTGTCCACCACCAACTCCTGGAGCTTACTCCAAAACTCATGTCCATCAAGTCAGTGATGCCATCCAACCATTTCATCCTCTGTCGTCCCCTTCCACCTTCAGTCTTTCCTACCATCAGGGTCTTTTCCAAGGAGTCAGTTCTTCACATCAGGTGGCCAAAGTATTGGAGTTTCAGCTTCAGTATCAGTCCTTCCAATGTATATTCAGGACTGATCTCCTTTAGGATGGACTGGTTTGATCTCCTTGCAGTCCAAGGGACTCTCAAGAGTCTTCTTCAACACCACAGTTCAAAAGCATCAATTCTTCGGCTCTCAGCTTTCTTTATAGTCCAGCTCTTACATTCAGGCTGTCTATTGCCTACTCACCATTGCTTCTTGCATATGGTGTGAGGTAGGGGTACTATTTTGTTTTGTTTCATATGAATATGCGAAAAGGCCCCAGCACCTTTTATTGCCAAGGACCACTGATACTCCCCTGCAGCACTGTCTTTGGTATAAATCAAATGCTGAATGTGCATGGACATTTTTTTGGTCTTTCAGTGAAGTTCTGGGGACCTGTCTTCTGTGTGCCAGTGTCACTCTTTCCTTATCCCTAAAGCTTCATGTAATCTGGAAATGCAGATGGTCTCCTCTTGATCTTCCTCTGGAGTGTCTTGGCTCTTCTCGTCCCTTTCCATTTCCATATATGTTTTAAGAACCAGTGGGTCAAATTCCACCAAGAGGGCAAAATACCTGTCAAGATTTTGGTTATGATTTAATTGAATCTGTAGGTCCATAGATCATTTCAGAGAATTGACATCTTTCAAACTTAAGTTTTCTAATTTTTTATGTAGAAGTCTTTCATGTCTTTGTTGAGCTTATTCTCAGATATTTGAATTTTTAAATGCCATTTTGATGGTGCCTTGGAAGCATTATGTTGTTTATTCTGGTGTGTGGGAATGCAGTTGATTTTATATACTGATTTAGTATCCAGCAGCCTTGCCAAATGCTTTTATTAATTTGAGTTGAGTATTTATCCACATATTCTTTTGGATTTCTGTAAACATAATCAGTCTTCTGCAGCTAATGACAGATGTGTTTTTTTCTCTTCCAGTCTTTTTGTGTACTTTTCCTTTTCTGTTTCTAACTGTGCTATACTGACCAGGATTGGTGTTGAATAGGGGTGGGGATATTCTTAGCTTGCTTCTTATCTCAAAGGGGGAACTTTCAGTCTTTCACTGTGAAAGATGATTTTCGCTATACTTTTTTGTAGACTGTCTTGATCAAGTTAAGAATTTTTTTTTCTTGTTTTTATATTAAGTGGCTATTAAATTAAAAACAATTTTAATTTTCTTTTAAAATAATTATTTATTTTAATTGGAGGATAATTACTTTACAGTGTTGTGATGGTTTTTGCCATACATCAGTATAAATCAGCCTTAGGCATACATGTGTCCCCTCCCTCCTGAACCCCTCTCCCACCTCCCTTTCCACCCCATCGCTCCAGGTTGTCACAGAGCACCAGCTTTGGGTGCCCTGCATCATACATCAAACTCCCACTGGCTCTCTGATTTACATATGATAATGTATATGTTGCAGTGCTATTTATTTAAATACTTGTTCTGCATCTATTGAGCATGCACATGCATGCTCTGCATATATTGAGGTGATCATATGCTTTTTCTTTTTCTTTAAATTTGTTAATATGGTAAAGTTGATGTATACACATGTGCGTGTGCAAACACACACACAGTTTTTTAAAATTTATTTATTTTTAATTGAAAGATAATTCCTTTACAATATTGGTTTCATTTCTGCCATACATCAACATAAATTAACCATAGGTGTACATATGTCCCCTCCATCTTAAACCTCTCTCCCCCTCCTGCCCTTTCCAAGCCCTCTAGGTTGTTATAGAGCCCTGGTTTGGGTTTCCTGAGTCATTCAGCAGATTTCCATCGGCTGTCTGTTTTACATACGGTAGTGTATATGCTTCCATGCTATGGTCTCCATTAGTCTCACCCGCTCTGTCCTCCCTGCAGCCCATGTCCAAAAGTCTGTTCACATGTACTGCAATGTTGTTAATGGTGAAACCTGTCTCACGTTTCAGATATGACCCTGCGTGGACATCATGTCTCATGCTGGGTTTGGTTTGCTTAAGATTTTTTTATCTATGTTCTCAACAAGAGGTTACCTCTTCTCTTCCCCTTGTATTTTTTGTCTGTTGGTTTTTAATACCAAGGTTTTGCTAGCATAAAAATTTGAGTTTGGGGAGTGTTTTCTATTTATTTCTTCTCTGGCTTTCAGCAGTATTTGTAGAACTTTCCAGTTATTCATCCAAATCTAGCACCATCTCTGTGAATGTTCTTTGTTACGATTTGTTTGGTTTTGAAAAGTTGTATTTTTTTAGGAATTTGACTTTTTATGTAACAAAGTTAAAAAATTTAGTAGCATAAATTGTTCAAAAGGTGCTCCTCTCTTCAGTGTCCCTAGAGCTGCTCTTTTATTCTTGATAATGGTTATTTGTGCCATTTCTTTTGGTCTCATGGAAGCATCTGTTCTCCACAGGGGCCAGACTGCCTCAAAGGGGGAAGTTGGTTCTTGGTCGAGGGGACAGAAAAATTCTTACTCTTTATGCATAAAGCACAGGTGTGCTTCCTGTTGACAGATAGGCAGTGTTTCTGCAGTATTAGAATTTTATGGGGAGAGCCATCAGGAAAAAAATGTTTAGAAAGACTCTTCAGGGGTTAGTGATGAAAAGAAGGTTGGGAGGTACTGCACTGGAGTTTAGTCTTTTTCAGAGAGCCAGTTTGTGTCGCTGTCAGTTTTTTCTTCTGTATGTATTTTCTGTTTTGTCAATATCTGATCTTTATTTCCTTCCTTTTACTTTCTTTGGGTTTATCTACTTTGCCCCAGCTTCTTGTGATTGATGCTTCTTCATTTATTCTCAGCTTTTCTTCTTTTCTGTGCATTCATGGCTCTGCCTTCCCCCGACCAGTGCAGCTTTACCCTCTCCTCCCAGCTGTGATCTGTTCATCTACTTCCCATTCAAAGGCCCTGAGGCTGGAGTGAGTATGGCCCAGGAGAGGAATAAAAAGAAGGCTAGACTCCCTGTTAGCTGGTGAGGCTAAAGAGCATTTGGTTTGGACTGTCATGCTGGGGCATGTGGACCCTGGTAAGGAGTTTGACTTTGTTTTATGTGTGTTGGGGATCCATTTCTGGGTTTTATCAGAGGAGTGGTGTCATTTGGTTTCTGTTTAAGAGACTGGAGAATGGATTGTAGGGGCAGGTAGGAGAGACTCAGGCTGCTCTGGTCTGTGGGTAAGAGTTGCTGGTGGCTTGCCCCGAGGTGGTAGTGGCAAGATGGCAGGAGGAGGGCAGATTTGGGATGTGCACTGTGGGAGAGGTGATGGGACAGTATCACACAAGTGAGCAAGTCGTTTGTAAAATAACCTTTATTGGACAGATCATTTATTGCCATCTCTGACCTAATAGATCTTAGTAAACTGTAGCTTGGTAACTTTCCATTTTCCTCCATGATTATTTAGTGTCCTGACAGAACACTAAATCTCCTGATTTATTGGGACAAACAGCTCTCTAGGAACATTCACTTTAAATATTCTTGCAAGTCTTGTGATAAATAAAGACGATCCAGTGCATTATGTTTTCACATTCCTACAAACTCGGTACTACAGTACTCAAAGTGTGTTCGCAGACTCCTGAGGGTCCTCAATGATCCTTCCAGGTTCTGTAAGGTCAGTTACTGAGACATTGGTGGCTTTTCCCTGGGTTGACACGTGCACAGATGGTACAGGAGTGGCAGGTGAAGCTGCTGTCTGAGTGTGAGTCAGACAGCCACCGGACCCTGGGCTGGACATTGTGTTCGTCCTAGTCTCACGCGTGCAGTAAAAAAATAATGCCGCTTTTAATTAAGATGAAGCGGGAAGAGACTATTAAATCTTGACTCTTTAGACCACTTACGATACGCCAAAAGCACTTCTGCTGCATATTGAGGTTGATGGTTATCTCAATGAAAAGCACTTGTGCAGTCAAGTTGTCAGCTGAACTGGTCCCCCTCCTCCCCGCCCCCGCCACCACTGTTTTTCCTTGAAAGAACAACTGTAAGAATTTTCTCCAAAATGAAAAGTAGGCTGTTGCTTCAAGGGAAACAGCTGAGCCAGTGATAAAATTTGAGCTTTGACTGAAAATTAGATGGTTGAAAAACTTGTATCTGCCACTGTGTATTTGACAGCTTCCCACTATCTAAACCCTTTTCAGATGAGACCAATCATGATGGTGCCGAATGTGATGGTTTGATGTTGGGGAATGAATTGTGTCAGTATTTGGAAGGTTCACACCCCTCGGTGACCCAGTCTTTTCTAGATGACCAGTTCATGATGTTGCAAAATCACATGTGGGTTAATGAGCCACTTAGAGCACAAGGTAAAATGCTGGAATTTAGTGTAACAGAATAGGAAAAGGGTCTTGAAGTGGCTTCAGAGTCTACATTGCAAATAACCTTTGAGAGACTACCACTTGTTGAGTTTTGGTGTAGTATCAAAAAATATTGACAATTATTTGAGAAGACTATCCATATATATATGCAGCTTCCTATTCAGGTGAGATTGGATTTTCTTTGTATACTTCAAAAGAATATACGGCAACAGACTGAATACAAAAGCAGATAGAAAATCCTGTTGCTCTCTATTAAGTCAGACATCAAAGTGATTTGCAAAAATAAAAACATTGCTACACTTCTCACCTAAATTTTGTTTGTTTGTTTGTTTGGTGAGATTTCTAAAAATAAAGTATATCATTTATATTAATACATAATAGACATAATTGTTAATTTTAAATGAATTAATAAAAATGAAAAAATCCTCAGTTTTAACTTATCACTTGATAAATATTGTTATAATTGACAGACAAGTTCTTTGATATCTACAGTAATTTTTAAGAGTGTAAAGGGGTCCTGAGACCAAAAAGGTTGATGGCTGCTGGTTTGTAGAAACAAAAATGGTGTTTAATGACCTTTAAGTTCTTTGAATGTGGGAGAATTCTCAACCTGACACCAGCATTTCCAGCCACCAAAGACAGACTCCTTTCTGTCCTGCTGTTGTTGCCATATAATGCTTTACGTGAAGTGCTTGCATTGAGGCAAAACATACACCTCAGCCACATGACACTGGAAACACTTGCAGCATTTCCCTTCTCCCACCTAAAGCAGGAATGTGTGTGCCCTCCCTGTGTGTGGAAGAGCTTGTCTAAGGGCTGGAGCACAGCTCAAGAATAAAAGCCTTTAAAAACCAGCAGAGGGAACTAGCTATTACTGAAAACTGAACGTTTTAATTAAACATATCCATCACAGGGTTGCTCTTCTCTCCTTCGTTTCTCAAGTGTGTGGACGTTAATCAGCGGTGGTGCACTTGGTTCTGTGGTGACTGCCATTTGGTGAGTGGGATTTCTTTCCATGAAGCGCTTAGAGATAAAACCCTGCAACATCTGTTCTGATGACAACTATCCCTTTTTTATTTTAGCTTACGTATATTTCAGAAGTTAGAGCTAGGGGGTTATGAGGACCTTCATCAGGAGCTCTGTAAATGGCCTCTCTGTGTGTGTGCCTGGGGGTCAGAAAAAGAGAGAAAATATGCAACTCATTTCAGTTCAGTTGCTCAGTCTTGTCTGACTCGGCGACCCCGTGGACTGTAGCATGCCAGGCTTCCCTGTCCATCACTAACTCCCGGAGATTGCGCAAACTCACGTCCATCGATTTCTGGGGGTCAGAAAAAGAAAATATGCGACTAGCACCTGAATTCAATGGTAATCCTTTCTGTTCACTTTGTTTTCCAGGTGGATTAATTGATTGTTTGACTGAGTGTTACAGAGAGGCACTCAATACTACACAAATCTACCTTTGAGAGCGCATCGACTTTTTCTTCAAAATTATTTGATTCGAATTGGCAAAGGGTCAATATCATGATTCTTTGTTCTCTTGTTTATAATCTGTCTATCTATATATATATCTATTTACTTAAAAATAAAACATGGTAGAAGTTGGACTTGGCTTTTCTGCCTTTGAAGTTGTTGTAGCCTAAAAGTTGCTCAGATTAGGGGAAGGATGCTAGGATTTTAAACTCTTACAACTTATTATTAAGTGGGTTGTTCTGGGGTTCTGTTGTAGTGTCACAGCGGGATTCAGATGGATTTTCTGACTGTATAAAAAGAAATCGACCCTTATACCCACCCCCCACTTACTTCTTAAACATCTAGTTTTATTGGATAGGAAAAAAGGAAAAGTTCAACACATGGAAGTCTGGAAACTTGCAATAAAACCTGTGATTCTCCATGGAGAGGGCTTGCAGTGTGTTAGATGGCTGTGATCTTATGTAGGATATTCAGTTACTGAGTGAGGTTGACCGCACCATCTTGGCAGAAGCATTTTTATGAGCCGTGTATTCCCTCTGTTTACAAGGTATGTGGTATGACGTTTTCAGTAATATTGCCAAGCTACTTGAAATTTTCTTATGAGGGTTCTGGCCATCAACCAGCTGCCCTGTTGTTTTGGGATGCAGTGTTTTGGGGAGTTTGGCCAGGAAGTTTACTAAAATATAATATTTACTTTTTTGGGACCACCATAAATTTAAGTTTTGATAAGATTTATGGTTGTTATCATTTTCATTGTATTGCCATTTAAAACTAAAGGCTGGGCAGATTAGTTTGAATGTTAGTTCATGCTGTCTTAGGTGGAAAGGGTTTATTAATGTGGATTCAGGTTGTGAAGAAATACACATTGGAAACCAGGGTCCTCTGGAAGCAATTTCTGTGGGGCAGCTATTTTGTTTACATTCATATTATTCATATTTACATTTTATTTTCAGGAAATCTGCTTATCCCTGGCATGTCCTCATTCTCACATCTTTCAAGTTGGGATTGAAATCAGTAATAGAGGATTGACCTATCATTACTTTGCAAATGTTAAAAAAAATGTCAAACAGAAATATGTTTATCTTTTTGGCTATATCTGTTATAAAATTTTCTTCTTCAGTTTCCCTTTTTCCTCTCTTCAAATGCTAGCAGGCACTGTTAGTTTCCAACTTTTTGTTTTAAATGTTTGCCTTAACAGCTGCGGGTCCTCTTATAGGCTAGTACATTTGTGGTCATCGAGGCGGGTGTGTGACACCCCGGATTTATGGCTAATTAAGGGACCATTTGTGGTGCTTCTCTGTGATGAGAAGTATATCCTGGTTTGTATTTTATTTGATTAATGTCTTAGATTGTGTAGCTTTTAACTTTTATCTTTTCATCCTTGATGGTGCTGGTATCTAGGAACTCTTCTGTAGAAGGCATTTTGGAGAGAAGCTCCATGCAATTTGAATTTTGATGATGTTTTTTCTTGTTTGAATGAGCTCTCGCAGAGGTGGAATTGGGAAGGTGGGGTTCAGCAGGGGAGCGGGTCATCATGTCACAGATTCATTAGATATTCTCAAAGCACAGCATAATTTGCTCTTACAAGAGCATGAAGGTTCTTGTTTCTAGCCAGGGGAATTTTGTGGCTGCTTTTGAGAGGCACTCAGGTAGAATGGTAATAGTTCAAATGTCTGCTGTGTGTAATAGTCGGTTTGTCCAGTAGGTCTGTATCCTGTGCTAACTTTTGTTTGACATGTTGTTTCATTTGACACTGGAAGGAGTTTGCAAGAATGTGATGACATAGTTCATACTCTTGGATCCAAGTTTGGAACTAAGGCACCCAAAACAGCAAAGCAGAAACTTGTGAGGCAGCTTGTGACTTGAGCCAGAGACACTGAGGCTGAGGAGACATTGTGTACAGTACGGTCTCTGTTTCCAGTTATCATCTCATCAGCATTGAATGGGGTGGAGTGGTTCTTCCCGGAAAAGTGGAAATCTTTCCTAATGTGCTTGATTCAGATTTTCCCATCTGCTGTCTGTCCCTTCTGGACACATCGCCATGGTGATTTCATGGGTGGGCTACTCATTCTCCTACAGTCAGAGGAGTCTATGTGCTGCCCTTCACGTTCATATTTTTATAAACTCTTCTCTAATCCTTGCATTCATTTGAAAAAATGTCGTAATATTTGTGGCCTCATTGATATCTCAGTACAAATCTTTCATTCATTCCCTGTGGAGAAGAGCTGTATGCACAAGCATCCAGTCCCTCTTGTTAGACAGTTAGGTCGTTTCTAATTTTCTCACTTCTCAAGACAGAGCCCAGTGAACGTCCTTATCATGCCTATGTTTGCACTTGTGTGAGGGTATGTCTACGGTATTTGCTATAATGGAACAGAGCTGTGGGACACGTACACCCTTCCACTCCATCATGTCGCCAGAATCCTCTCCAGGGAGTAGTGCGCTCATACTCCCACATCCAGGAGTGTCCAGAGCCCCTCTTCACCCACAACCTTGCGAGTAAACGTATTGTCAGACTGGAAAGTCTTTTCCAGTCCTATGATGTGAAATGGTATCTCATCTATTTCTCTGAGAAATAGGGAGGATGTAAAGATTTTGGTATGTGTATTGGCCTTTTGAGTTTTTTTTTTTAGAAAGGGCTTGTCTGTATTTTTTTGTTCTTTTTCCTAGTTTTTGCTATTTGTTTTTCTTCTGTTATTTTTTTCCTTTCATTTTTAAAACAAATCAATATTAACAGTTAGGTGTAGAGATGGAAGTTTCTCCTATGCATGCAACATGTGTGTGCATGCACACATGCATGTGTGCACATGTAATAAAGCAAAGGGTGATCCAGCAGAAAAAAGGCAAAGAATGTGAGAGAGTGTTGTATATTTTGGGAGTTGTTGACTACGTGTGTGCTGTGCTTGGTCACTCAATCAGGTCCAACTCTTTGTGACCCCATGGACTATGGCCCTGCCTGCCAGGCTCCTCTGTCCATGGGATTCTCCAGGCAAGAGTACTAGAGTGGGTTGCCATGCCCTCCTCCAGGGGATCTTCCCAACCCAGATCTCCCACATCACAGGCAAATTCTTTACCATCTGAGCCACCAGGAAAGCCCATTGGCTGCATATATGAATGTAAAGGAGTGATCCTTTGGGGGCCATGCACTGCTGTCCAGGATGATGTGACGGCATAGTTAGGCTGTCAGTATGGAAGGCATCCATGGTGTTAAAAATGGAGAGATGTATTAGAGGAGCTTGAATTGGAGTCATGGAGGAGAGACAGGCTGAGGCTTGAACCCAGGGGATGGAGATGGGATGTGTGGACATTAATCCGAGAACATTAGATTGGGGTGAAGTATCCAGACTTAGAGCTGGGTAATCGTCAGTGCATCTCACTCACATAGGAGGCCGGCACAAATGGAGCAGGTGTGGGGCTGTGGGAAGTAGGGGTGATGACAAGGAGAGGTCAGAGGGCAGGAGGGTGAGGGCACTCAGCAGGGAAAGAGACTTCCCAGCAGGACTGGCCTCCCCACTCCTTCCCTCCCCCCATCTCCCTCCTCCCTTCTTCTCCACATGTTCAGTTTTACTGTTCTCATTATACAATCAACTAAGCAAAATATGAAATGTTTCCTAGTATTGGTTTGTGCAGCAGAAGCTTGATTATACAACACGATGATGATATAGATGGAAAGCATTACTGAATTTTGTTCTTGTACTGAGGAATGTTTCCATCGTTGTCAGTTTCCTTAGCTTATTAAAGTGAGCAAGTGTTTGGTTGCTATTGTGAGTTATTTAGTTACAGAACGCTGAGGTGTCCTGCTGGTGGTGCTGGTGCGGGGAGGGAGCTGGTTGGGGAGGTGCCACGTGTGGGACCTCTGCCTGGGGAAGGGCAGGAGGTGGTGCTCTCACACTGCACCCATGTGTCTGTGGTTCTCGTGCAACTCAGTCTGTGAGAGGGTGGGCATGTGAGGTAGAGCTTCCTGGGTGGTCCTTTGACTCACATGACGGGAGCTGAGGGACAGTGTAGATTTACTGATAGAGAAGGCCACAGGAAGTACTGCCGTCCTCAGTGAGTTAGAACTCACTTCTGAAGGGAAACCTGTAAAGTTCTCTGACCTCCAGGCTTAGTGTTGGCTCAGGCTACTGTTGGGCTGTGTGTGGATGTTGTGGGCCCCCTGCCTTTTCTGTGGACCTTTAGCGTGAGGCAGCTCTGTGTGCAGTCTGCTGGGGAGAATGGTTTCCAGAACTGTCCTCTCATGGAAACAAAAATGCTTTCTATTACCTGGGAACTACTTTCAAGCCATGGGGTATATTCTTGCTTGGATTCTTGTGATCAGTTTTCACTTTTTCAATGTAGATTGCCTCTGGGCTTTTAGTCTGAAAAACTTTGATACAAGTAGAAAAGTTGAAAGAAGGGTACAGTGAAAACCTTGGGGTCTTCCACTTAGAGCCAATAGTTATTTCCAATATATAGAAGTGTGTATGTGTATTTATAAAAAGACCAAAAAGCGACTCCGATTTCACAGTACCTAAACATCACCACAGTTCCTCAGAGCCAGGGACCCTCCGTGGGGCCCGTTCCTATAGATGACGCTGAAGCTCATCTCCTGGCAGGTGTGCAGTCTTTGCTGTGCATGTCCCTGGCCATGGTCCTGAAACCATAGAGCACATTTCAGGACTCAGTAGAGCAGAGGTTCTTCTGTTTTGGTGCCGAAATAATTCAGCAAGAGGCAGGATGAGAGGTAAAGAAAAAGTTTATTAGGATAGGACACTTGTAAGATATACAGGGCGGGCAGGCAAGGGAGTGCTGTACTGAGAACTTAGTGGACGCCATTATCAAAGGGAAAGGAGTTGGAAGAACCCAGTTTTAGATCTAAATTACTGTGAGGTTAAGATACAACTTTTGGTGCCTTCAGATTGACTGTGTTTAGGACTCAGGAAGATTCTTGGTGGTGATGGTTCAGTGATGATTCAGCTCTTACCTTTCATTTCCTTCTTCCCTTCCTTAGACACAGCTAGTCTGTGTCAGACTGGAGCCAAAAGTGCCACTTGTTGGGATAACAGTACCTTGGCAAAATTGTGTGTCTTTAGTTCCCTGGTTTGATGATGTCTGAGTTGGTAATTAGTATCAGTTCAGTTCAGTTCAGTTGTTCAGTCATGTCCAACTCTTTGCGACCCCATGGACTGCAGCATGCCAGGCTTCCCTGTCCATCACCAACTCCCAAAGCTTACTCACACTCACGTCCATTGAGTCGGTGATGCCATCCAACCATCTCATTCTTTGTCATCCGCTTCTCTTCCCGCCTTCAATCTCTCCCAACATCGGGTTCTTTTCCAATGAGTCAGTTCTACTCATCAAGTGGCCAAAGTATTGAAGTTTCAGCTTCAGCATCAGTCCTTCCAGTGAATATTCAGGACTGATTTCCTTTAGGATGGACTGGTTGGATCTCCTTGCTGTCCAAGGGACTCCACAGTTCAAAAGCATCAATTCTTTAGTGCTCAGCTTTCTTTATAGTCCAACTCTCACATCCATACATGACTACTGGAAAAATCATAGCTTTGAATAGATGGACCTTTGTTGGCAAAGTAACATCTCTACTTTTTAATATGCTGTCTAGGTTGGTCATAGCTTTTCTTCCAAGGAGCAAGCATCTTTTAATTTCATGGCTACAGTCACCATCTGCCATGATTTTGGAGCCCCCCAAAATAAAGTCTGTCACTGTTTTCATTGTTTCCCCATCTATTTGCCATGTAGTGATGGGACCAGATGCCATGATCTTCGTTTTCTGAATGTTGAGTTTTAAGTCAGCTTTTTCACTCCCCTCTTTCACTTTCACCAGGAGGCTCTTTAGTTCTTTGCTTTCTGCCATAAGGGTGGTGTCATCTGCGTATCTGATGTTATTGATACTTCTCCCGGCAATCTTGATTCTAGCAGTAATTAGTATAACATGCCCATATAGTTAAATCCAATGATGATTGTGCCCTCTGAATGTTTTCACCTCTAAAGAGCCTTACAGATTCTTAGTTATAGGCATTGGAGTGCATGCTGTGAGGTTAAGCAGAAAAGAAATGTGTTGAAGATCCCTGGGAGGACCCACAGCCAGACCCTGAGGTTATGAAGACTCCAAGAGGGCTTCTGTAGCTGCTGAACCACTGGTACATTGGTATGAACCCAATAACTGTGTGGCTGCCACCCTCCAGAGCCAGGTGCTTTAGCCACAGAGCTCCCTGTGGAGGGATAACTTGGCATTACTGGATTCAAAACCTGGTTCTTAGGCAGATGTATCTGTCTGGAGGAGCCCAGGCCACATACTGGCCCCTTAGCTGCAAGAGAGTCTGAGACCATTGTTTTTACTTTCTACTTTGGGAAGGTGGGGCCCACAACATAGGAGGTTACCAAGACGTATAGAAGGTGTTAAGAAGGTTATGGGGAGTCAGACGGCAGATGTCTACCGTGTGGTTTCCCATGTGTGCTTTTAAATGACGGCTTATTAACAGAGTTGCAGCCATGCAGGACCTTTGATTTCCTTGTGCCTTTCATCTCCAGCACCCACTTAGCAGCACATGCTATCCCCTATTCTCTTTGAAATAGAGGTTTCTTTCTTTTCCACTCTCCCTGCATGTACCCAGTACACGTCTTGTTTCTCTGTAGCAGTTTCCTGGCTAATTTCCCTTCTTTCAACCTCTTCCTTCCCAAGTAAATGTTAGCTGTTGTCATGAGTTAGTCTTCCTGAAAAACAACTGTTTAGCCATGGTTCTGCCTTGATGGCTTAGTGGGGCCCGCTTGCCAGTTCCTGATGCTAATGCTCTTCACGGTCTCCATTAGCAGAATCTGCACTACCCTCTGCTTGGAGCTGTGGGACCTTTGAGAATGGCTTCATATCATATAGTGGCCCAACCAAGAGGCTGGATGGGGCTAGAAGAAAACAGCCACACGTAGCATCCTCAGTCTTTCATTGGTGAAATGCCTGTTATCAAGGTGTTCCAACCACCCCGGGTATATTTTTTCAGCCAGCATGGGAGCTCTGTGTGCTTTGGTTTGCCTTGAAATTGTTTTTATGAAATCTGTACTGTGGGTAACATATGCTGGATAATGAAGAGGGGATGAAAAATTAGTCCTGAATGAATGACTCAGTCTCTTGCTGCTGCTGCTAATTGTAATTTACATTAGGAATGGTAAAGCAGCAGTTCAGTGTTTTATCAAATGACACAAACCTCTAAACAGCCTTGAAATCAATCCATTTATTGAATTGGAAAATCTTGTTTTTCCCATGAAAGCAGTTTTAGCAGTGGGCCTTATCTTGTGTCCTAACCTGGGAAAGTGTGGAGAAGACATAGACTAGAGCCATTTGCTTTCCCTGCTTTGCCAAGACCAGGTGTGTTGTTGGTTACAAGGCCATGCTCAGTTTGGTTAGCATAGTGCTGTCCCCGTAGGTTCCGTGGGAATCACCCACATTGCATTTCCTCACATGATCCTGGCCCACTCGTTGCCTTGGATACTAAGCTTCAGCTAACTGAACAAGCTACTCTATTTTCAGGACACAATAAAGATGATATATACATCTATGCACAACTGCAAAAACTCCTTGACTGTTGTGATAAAATAATTTTTATAACCTTTCCATTTGCTTATAGAAATGATGTATATTCATGGTAGAACGTTTGAAAATACACACACAGCAGGACCAGGTAGAAAGAGAAAAAGAGGAATCATCCATACTTTCCACTCCCCGGAGATCAGAACTACTTGTGACATCTTGTTTTGTAACTCTGTGTCTTCAGCATACGCGTACTTGCATATTTGAAATAAGAATTATGGATCTGGTTGTGTACCTCCTCTCTCCACTCAGATTATGTTTGGGTATATCTCATGCTATTTAACATTCTTTGAAAAGATGTCTTTTCTAACAAGTTTATTGAGATCTGTATCTCGTGCCCATGTTACAAAGTTTGCCGGCTCCCAATAGAGTTGTGCGACCTGTAGATGTTCCAGCACATGACCCAGAGTGTTCTTTAACCTGTGCCCTCAGGTCAGACCCTGAGGCCTCAACAGAATTGATTGTATAGTGTCGACTTATTTAAAGTTAAATTTTCAGTATAGACAACTTCTTCATATTATTCCTCTGTGACAAGTATTTTTATTTTCACTTTATGAGGGAGCAGACTGAAGAGTTAATTGTGTGTATGTGTGTGTACACACTTAAGTTTCATCCCAAAAGGGGTTTACAAGAAAAGGCAAGGACGTCATTTTTGGTTCCTCACTCAGCTCATTAGTGCAGGTAGACTGGCTCCTCAGACCAGGGGGGCGTGTAGAGCCCCCATCACAGACGCCCAGGTTTGCAAAGGTAGCACCAAGGGGAGACCATCTGTTTCATGAAGGAATCACAAAAAGAATCAGTGTAGTATTCCTTTGAGAAGGGATTTCTTTGGCTTGTTTAAAGCAGTTATGATCTCTGTAATCAACCTATTTTCTATGCAGTTCTTTAATTTGGTTTTTAGAAACCTAAATTTCCCAAGGGTCTCCGATGTTGGAAGTACTCGCTCCACATGTCCTCAGCATTTGGATGGAGTGGGAAGGGGAGAAGGGGAGAGCTCTGCACTCGTCTGAGACAACATCTCTGGATGAGACTTTCTGATTCTCCATGTTGAAGAGTTACCTCTTGTGTCTTCCCTTTATATTAGGCTATTTTATAGGAGTGAAGGTGGATTTAGTGGAAAATCTAGACAGGGAACTATAAACAGAATTTGGCCTCAAAAAAGAGTGTTTAAACCCAAGTCAGGCCGGTGGCTCAAGGTAACAAACTGAGCTCATACATTAAAGAACCGCTCCCTCATTGCCAATTCCCACTGAAATGAACAAAGGAACAGACAAATAGGAGTGCCCAAGTTCATACAGTTGCTGCTGGTGATGAAGATCTTGTTTTGTATTATGGGTCTTGGTTGCAAAAATTCTGTTTGATGTGCTTCTTGCTAGGTTTATTGTTCATTTCTTTCTAGCAGTCTTTGGGATGAGAATTAGGAGGCGAGCCAGTTTTTCCTTTTCTTCAGTAACTTGATTCCCCCCACTTTTCCTGTGGTGCATCTACTCTGTTTGCTGTATGTTCTAGTTTCTGACTTTCTTTATAAATTATGTATTTGTATAGCTTCGGCTCTGCTCAAAGTTTTTGCTTGATGCTCTGAATCTTAATGAGTACTGCTGGGAATTGGGTGGCTTTGCCTCAGATGAACAGGGAAATAGTGAATGTTGTGGCATATATGGCAAACCCTAGTCTTGCTTTCTGTTTATTCTCCATGATGCTCAGTTGTTTATGTCGGAAGGAATAGAAGTGAGTCAGACTCTTGGTTTGGGGAGCAGAAAGCAGTGATTGGCCAGTTTAACCTACATGATTTCTTCATTCTGCATAACAGCTTAGATGTCATTGTGCACAGCAGCCTGTGAATTTATTCTCTTTTGATCCACTCTGTCTTTTAAAAAATATATGGTTTATCAGATAATTGAATAGAAAGAAACAAATAAAGGAATTCTTTGTGATTTTGTTTTGAATTCTTTGGTGACAAGCATTAATGTATTTTTAATCAGCAAGTGACAAGTAGTATACAGAGGCTTTCAGTAGGGGCAGTGATCTGGGTCCACAGACCCCCTATCTCCAACTCTCAAATCCAAAAAGCTCTGAATATTGAAAATGTTTTCGCAACTCATTTGAGGGCAAAACTGGGCTGTGAGCTGGTATGAGGTTGTTGGATAGTGGGTATTTGTGCATTTCAGCGGAAATTTTAATAGTTTTGAATAGGATGTTACTCCAGACCCTTCTCTATGTGTTATATGCCATATGGGATATATACCATATTATCCTTTTGTAAATTAGAAAAATCGTGAGTTTCAAAACTCTGATGCCAGAGGATCGTACAGGGAACTGCCCAGGCTGTTACAACAGCATCAGGCTCCCCTTGTACCAAGCCTCTTCCAAGGTAGTGTTGAGACCTCTGGGTTGAATTTAGAATCCTAAGGCAGCGTGCTCCATGCCTTTAGGGATATATCCTGTATGGCTGGAGAAGCCAATCCTGGAGTCAGAATTTTAGGATCAGAGAAATCTTGGGACCTAAGAGATCTTTGGCATCATTTCAAGGTGAGGAAGTTGTTCAGGAGAGATTGGAGTAAACCAGGATGTCGAAGGTCACACGTTTTTAGTGATCCCAGTGTTTTAGAGCTTCTCAGAATGATGATCTTTTCAAATGCAAAATTAACCTCTAGAGATATAACTCTGTCATCTTCAATTATATGGCATTGGGGAGGAACTGTTTTAAAGTCCAAAATGATTATTTTATGTACTATTATGCAGTTTTTGCACACTGAAGTTGGTAGCCCTTACATTTTCTCAATGCTGTAACTGTATTATTAAAAAACATGAATCTAGAATTTTTGGAATGAGGTTACCATAGAAATGAAAATAAAACATGAAAAGGACACTTTAGGGTATAGCTAAGAATTCAAAATCCACCACATTTGAAATCAAGCCAATGCCATTATAGTTTGCAGGGGAGCTCAGACATATTTGATTGGCTTGAGGGCAGTTGCTGGTAATGTCTTTGGTCCAGTTGTGGAATTAAATTGGTAGCTAACTGTTAGGCCAAATATGTGTTTCTAGTTCATGTATCAATGTATTCTTGAGACTTGGTTTCTAAAAGGCAGGATATAGGGTAGGTGTGTATTGTATAAGCCAGGATAAATTAAATTAATTCCTTTCATGTCTTCATTTATGGAGTGGAGCTAATTTCACACTTTCTGAGGGCCCTGCTCTCCTGTTGCTCACCTTCAAAGCAATCACGGAGAAACTGTTGCCCTCAGTAATGTTTGTTAGTAATGAACACAGCACTTGGTGGAGGCCTGGTGAGGGGAGGCCCTCGAGCCACCTTGCAGGATAGTTAAAAGCAATGACTCTGCTTCCATTAGCATTTCTGTCTAAGGACTTTGAGAGCCTCAGAGGTTGTACTTTTTATAATGAAATTAGAAATTATTTATTTTACTGAGTTCACTAACTACAGTTTTAGGGGTAGAGGGAAGGCAATTTTTCTAGAGTGTCAGATGAGGTGGGAGAAATAGGATTATGACTAGAGATCACAGGAACGCTACATAAATGCTCTGCTTTTCCCTGCACCAACTCCCTGACCCCAGAGAGAGGAAGCAAATATGCCAGCGATGGAGCTTTGAAATCCCAGTGACTAGGGTTTAGTCCTGGTGCCTCTCTCCAAACTCCTTACTCTCTCCATGCCTCCTTAAGGTGGGGGCACAACCACCTTCATGGGCTTTTGGTGACTGCATAGCATGTGCCAGATAGGGAGTCAGCATTGGCATGTGGAGGCCATTCTTGCTCAGAAATGGTCAGTAATGACTGGGCCTGAGACCTAGGTGTTAACTCCTGGAGGTAAGAGAAAGGGATAATGTGGGGCATTCCTGAGCTCTCGTCAGCCCAGAAGGCTGGCTCGACCCCTTTCTCATGGGTCTGTAACAGGCAGGGGGTTGGCTGAGGCACAGCGGGTGGGGTGGGTCTTAGAGCAGACCCCTGAGTGTAGTGTCCTTCACCTGGGCTTCGTCAGAGGTGAAGAATCTGAGTGGGCTGTCTTTGCAAATTGAGGACAAAACACAAAATTGCGGTGGCACAGACAGTCTAAGCAGAGACCCTGATCCATACTGAATGTTTTGTCCATGGAAGACTTCTTTTGCTCCCAGAGGGCCCTCAGATGACTATAAGGAAAGCAACTTTTTTTTTAGGAAGCAACTTAAAACTTGCTCCAGGGTTTAACCAACGCCTCATGGAGACCTCAAAGTTCCACATTATAGAGCACAGAAAAAATGCCCTTGATTTAAGTATAGCAAAGGACAGAGATGCTAGTGCTAGTGCTAGGTGCTAGGTGCTAGGTGCTAGGTGCTAGTAGTTTTATTCATCAAGGCCATAGGAAGACCACAGGAAGGTTTCCAGAAGCTTCTCGTTTTAAGCAACTTATACACAAAAGTAAGTTTGCTATATCAATTGTCTGTATGGAATTGTTGATAATGATCAATTAAATATGACTAACAAATAAAACTTTTTTATTCTCTGATTATTTTTCAACCTTTTCCCTTAACATTACTTCAAGGAGCCAAAATTTGTTTGTGATGGTTCATAATGAGAAGATTCTTGTCTGTGTCTCTGGGAAGATACTATTCCTCTATTCAGTATGTCTTTGGACACAGGGTTGCAGTTACTTTAAAGACAGATTATTATTAAAAAATGCTTTTTTTTAAGTGTTGGGAGAGGAAAGACAAAAATACTTCCTTTTTACCTCATGTAACTTTAAATTCTGTTTTCAACAGGAATATTTTCTTGATGTAATGAAGATTATATCAAATCAGTAACCATCATCGTTCTTAATGATGAAACATTCATGACAATTTTATTGAAACCAAGTGCAAAGATCACCACTGTCATCATTTTGTAATTATTAGTAATATGATTTTGGAAGATTTGTGTAATGCTGTGAGACTTAATAAAGAAAAAGAGTGATCTATTAAAAAGAATGAGCTAGACTCATCCTTATTCACAGACAGTATATTTGTATGCTAACAAAACTGGGAGAGAGTCACCTAAAAGCAGTTATGTTTAAGAATTTAGTAAAGTGACTTAAACGTTATTCTGACAATTCAGCAATCAGTTAGAAACTACTATGGGCAAAATAATAGTCATGAACAATCCAGAAATAATCTTAAAAGAAATGAATGGGAGGTCCAGTGGTTGACTCTGTACTTCCAGTGCAGAGGCACACGTTCAGTCTCCGCTCGGGGAACTCGGAGCTCACATGCCATACAGCATGTGCACCACCCCGCTTCCTCCCACCCCCACCCCCTGCCCCCCGAAAAAGAGCAAG